>OX104070.1:81995451-82185437 GCA_944474145.2 Dicrocoelium dendriticum
AGCGGGAGGGAGGGGGGGGGGGGGGGGGGGGGGGGGGTGGGGGGGGGGGGGGGGGGGGGGTGGGGGGGGGGGGGGGAGGGGGGGGGGGGGGGGGTGGGGGGGGGGGGGGGGGGGGGGGGGGGGGGGGGGGGGGGGGGGGGGGGGGGGGGGGGGGGGGGGTGGGGGGCGGGGGGGGGGGGGGGGGGGGGGTGGGGGGGGGGGGGGGGGGGGGGGGGGGGGGGGGGGGGGGGGGAGGGGGGGGGGGGGGGGGGGGGGGGGGGGGGAGGGGGGGGGGGGGGGGTGGGGGGGGGGGGGGGGGGGGGGGGGGGGGGGGGGGGGGAGGGGGGGGGGGGGGGGGGTGGGGGGGGGGGGGAGTGGGGGGGGGGGGGGGGGGGGGGGGGGGGGGGGGGGGGGGGGGGGGGGGGGGAGGGGGGGGGGGGGGGGGGGGGGGGCGGAGGGGGGGGGGGGGGGGGGGGGGGGGGGTGGGGGGGGGGGGGGGGGGGGGGGGGGGGGGGGGGGGGGGGGGGGGGGGGGGGGGGGGGGGTGGGGGGGGGGGAGGGGTGGGGGGGGGGGGGGGGGGGGTGGGGGGGGGGGGGGGGGGGGGGGGGGGGGGGGGGGGGGGGGGGGGGGGGGGGGGGGGGGGGGGGGGGGGGGGGGGGGGGGGGGGGGGGGGGGGGGGGGGTGGGGGGGGGGGGGGTGGGGGGGGGGGGGGCGGGGGGGGGGGGGGGGGGGGGGGGGGGGGGGGGGGGGGGGGGGGGGGGGGGAGGGGGGGGGGGGGGTGGGGGGGGGGGGGGGGGAGGGGGGGGGGGGGGGGGGGGGGGGGGGGGAGGGGGGGGGGGGGGGTGGGGGGGGGGGGGGGGGGGGGGGGGGGGGGGGGGGGGGGGGGGGGGGGGGGGGGGGGGGGGGGGGGGGGGGGGGGGGGGGGGGGGGGGGGGGGGCTGGGGGGGGTGGTGCGGGGGTGGGGGGATGACCGGGTAGTGGGTGAGCGGGTCGGTGGAGGGGGGGGTTGTGGGGGATGAGTAGGGAGGTAGACGGGTTGGGGTAGGCGGAGGGAGGGGGTAGGGCGTGGGGGAGAGGGGGGTAGTTTTGTGGCGGGGGTGAGGCACCCGTCCCCCCCCCCCGTGCGTGGTGGGTTAGGGAGTGGGGGTGATGGCGGGCGTAGGGGGGGGTAGGGGGGCGGAGTGGGGGGTGAGGAGGGGGGCCTGTCGGTGTTAGGTGTGTGAGGCGGGACGTGCGGGGGTTGGGCGGGGATGGCGAGGGGAGAGTGGAGCGGAGGGGGGGAGTGGGAGGTGGATGGAAGGAGGGCGGTGCCAGGGTAGGGGGGGGAGGTGAGGGAGGTGGCGAGTGGGGTGGAGCGGGGGGGGGACGAGGGATGCAAGGGGGAGAGGAGGGGAGGGTGGGGGGGTGCCGGGTGGGTTAAACGGGGAAGGAGGGATGTGGCGAGGGGGGGGGGGGAGGGCAGGGGGAGGGGGTTGGAGGTGGAGCGGGGGGGGGGTGGGATGAGGTATGCACGGTGTGGGAGAGGGGGGGGGCGCGAGGCAGGGCTTTGCCGTTTGGGGGGGGAGAAAGGGGATGGTGAGGCGGGCGAGGTGCGCTTGCGAAGGAAAAGCTCAGGGCGGGGGGGTATGGGTTTGTGTAGTGGGTTGGTGTGGGGCAGTGGTGTGGAGAGTGGATGTGTGGAGAGGGGTGAGGGGGGTGGGTGTCTGCGTACGGCTGCTGACTTATTTTAGTTTTGACGCTAAGCTTTCGTTAATTGTTTCTGTCTCGTTATATGGCAGTGAGACAATGGTTTACCATCTATAGTTAGTGAACCTGGTGTGATGTCACATCTGTAGGATACCACGTGGCATTTATCAGTAGAGAATGTCATCATCCATTTGGAACTCCAGGAGTCCAGTGTACGTAAGTCATGCTGGATTTCGCTAAGCGTATCACTGACCTCAGTTGGATTAAAAGTGTAAACAATTTTGATGTCATCGGCAAACAGGAAAGGTTTGCCGGAGGCAAAAACATCAAAAATATCATTTACGTAAAGTAGGAATAAAAAGGGTCCCAGAACACTACCTTGTATCACACCACTGGTGACAGGCTTTGGCGTGCTTGTTTCGTGCTCGATCTGAACAACCTGGGTTCTATTAGTTAGGTAAGAATCAAACCATGAAAGCAGAGGGTTGTCTATGCCATATGCAGTTAGTTTGGATAAGAGGTGGTTATGAGGGACACGATCAAATGCTTTGTGCATTTCTAGGTAGATGACTATCGCTGAGGAACCGTCATCGAGCGAAGTAGTCAGAAGACTGAGAAAGTCTATCTGACATGTTATGCAGGATCGCGTGCTTAGGAAGCCGTGTTGTGAGGTGTTGATAAGATTCCGCGACATCATAAAGTCCACAGTTTTGGACTTTATGTGGCGCTCCATCATTTTTGAGAGGATAGAAGTATGGCTTATTGGGCGGTAGTTGCTCATTTCATGCACAGAGCCTGACTTGTAGCGAGGAATGACTACAGCCGTCTTCCACTGTGACGGCACGGTACCGGTGTTCATGGATAGAGAAAAAGATTCCAAAGTAGTACAGGGAAGTCAGATCCACCGTATGTTATAAGCGTTGGTGGTAATTTGTCAGGTCCGGCATACCATGATGACTTCGTAGAGGTGATAAGTCGATTTATATCACGAAGTTCAAAATCAACTGTGCAGATCTTGTCATCAGTAAGCAGAGGGATAATGTGCGAGGGAGCCGCAGCAGCGGTGTTAAAAGTAGAACAAAAGTAATTATTGAAATCCCTGCTTGTTTTATCTGGATTGTTAGTTATTTGGTTACCAGAAATCAGGATGGATGGGGTTTCCGTATTCTTGTTTCTATATTTCATCAGCTTGGTGAGTTCTAGGTTTTTATTCATGCTATTTAGCGCCCGTCTTTCTACGTCCATAAGTCTGATATGCCGAAGTCTGTCAAGTTGAGCAAGGATTTTCTGTTGTAGCAATACTAGGGAGAAGTCATTTGTTTTCACGTAGTAATTTCGGAGTCGTGCAAGTTTGCGTGAAAATTTTCCGGGAGTAGACACTAATTTTATTTTTCTGGAATGACGGCAATAATTCAGTGGTATTAGAGCATCTAGACACATCTCAATATTCTTGTAGAACTCATCGGCTGCCACTTGCGGATCATTGGTTAGGAAGAAATTTTCCCAGTGCAAGGATCTCAGAAGGGCGGAAAGCGATTCCATGTGTAACAAATTGTATGGTCGGTAGAGGACGGCAGGTTTAGTCGGGGTAGGATCAGAAAATGGCTTATCGAAGGTGAGTTGGACCATCTTGTGATCGCTTCCAGGGGAAATTGTCTAGAACAACAGCAGAAACGTTGGATAGGCCTAGCGTAAGGAATAAATCGAGAGTGTGGTTTCCCCTGGTGGGTGAATGGACATGTTGTGTCCATCCATATACATGTAAAGAAGACATCAGTCTCGAATATTTAGTGGGTGCGGCGCACGATCTCCAGTCAATATCAGGCATATTGAAATCTCCTCCTAATACTTTACATTTAACTGGTAATTCTGCTAAGTAGCAAAACAAGCGTTCCAATGTTCGTAAGTCATCCGTACTGGGATTCGGAGGGGAGTAAATGCAACCCAAAACCATCGAGGTTCTACCTAGAGTAACATGTGCAATTATGCTTTCAATATCGCTGTCTGGAAGGGAAGCGCACAGCAGTGATGCTTGGAAGTTATTTGATATATAAATTATGCAACCGCCACCAGGTGCTGAGGTTCGACACGCGAGAAAACTATGATATTGATCAATGTGATAGCAAGACTGCGGAGTTTCGCTTCTGAACCATGTCTCTGTAGCTAGGATAAAGTCAGCTTGAAAGAGAGACACCATGGAGCGAAGAGTGGGTATCTTATTTCGAAGTGAGCGAGCATTGAAGGAAGCGACTTGGTGGATTGTGACTGGATATGTAGACACGCTAACTGGTTGAATAAGTTGGGGTAAATATCTGACGATGTGTCATCAAAAGTTGAGGTGGTAGGAGTGGGGTAATTTTGAGCTGGAATGGAAATGGATGATGGTGCAGGAATAACTACCAAATTTAAGTCCGAATACTGGTTGTCAACCGTTGCGATTTTGCTTTGCACCCCCTAAATGCAATGTTGTTCTCCAACGTTGACAGGGACTCAGTCCTGCACTGAGCCTTGGTGTGGATCAATTGTAAGTCATCCAGAAATTCAAGTTTCTCGGAAACTCTATTAGCGCACGTGGAATAGATGATGAGACCACGGACAGTAGGGCAAAAGTGCAAGGCGCTTATGCCAATATCCCACCTGTGGAGCCGGCGTGGCACCCATCTTGTCAGGCGGGACAGAGTATACAGCACAGACGTCCGTTCAGCCCAGTATGTTTGTGAAACCTGGACATCAGGTTGATAGATAAAAAGAGGCTAGTTAGTTTTGACCGTCGCTTCCCTCGCAGTCAATCGCATGTCTAGTGGAAACACCAGTGAGTAAGGGGCATGCGCGTTGTCGCGTATGTGGTGTAGGAAGGGCGAATGAAAAGTTTAGCAACATTATATCACACAGCACGTTCCCATCGCTGGGCGACGCGTTGCGCATGCCAGCACTCCACTCCCGCGTCATGCGTTGTTAGTTTGACCGGAATGTGGATGGAAGTCGACGAGAGAAAGTTTAGGCTAACTGATGACTAGTTAAACAAACTAAAATGCCTTAGTTCGAAATTAGCGCCGGTTAGTGTAAACCGACTACTGGGTTGGGGTCCGAAGGGCAATGAGCACGTCTGGTCGGTTGCCTTAGTTGACATAACGAGGAGTTAATCTCGGTGACGTTTGTGTTGTGGATTCATGCGCACCCGGTACAAAATATTACATGTTAATATGAAGAAAAGGTGCTTTTTCAGCGCCTCTGTTTACGCACCTACTGACTGCAGTTCGAAGAGCACCAAGGATGATTTCTTCCGACATCTTTCGTTTATTATCCGTACGGCAGAACCACTGACGTGATTGTTGCTGGTGACATGAATACCCGTGTGGGGCACTTTTCAAACTGATCAACGCCAAGGAGGCCGCATCGGTGTTGAGGCATGTCGAACTAAAAATGATGTTCGATTACTGTGACTTTGCGCGAAACACAACGTTGCTGCTTGCAACACCGCTTTCCAGCACAGACCTTCCTATCGCCTACAGAATGCGCCACTGATCTGGATTCAAATTAGTCCTACTACCATCAGCTACGAATGACGCACATCAATCTAACACTCCCGAGCAATTTAGCGAAAGCGCCTGGATACTGACCATACTCTAGTGCGCGCACGCCTGGCACTCACTTCGCCTCAAATAATCGCTAGCCTTTATGTTTCTTGCTTGCAACTTAAGCTCGCAATCTGCGGTTCAATAGTATCATGACAAGCTGGTCCGCCAGTTGTCGTTGATGAAGTAGGTTGGTGAGCCGAACGCTGACTGAAATCGTCTCAAGTATGCATTAAAGATTGTTTTGACTCATGTTGTAGTCCCAGAATGAGACGCTTGAACTGTGAATGAATCCCTGAAGAATCGATCAGTTTGATAAAAATACCGAAAGAGATTCCATTTGGTACTGTGTTTCAGCGTTACTTGGTGAGTCAATAACTGAGAATGATTTACGGTAAATGTATTCTCAGCCTCGTCGACTAGCGCGTTTTACCGAACATCTTGGATAGCTGTTCAGCTGGCTTACTGCGACACTGCTGTTTTCAGCGTTATCTGAGCCGACGTGGGAAGCTGATATCACATCTTCCACTTTGTAATAATCTCAACATAAGCTCCCCTTTTTGGAATGAAATAAGACCCCTTGGTCCCATAATTATCTACCATCGTTACTGAAACATGGAGGTGGCTCTTCGTTTACTGGACTTGCTGCTTTATTCAACACGATTTCGGACACTGAAAACCGCCTTCAGACTAGTGACCGCGAACTGCCATGTCAGTCTTCAAGGATGGTCAGCTTACCTTGTATTGAAGTCATCGAGGCAATAGCCTTTTTTTCATTGCTTCTAAACTTCTTACGCTTATCACCCTGGGACGGCTTACTGTTACTCACGAGAGCCGAATCACTGAAACCTAAAATGGCTTCCGCATTGTTCGTAGTTGAACCTACAACATATTTATTCTCCGTCATTTGTTATATCAGGGCCCCACTTACAGAAGACGGTCGATGGTGGTTTTCGTTGACTTGAAAGCCGCTTTGATCGAATCATCTTTTCTAATTTCCTATCTATGAAAGGCATGGCAGCTAATTATTTTTCCATTCTGAATTCTCCATCTTGACTCACGAGTCTGAATAATGATCTATGGACAGTCACTGCAAGTGGTGGCTCTGTTTACTTATTAAGATATACGTTTCACTTAAGATGTTTACATATCTGTATAAGTTAGCATATCAGCAAGGTGCATGTAGCATGTTAGAGGCCTAATCATTTATGGAGACGGCGGGATATCAATTTGTCAGTAAAATATAAATTGTATAACGTCAAAATAAGACCGATGTTACTGTATGGTTCAGATACCTTGACAGTTCACAATGAAGACATTGAACGATTTGCCGTTGGATCACCAGAGCTTGTGAAGCATTGCTTGCATCTGCGTGGGACACAGGATAAGCAATGTTAAAATCTACTACTTGGTATTTGATAGGAAGTCTTCTGGTGCTTCACTTGAATGTTTGCTGAATCGTAACCGCTTAATCTGCATACGTCATGTCCTCCGCATTCCTGTTGCCTGGTTTCCTCGATCTTGCGTTATTCGTCGTAGCTACGCTGAATTAGGTGGAACCGCAGGTAGTCAGTCTATGGTTTGGCAAAAATGCATGAAGAAACTGATCGATGGATTTGTTCAGGCTGCTGTTTGCTGCCTTCATAGTTATAGACCTCAAGATGGCTCGTACCAGCGGTTGGGATCCTATCATACATGTCGCCTTCAGACAGTTAACAATATTCCTGCATTCGGTTTCTCGTATCAACCTGTTACTATGGATTCCATCTTGATTAGTTTTGCGCTTTTCGTCCAGTTTTGCATATTCTTCGTTACTTTGTACTGTGGCGACTCGAGTCGTGGCAACGGGACCCATCGCACTTCTGTGTCCGTATTATAGTTGTTCAACTGAACTGGACCGAACTGAGCTATCGTAGTCTAGATCCACTATAACTGATCACTTAATGAGAGCTTTGCTTTAGGAATTCTATATGCCACATACATGCTTATTGTAACGGTGTGTCTGTAGCGCAGTACTAATGGACTTGCTGCACTATCATTGCCTAATACATCAACATCACATGGGAGCATTTTATCCTCCAACATATTCGATTTACTGGCTCCGGTGATCTTTGTATAAAGTTGACTTCCTCTTGGAAACAATCCGTTTCCCTCTTGTAGAGCTGATGCCTACCAAGCACTTAATTTCGTATATTGTATCCTAGACGAATTATCAGGAAAGTTGGAGGGTATTAGTGACACTCCGGACGCCAGGCTTTTGCCAATGTTTTCCCAGGTAGAATGCAACTTTGACTATCGACACTACCAAACAAATTAAGGTTTGGTGGTTCATCTTCTAAACGCTAAGGGCTGTCATCCCGCCCATCATTTGTTGCACGCTACTAACCCTGGTCTCAGAATATTATAAGTCGCCTCCTTTTCCGCTTGTTGGTCCATTCTGTTTATTTGTATTTGTATGCTTCGTTCGCCGAGTAAATTAACGTGTTCGGTGCTAGCTTCACAGATCTTTTGCCCAGGCTATTCACCAACCATATCTCTCGGTTAATCCTAAAGCATTTCCAGACGGTTATCTTATTCAGTCGTAGTTGCATGTATGTTTCTTTGGCTTATTGCCCTCTTCGTCACACGTACACTTACTTAATGTCACATTTATTAACCATGCTGGTCAAGGTAAGCCATTTTCTCTCACCTCCCGAACACAGCTGATTTGTCCGTTGTTGTTTCTTCTTGCATTTAAAAACACGACCAAACTTTAAAGGGTTCATCTGAAACACTCCTTTTGTGATTGAGATAGTAACGCGAAATCTCAATTTAGACCGTGATACGTATTTAAGTGAACCTTAGTCAATTTGCTCACAAGGACCGTAGTTAAGGTAGATGGAAAATGCGTGTCGTCCATCCAAACACACTGCATTACACGACCCTGTTTGTACTCATCAATTTGTATAGCATGTCTCGAATCCGGGACAATGAGGATATTAGATGGGACCTCCACCTGTTTTATCACCAGGTCACGATGGACAACGATTGGCACAAGGGCAAAGGTCGTCGGGTCCAGGGAGCTTGTTTCGTGTTAACTTGCAGAGCTCATGTTGAATGCCTTCCAAAGTGGAAAGTCTGACGTCAACATTCTACGCCGGTTCAGATGAGTTAGCAATTTCCAGTGTCGCCGGAGACCAGCTGAACTATTCATCAAAATGTTCCGCCCAACGGTCTAGTTGACGAAGCTGTTGTTTTTCCCACTTATTTTCTCACTAACTCATGTCTTTATCCGACCCTTGTTCCGGATGAACTGGAGTAGCACTGGCTTTCTCCATTCCATGGACCATTGTCACATACAGTGTTGGCCAGATTATAATAGATGCATTAAATTCAGCAATCCTTTTTTCTTATTCTTTCATATTACTCGTAGGAATCAAGTGATGTTATTGTAGACTGATTGAATTTTCACAGGAAAACATATACTTATTAGAAATTCATTAAGATTAGTATCTTCAAAATGATCCTTAGCCAATTTTCAGAGTCAACGCGGAAAGGCATGGAGTGGCTGTGCAATGCAAATCACGATAAAATGGTCAATGGTACATGTATAGTAGTTGTGCAAACAGGCGGTTACCATTTTATCTTAAATTGTTATTTCTTACTGCAGTCTACATTACTGGATTACATATGTCTGGTTTTGGATCAACTGACAGTTAGGTTTACTTGAGACACAACCGTATTGATTGACAGTTTCTACTTATTATTAGCATATTAATGGGTTAATTATGTGACCTAACCTTTCGAAAGCCTACGAAAATTTAAATTTTTTGTTTAAGGAAAGTGTTAAGGAAACAAAAATTGCTACCAAGCTTAGTGCTAGCCCAGTGTCTGTATGTCGATTGCGAAAGAAAGTGCAAAATAATTTAGCCATATTCCCAAACGTTCCAGTAAATGCGATCGCAGAAGAGCAACAACCGCTTGAAACGACTCACTTTTTCTTGGGGAATGCCGAAAGAATCGCAAAGCATCCAGCTGACAGCTATAAGTGCTGTTAGAATAGCACAGTTTTGCAGTTAAAATTCCAGAACTCTAAAAAGACGGTTTTTTAATTGTGGACTTCGAGCTTACAGACAGATGAGAGCAACTTCATTAAACAAATGAAAGAAATACGACAGGAATTGGCCAAAGAGCTTGGCAAATGGTCAAAAATGATTGGAGGGGGTAAAAAGCAAAAGCATGAGTTGTTTTTGTTTCGTAGGAAGTCTGCAAGCTCGAACTCCATATTGATTCTTTAACACTTTCCTTCAACACACACTTTCGAAGGGTTAGATCTCGTAATGGGCCCATTAATTTGCTAATACACACTAGAAACTGTCGATCAATACGGTTGTGTCGTTACCTGTGCAGATACATGGAAAACTAAATATATGAGTAATTAAATGTAACCATAAATTTCTCCAAAACTAGACAATTTTAATTCAGTAATGTAGACTGCAGTAAAAAAATAACAATTTGAGATAGAATGGTAACCATCGGTTTACACAACTACTGTACATGTAACATCGACCATATTGTTGTGATTTGCAAAGCACATTCGCTCCATTCCTTTCCGTGTTGACTCTGAAAATTGTTTAAGGATCATTTAGAAGATACTAATCTTAATGCATTTCTAGTCAGTATATGTTTTTCTTGTGAAACATATTCAGATGTCCGTTGATCTGTTCGCTGAGCTTAGGAATTTTTCTGCGAACGTTTCCTCACCAATCCAGGTGACATCATCAGTGCGTAGTTAAGTGGCGTGCGATATCGTACAGCAGCGTAGAGGAGCCTCGTTGAGAGTGCGCTGAGTGTGGTGTGCGTGCGCTTTTATACCGCCGTGCTTGGCTATGGCGCCGAGCAATCCTATTGTTTGGGACGTCGATCCGCATTCAGCTTGGTTGATGGGAAGATGACCTTTCAACTCGCCTCATTGTGTTTCGTGGTCTTTGTCTGCTCGCCATTGCGAGCGAGTTTGCCGTCAGTTCTGCATGTCTCGTCACACGTTCTACCGGATTCAATCGATTGAGTTGGCAGTCGTTCATCAGTAGTGTGGCATATACTGCGTCCAGTTGGATGTGTCGATTGATTGAATGGGTTGTAGAGTGCCAGGTTTGCAAACCTCCCTCGCGTGTTTTGTGCTTTCATATGCTAGGATGTTTACATTTTTCAGATTAAAATTTTAGCCTTCTTGATCGTCATGCGCAGAAAATAATGGGTGTGGATTATGCCTTTTTACGGCCAACTTGTGTTTGTTTATTCTTGTACAAGTTTTTCTTCTGGTTTGTCCGACATAGTTTTTATTGCATTCGCTGCATTTCGACTTTTAGATGGCATTTCATTGGTCGGCTTGGTTAAACTTTCCTTTGGGATATGAGATCAATTTTCTTAGGTTTGCACGTGGCTTGTGCGCGACAGATTCCATGTATTTGCAGCAATCATCCTGTTAGTTCGGAGACTTGCTTGATGAAGGGAAACACTATCCTTTTGTTTGTGTGATCAAATGACTGCTGCTGCTGTTGTTGCTGTAGCACTCGTTTCTTTAAGCTGGTTCTTGTGCAATTTCTCGAATAATCGTTGACTTTAAACACTCGATATCGGTGATTTCCTTCCTGTTTCCGAGATTCGGCTGGGCTGCAGTGAGTTTCCACTCTTTTGAACAGGGTTGGAATATAGCTCCTTTTGTGATTCTTCGGGTGGTTGCTGTGGTAGTTTAATATCTGGTCCGTATGCGTTTTATGCCGATATACGCACTTTTCCATAGATCCATCTGTATTCCCATTGACCAGTGCATCTAAAAGTGGTATCTTGTTACCCTTCTCTAATTCAATCGTATATCTGGTATCCTCGTATTTGCTGTTGAACAAATCGTGCATGGCCTGTACTATGCTAAGTTTTACGATGACAAACGTGCCGTCCACGTATAGCATCCAGTTTTGGGCTGATAGATGACAGTGCAATAGGCTCCAATTTCTGCATTACAGCTTCTGCAATAAATCCCGAAATCAGTGAGCCCATGGGGGTTTTTCTCTGTTGCTTTTAAACCTGTTTTTCAAAGCGAAAATAAACGGTCATGCAGAGGTTCAGGAGTTCCAAATACTCTAAGGTCATTTAGTTGTCGGTGTGCTTAGTTGATACTCAGGTAAATCCATGATGGTTTTCTTCGGACAATTCGTGACCGATTGAAGTGAAGTGTGCGGTGATATCTAATGAAAGCATTATTTCGTCGTCTTCCGGTCCGACGCTCTACAGTTTTTAACGATTTTTCGGCATTGTTGATGCTATTTTCAGAAGGGTGTGCAGAGCACGCACGGTTTGCTTAACAGCATATTCGAGGATTTCAATTTTATTTTTGCAATAAAGGTCGATAACTATCTACTCTCTCTGGTTATTCTGGTCCCTGAGACTACGGACAGATCTATCGAAACATGAAATTTCATTTAAAAAGCATCCGGACCAGATAATTAGCTACCACAGCAACCACCCGATGAATCACAAAAAGCTGTATTTCCACCCTGTTCAAAAGAGTGGAAAATCACTGCAGCACAGCCGAATCTCGGAAACGGGAAGAAAATGCCCCATATTGAGTGTTTAAAGACAACGGTTATCCGAGACATTGCATAATAAGAAGCTTAAAGAAATGAGTGCCTCATCAACAGCAGCAGCCGCAGTCATCTTTTCAAGCAAACAAAAGGATAGTGCTTCACCTTATCAAAAGAGTCTCCGAACTAACAGGAATATTGCTGCAAGCACATGGAATCTCCGTGGCACACAAGCCAAGAAACGAATGCATTCTACTAGTTCTCGATATTAGCCATCATATGGTTCGGCGAAGTTCCGTGTACGTTTGATTCGCGAACACCACGCTACGCCAACTCAGGATGGTAAAATAGTTCTGTTCCAACCGCTAACGTTTTTACAGACATATTGATGGCGTTCGTAATTGCAACTCGATGTTATGCCACTCATATCGGTTAATGGGTATATAAGTACGACGAGAAAGTCGGTCATGGCAGTACAAGTCTAATACTCGTCTACCTTCCAGATTCTCAAGTGCTTTTTCGTTTTTCTCTTTCCCATCATCTGGTTTCTATAGTGCCACTTACCGCGGAAGCGGTGCCAAAAAGTGTTCCTTCCACACACAGCTCCGGAAACTATGAGACTAATCAGTAGCTACTGCATGTAGCAGTCAGGCATCTAGCGGTACTCCTAGCCGTGCTCTCTCGGCATTGTCCATAAGGGAAGAGTTCCATCAACGTAGAAAGTAGCCATTAATATCCTTATCCAAGAAGCGCAGGCCTATCTTAGCCTGATAATTGCCAAACAATAACGATTATCCCCATACTTTCCTAGGGAACGAAAGCAATCCTCGCATATACATTAGTGGTCTATCTGGAAAACCATCATATGATCGCAGCGCAGTCGCGTGGCATTATTCAGCATGGATCGCGAACTTAGAATCTGTTGATGGCGTACGACAAGTATATTCGTTTATAGTCGGACATAAAGGAATAAATAGCTTGATAATTTTTCGCTCATTTCAACAATGGCTTGCAAACTTGAAAGGTACATATCCGTGCGTGTATAGCTTCCGGCAACGGCTTAAATCAGCCATGTCAAATGGGTAACACGCGTACACCAACACCTGTGGTTCGCACAAAGCATACAGATTTGACAATTCAACAGCCTAAATTGCCATGAAACGGTGTTGACTGACCAGCTCTTGTCCTTACTGATCGGATTCAGAATTGCGCTAAGAGTTCAGCTATGAAAATCAATAAATTTCATTAACATTGAGAGTCAAGTCACAGATAGTAACATTACGAATAACTAAATAATCTTAAACGGATTTTATTCTGATTTGTTGTTATTTCTGTACGATGTATTGGTTGCCCTTATATACAAACCTGAGCTGCTGTTTAAAGTTTTATGTCTTTCGCTCACTTATTCATTAACTCGCAATAAGATGATTTGTAAACGCATTCCATGCAAATACTTGAAGTGCTAAATATTTTTGCCGTCTTATATATATATATATATATATATATACATATATATTGTTCTGCTTATTTGTCATATGCAGCTCACATAGCAATGCATCTGACCAATGCGCCCCTCGGTAGGCTCTCAGTTTAACATGAAGGCGTTACAACATACACTGTTGCAGCCCATTTCCTGGATATTTGCGGTCTCGATATATCGTTATGTGGCTCTTTCTGCGACACGATGTTCGACTTTCACGTCCATTATACGCAAGATAAAATATATATTGGTGAGGATTTGCATCGTATGATTTTGAAGTTGAGACTATACTTCTGCTTCGTTGGAGATGGTTGACGTTAGTTCTGACTTTTCCTCTAACTTGCTACCGAGAGCCATATTGTACGCGTCAATATAGATGGCTGGAGTGTGG
This sequence comes from Dicrocoelium dendriticum, assembly GCA_944474145.2. Taxonomy (NCBI): domain Eukaryota; kingdom Metazoa; phylum Platyhelminthes; class Trematoda; order Plagiorchiida; family Dicrocoeliidae; genus Dicrocoelium; species Dicrocoelium dendriticum. Next base: position 82,009,123 of record OX104070.1, read on the forward strand.
GTCGGATGGGAACAATAGTGCATTTTTTTGCTTAAATAAGACTGCATGAGAACCTCGATATTTGACTGCGGCGGGAGCAGGATAATCTACATACTGGTAAACTGATCACAAAATGAGAACGAATGAGCTTACATAATCGACTTGCTTCTGGGTTTTCATTTTTCATTGCCCAAGTGATGTGGAATTAGCCGAGTTTACTCAAGCTATAGCGTACAAATGGGACTAAGATCAAAATCCGCTAGTGTCGACTTTTCCATTGGCATATTAGTATGAGATACTAGGTATTTTTGTTTGTGTGAGGAGATACATGTTGGAGGAAGATCGATTTTAATGTGACTAAAACCGTGACTAAGACGTATCAATGCTCTTGCTTGAACACGGGCATAGGACACGTCGTTAGGCCACATAATTTAACTATTCAAATTATTCGATTTCTGGTATCACGGATCCTGATCTACAAGCTTCAGTGCCATGATGTTGAGGATTCAATTTTTTCATAGGAGGTTTGAACCTCTGCATCCTTGTGCGACTCAATTCAAATTTAGTGCGGTGTTCCACACTTTTTGGTACCCTGCACCTGTCTGCTCTTAGTCCTCAGTACCGGTTCAGCGAGGTTTATCACGCTCGATTTGTTAATCTTTGCGGATGATCTGACCACTGACCAAAAAATTAGAGGACCATTATGTGCTGCAGCAGGACTTTGATAGGGTTTCAAATTGATAAGTGAAGAGTGTTAATATTCCATCTGGACAAGTGCCGATCTGTTCACATTCGCCACCGACACGCTTCTTATATGAGCTTGACACGCGTAGTTTCCAGTCGAACTCTCAGAATCACATACTCTGTATGTCTACACGGTACGATCTCGGAGAATTTAGACAACCCGAGACCACTTCAAAAAGTTGTCAACGGCATGTTGATCACTTGCGGAAGGCACCCGGGGTCTTGGACCCATTACTCTTTGTGTTGTTTAACTGAAACAACCTCCGAGACTACGCAGAGTGGAGTACGGAATCTTGTTAAGAATTTGGTCAAACTACGTACCACCAACGACTTTAAAATATTAGGTTGTGTAGTAGATGCTGGTGGCAGTTACGCAGAGACCTCATCATAACATACCGACTACTGAGCGACCACAGTCGTATGTGCCGCCTTCTTTTGAAGTTACCCACAAATACCCTGAAAATTAAGTGAGCAAATTGACGTCCAGGGTATCAGTAGTACTATTTCTCTGTTTTAGCCTACCAACTCTGGAAAGTTCTTACAAGCCATTATCAGAGAGCTTTTGGATATCATACTTATCCCCCTGCACCTTACCATAAACGAGCGATACTGTTTAATGTATTCCTCTGATTTGGCTTATTTGAGCTTATATTTCATGCTGATGCATGGAAATCGGTGCAAGCGCATGAACAGTGGTACTGCTGTTTACAAAAATCCCGGCCATAATAACTCGTTACGCCATTCTGGGTTGTACTCCCCTGTTTCTGCAACCGTGATGTCAATTCACAGTTGTACCGTCGTATAGTACGCGTATTATTTCGCATGTCTGTATATTCATTGCTCTTGCAATTCTCGCTCTTATCATACCTCAACCACTGACGGACTTGAATGGGTCGGATGACGATGATGCATTCAAATTAAGAGAGCAAAAGTGCTGTTTGACTAATATTACCAAGTTTGCATTACACGAGAATGAAACGGAGTATCCCTGTTCTGCTTTACCAATGACTTTCATTGTTCATTCCGACAGTTTCCTCCTTTACATCTTCCACACTTCGGCTGGTCCTTCTGCGATGTTACTGGTTTTATACAATCCGCCTTGTATCTCTTCCCATCTTTCCTACAGTACGCTGCTCAAAGTAGCACTTACTCATTACGGATTGGCTTTAAGCTAAGGAAGCCAATTCATTTATCAATCGATGTCTCATCTTCACTCTCTCTGGCTGGATTATGGAACAGAAATTGCGCTGCACACCGATTCGGCCTCCACAAACAAGTCTGCAAACAAGGTCAGCAAAGTTTTAATTGACCAGACTGCCTTTCAAAATGTTCAATTGGTAATGCCATGATTTGTTTACTGTGAACTTTCCACAATGATTCCTTTTGAATAGGGTGTTTGCGTAGTCTGGATGCTGGAGCACAACTTTTATTGGAAGATTTCCATCCTCCCTTTGATCGGAAATATTGCTTTGTTTTGAAAAGATAGCGCTCCCTTACTTCACGGAAATCGATCTTCACAGGGAACAGATCAGACTTGACATATGGTTAAGTGAGTAGGAATAGTATGCTGAATTGGCTATAATTTAATGGTAATGTTTTTGCAGTTATAACACAAATTGGCGTATTAATATAATATTTGAATAAGTTATAATACCGCCCTCTAATATATAGAAAATGCGCAGAACAATATATCTCGGTTATATTCCAGCGTAACGACACATGTTTCTCTCTTCCGGCCCTGTATTGTCACTAATCGGCTTTCTGTATTCGATAATCTATTCCATATTTAGAATGGCAACGTCACTAGGACGTCCAGAGGAATGAAGCTAATGTATCCCGTAATCACCATATTTCGAAACCGGTATAATTAAGCGAATAATGGAGCATTCAGGGTTCTCTATTTGTGCATTCCCTATCTGCAGACCATAAGTCACTGATTATGGTAAAATTTGTGAGGCGGTTTATCGATCTGCTCAAGTATGCATGGGTACAAGGTAATACTTCCTTCCGGATAAACTAACTTAGGCACAGAACCGCGAATCCCAACGCTATGATTACACGCATGTTCCCACTTACCCATCAGCTGACATACCTAGGGAAAGCACATTTGGGCTAAAAAGGATTGTGGCCAAAAAACCTGGTGAGTTTATAAACCACGTGAAGTCAACAACCTGAAAATGATCCTCACTGGACCCACGCTCCCAAGGGTTTGTGTGCATCGCGAAAGTAACTGTGTAAGCAAGTGTTAAAGATTTCGTTAATGCAGTGTGGCACCTACTGCTGTGGTGAAGATCTGGACCCAGAAACCTATCGGCTGTTCATTGCAAGCGTGAGGGCAATTGTTTCTTTCTACATCTTCAGTTTCTTTTCGTGCTTTTAACTCGTGTCGTCACTGAGTGAATACTCGTGAGAAAAACCTTTCGGACAATATCCAATCATTACTTAACCGTACAAATCTGTCTTCTGAGACGACCAGTTGCTATTTGTTTTGTTTTGGATATAACTGCCACCTCAAGCGTCGCTTTATCACCGGGTACTCATTTTCCAGTGGCTTTTAGTACATCATAGATTTTTCTGACGAATGCACTCTAGGCGTGATCTACGTATTTTTACCTGTAAACTGTCACTTTTAATCCCCTGATTGAAAATATAATCCTGATTGTGCCCCAATATTAAAATTTCTTCTTACTCTAGTTCCCTTTGATGATGGCGGTCTGGCAGGCGATTTCCTCCCACATGTCTGTTACCTTGTTTATTTCTTTGCTCTAGTGATTTGAACAAGTATCTGGCGTTTTGTTTTTCCTTTCCTGCTGCACAGCACTCTCTACATTTCTATTTAGATTACGTGTCGCAACATCCAGCGGATTCCGGCATAGCAATACTACACCGCATTAGGACAATTGTTGTCCTTTGTCTGTCATGAGCATTTGACCATTGTCAACGCTTTGATGTAGCTAATCGTGAGAATACTTGTGGCCTACCCACTGCAGTCGATCTGGTTTCTCAAGCAGCTCAATGAGGTATGTTTGTTCAATGTTCTCGTCACGCCTTATGTACCTATTAATATTTCCTAATCCGTTTTCATATAGCTCCTATAATTTTCACATATTCGCTTTTTATTAGTGCAATGAAGTAGTCTGTCCTGCACACAACCATACGGGTACCGCTGGTGGGGTTGATTGTTGTCTCACACACACCGCGGCTTACATAGTTTGGACGGGTTATTCCACTATTTTCCCTATTCTACTCAATCTTGTTCATCTAGTTTTTTCATCGATCTAAACATTTTAACACGGCTCCAGGCATCTAGCTCTCAAATTTAGGAGATCCCATAATTCCATACTCCATCCTTGCAAGACAATCTGTGTTTCTTTTTGCACGGCAGTTTTATTTACCAGTTATATTCTGCTTCACTGCAGCTGACAAAAATTCGTGCTCATGGTCATCCGGATGTGTAGCACTCGTTCACAAGCGTTTGCTGCCTTTTTTCAAATTTGTAAAGCCTATGTTTAAGCTGTTCCACTTGTTCGAGCTACAGTCTCGAAATTCAGATTAAGGTTGACTGAACTCTTTTGAGCAATACCCAGTGACCTCTTACCAACAAGTAACCCGAACACTAGCAGGGTTCTGCTGTCGGTCACTACCTCCATTCCAGTTAATTCTTACTTCGTGCAGACAGTTATAGTTTAGCCAAGCTGGTTCAACTGGCACAGGTCGCATGTATATGTAAACGATATGACTTCATTGATGTTAACGTTGAACCTGCTACTAAGAGTTAATTTGAGGTCGTTTGTGTTTTTTCCATTCACCTAAACGATTCGAATTGCGCTCAGCTACGTCTCACCTCTGTGTTCATCAATTTCCCCTCCTCCAGGGGTTCGGAATGACGCTGATAGATTTACCTAGGTTGATGCACATTGCATAAACAAGTTCAAGGTAATTTAACAGATGGTTTCAGTTATATCTGCACGCGAGCCAAGGAGCGGTTCTCCGGCCTATATTTCGCCTCACGAATTGTCATTAATTTCGCATTCCTGTCGCATAGTAACACTCTGAATGAGTTGACTCGGTTTACCTTATGGCGAATGGTCGCTACAGTCCCGATTATTATTGAAAACGAGTCCCAATCGATATTGTTATGCATTCCTCCTTCTTATATTGATTATTCGACTTGTATGAATGGCCGAAATGCCATCGTATTACAGTTTGTGTTTTCTCCCCCGTTGGAATGTGGTTAGAGCAAACTCCATGTTTTAAAACTTGTTGACGATGTGCCTTATTCCAGTATAGTGCTACTGATAACAGGCTAGTACCAGTTATGGTTTAAACTATTTAACTACTAGTCGGGAAACAGAATAAGCTGCGATGTTAGTGCTGGTATTGGTTTTTAAGCATGGTTCCATATGGACTGCCTCCTATCACTGACAAATATGTTATATCCAGCGTTGACTGCTCTACCATAATACAGTCGAACATCAGGAATGATCGTTTGCACACTCCTTTCTTAGCTTACCTGGCAAAGTCGTTTTGGCTTCTGCCAAAGAAGAGATGCGCACCTATGAACTCTCTTTTGCGCGACCTTCTAGGTTCCATGGTTTCACTTTTAACACTCGTTCCTTTGCAGAGCCGTTAATACGCTGTTCAGTTCTCTCAGGTTACCTTTTATCGCCTATTCCTTGATACGGGCGACATCCACCCAAATGCGCACAGGACATTTCCTAAGCCTGTAATTTAGTCGAATACCTGAGCCAAGCTACAGATTTCCGGATGCTGGTTAGTCAGTTAATGTTTTCTGAGAGACAAGGCTCAGATGTATATGCACATGTGCGATTTTTGCTCACACTCTGACACATGTTTTTGCTACATATGAACTCTAGCTCCTTCTGAGTCATTTATTATCTGCAAAAGTAACATATCGTCGTTGTTTGGATCTGCCGAAGACTTTGTCACAGGAGGCAGCGCAGCAATGCATGATGTGATATTAAGGCATCTGACTGCATTTTGCTCAAAATCATTCTCCCCAGCAGTATGAAAAGCATACGTACATCCTGTCGCCGTTGGTGCTGCATTGCATCACCATGCTTTCATTTTGTTCATCAAGCTCTGTTTCCTCAATCGAATAGATAATATATAAGAAGACGGGAACCAGCTCTAAGTTTGGTGCATGCAAATTGTAGCGGATCTCCCAACAGACCAGTGGACGCGTTTGCTAACAGTATCAACTTGCTAGATTATCACACATCGCAAGCGTATCTGCCGGCATTTGACCGATTGATTTGTGCGTTCTCGCCTAAATTGCAAACAGCTTCTAGTTACCAGTTCAGTATAGCGTCCTGTGCACTAACGTAACTCGTTTTCGCTTGCTTGTTGAGGTAGTAGTGCAAAGAGGCAGGCGAATGTTCGCATCACACCATTCGCTTTTATCAGGCGGATCTCATTGAAATAAAAACACCCAATGCTGGCTACGACTTGGATACCGTCCACTTCATCTCGCCTGTGTTCTGCTTATACTAAGCGGGTGTCCACGCAAGGACGAGGACGCAAGGATAACTAAGCACTGGCGCGCAGCATGCGTCTGTTACGTCTCTACCAGTAAAAACCGTTGTATCGTCTCTGCTATCTTCCGCTTTTTACCAATGTCCACGAGCGACCGTATCACTCTGCCAAATTATTTGTTTATTTCTCCTTAGTCCGTTATCCGACAACTTCGCGATCGATGCCAGGAAATGTTCACCCTCGTCAGGTTAGTTGAAGTGTTTGCAGTTGTATCCTTCTATTCCAAACCTCCTCTCACTTGGCCACCTCTATCTCGTGTCACCTATATCATGGTTACACGGTGTTTGCTGTTATAAACAATAACACCTTGTTTTGCTAATATGCTGTGTTCAGGACGGCACCCATTACCAATAGCTATTCCATCCCCCCTCATTTTCTGTATTTCTTTGGCCCTGTGTACCTACACAGTGTAATCGCAAATAGGGATCCTTGCAGCCATAAAGGAAATTACTTTCCTGTTATATTATGATCATATTTTGGCTACCATAAACTTTGAGTTCCTTGATGCCTGACCTCAGCGGTTCGGCTAAATACTTCAGATTCCTTCATGTTGAAGATTTGGTCTTTTTATCTTGTCAACTCGGGGTGATAGCGAATCGATACTTCGATTAGCCACCGAAAATTTTATTGGTAACTGTTTGATAACAGGACGGCCCAAAATACTTCTACTTCATTCCACTCTTAGTGCACACAGAGACAATATTAATGTGTGCCGTCCTATATTATGCAATCAGCATACCGTGCCTCAGCTCACCTTGGGCTAACGATAGTTTTGTGTATTCACTGTCGTGTTAGACACGCCTGGGTCAGTCACTTGGCCCATTTACATTGCACTCCGATCTCGAACAGCACATAGCAGCTGGTTTGGTTCTTTTGTGGACTCTGCTCAGGTTCACCAGACTAAGATCACACTGTAGTGAAACGACCCTCATGTGTCTCAGTCAGGTCATTCAATTTCGGTCGCAATAATTCATCGGCCATTTACTGTACAAGACCCACATGAAAGGCCGCTACCTTTGACTGGAGGTCCACAGTTCAATTTTCCTTCAATTCAAATATGCGAAACTATTAAATTTGATATTTTCACAAATCGTGCGGTTAAGCACAACATCCATCAACCTCAAAACGATGCATACATCGGCGGAACCCTTTGGCTGCAAAAGTGATTGGCCTGCACCCACCGGTATAGCCCTTTGTACTATTAGGAAATTTTTCCAACTAAATTCGGTGCCGTCTGTTTAATCAAACAGAGAACCGACCCAGTAATAAAACACCTTACTGAAACTGTCATAGAGAATTCTGCCGAGGACTTTGCGACATACCAACAACAGTTGCGACTTTATTTTTGTTACAGGTGTCAGAGCCAAGGAATTTGTCAGTTAGAGTTAGTAGGCAAAACTATAAAAACCCCAATCCTACGGAAGCGGGACGTATCCACAACGTGCTTCGCTAGTGTCTTCGAGTTAAATTAGCCCTTATAGCTTCATTCATCCTAACAACTGTAATCGAAACATTCACCCTACCCGAGTTACCCCTGGACGGTTCTCTACAAAACAAGAATATATTGATCCGATGAACTGCTTAAAGGGTATCAGTTGGTTCCCCCGACCGCCAACTATCAGCTTCCGATTGTTGCAAGACTTCCTTCACAATCCATGGACACGTTTAAAGCTAAGAGGTTATGGGCCACATTAGACATAACCTTCGCAAATACTTTTTTAGGTTTTGCTGCATAACTTGTTTGGTTTTTCCCAACAGTTTTTGCATATTTCCCATTGGCCTGTGATCAATATGTTAAATGCGCTTCGAATGGTTGCGTATACCAACGCAGACGTACCTCGCACGAATCCGTGTATGAACGTTGCATATTGATTGATTGAATTACTTTGCTAGACAGGGCTTAAATATCACCGAGTGACAGTTTCATTTGGCGTCCGTCATCCTGATATTTCATCTCATTCTCTTGCTCAACTTCCCCTACTGTCATCCCACCTTTGTAGAACAAAGCAGCTATATTTGTCAAAGTTTATCGCAGTGAGATTTTCGCAAATACTTTTGTTTTTACTTGCTCTATACGAAAGCACACGGTCCTCGGTGTTCATGTGCTGTCGAAACATAAGTTTAGCCCATTGTTTTTCACTTGTTTTCACTATCAAAGGTCGCTTGTTCTTGTTCACAAGTTAAAGCAACATGTATATCCCTTAACTCTGCCGCTAGCCGTCGCGTCTTTTCATTGCATCAAGCTGATCTTCACTTTTATACGTTTCCCAATTAGAGGACTTCACTGCTTTGTGCAACCATCTCTGAATTATTTGTGGTCTGTTTATGAGTACTGACAAACGAGGTATGCGCGGCTTCAGTCTACGACAATCTCAGCGTCCCCTGACCCGCTCGATTGCAAGCAGGTCAGTGCTCCCATTTTTCCAACGACCTTAGTTACTCCCTCCACTCGCTGGTCCCGGTAGTCACAAGTCGTGGGACATTTTTATGATATGCATGCTTATTCCGTGAGCACTTCAGAAGTAATATCTCTAGTCGGTTCACCGTTGGGACATGATAATTCAATTCTGCTCCACTTACAGTGTCTGTATTTGTTTATCGAGTTATCGGCCCCAACAACATGCGCTATTATTCCTCTTGCCCTACTTTGACTACCTATTTTCCTTGGCTTTGGTCGTAATGAGCGATTTCATTTTGTTTCACTACTGTCTCACCCACCAACGATTTCTCGCGCATTCTTATCCCCATTCATCGCCTGTTGGTGTCCAACTTGTTTTCTGTTCAATGCCGGTACGAGGACATGCAGCGCCATTGGCCCATTGGTTCTGGAGCTCACCAACTTGTCTGCCTGACACGTACAAAGTACACTGTGAAAAGTTTGGGTTCTCAAACTCGACCGAAGAAAATGAGTTGGGTGGGATCAACTGGCCGGAGTTACATCATCGTGGCGAAGCCTAACGTATGTGCATTATGGGACGCATTTTCTTCTGATAGTTTTACCCATAGAATTCGCGTGCTCCCTTGTGTCTATTAGCCCTACAAGACTTAAAGCAAACAGTATGGCCATTTATTTTATGCGGGAAATTTAATTACTTTTCAGTTGCAGCTTACTTCCACTAATTTATTCCGAACATATCTCCTATGACGTCCGCTTGAGTTAATTGACAGACATGGTGCAATGCACAATTGCTCTTTCCGAGGCCACCTTGGCTTCTTTACTGCTGCGTCTGAGCAATTTTTGATCGTCCATCTGTCTATTCCAATTATGATCAAGTTTGGCATTCTGACCGTCAGTCTAGTATTGGATGCGTCCATCTATCCTGATGTCCATTACATTCTCGATGTTTTGCTGCCATACTAGTATTAGCTAACTTACTAGTCGAATACTTCTAACATTTTTAATAGTATCATCTATGTTCTGCTTGTCATCTATTCTATGCTTCACAGTCCACCTGTAATTTTAAACAGACAATTCAAACATTCCATGTTGCTCTGGACGATTGTGTTCTTGTTCTCTTTACTTTTCTCAGGACGATGGCCGCAAGGATTAACGTCCGATGGAGTTGAATGATATGATTAATACATTTTTAGTGAAGAATGCAGATACAAGACGACGTACACTGCAGATACCCACTTATGGAAGCTCTGTCTTTGTGCGTTAAACATGCAGATGTCTTATTGCTTGGTCCAGTCCGGCCACTCATATTCTGCTCTGTTCATATAGTAAGTCGCTATGTTTGTGGACCGTTCTATGAGCCTACTACTCTTTTGTTTGTACTCCAATACTTCTAGGCCGTCATCCCCCTAAGCGAAAAATGAGGTTTAATTGAATGGGTTCACAACATCCAACCATTCCGGAAGATTATCACACGTCTCTACAACGAGATCGGGCGCCCGATTAATTGGGGCACAATCAGTAGAGTGGCGCCTCGCCTCGAAGATCCTTCGCCGTGAGTGCATTTTTCCCTCGTTGATTTCTTCATTCCCGATCGTAAGCCTCTTACACGGATTGCACTGCCATATATGTCGGATCCTTCTGATTTATTTGCACCCCCATTCCTTTTTGTTTCGGAGATACGTTCTCTGATCCAAAATTTCGCGGACGGTAAGATATTGTTGCTTCATTCAGGATGTGTTGAAAATATTACGATGATTCCCTTTATAAGCGACTTTTAGCTTGCACATGTTCCTTCTCTCCTTTTTCGTAACATGGTTGGCGACATCCGGATTCAGATTTGCCTGTCACTGTGGCCACCCACAGGACGCCTGCGCATAGAGAGGGACCATGGTTGGCTTGCGCTGCACCACCCACAGCTCCAACCACACACCCCATATCCAGTGTAAACCCGAAGGAATAAGACCGGGAGGCATGTGGATAGGAGCCACTTTTCATCAACGGAGCCGGCACACACTGCTTCACAGGCCAACACAAGCACGCTGTATTTGGGGAAGCAAGTACACACAAGACGATGGCTGGACCGTAGTCCGCTCCACACTGAGTGCATGGAACCGCTCTTTGAGCCTAGCATGACCACAAGGAACGTGCACCCCGTACCCTCCAGCAACGACCAACTATCTCCTGGAGCCAAATGGACGATGTAGTGGGTAATAGTCAGGTGGGCACCTTGTCAACATGCACATCAAGCGCAGCCATACCGGGGATATCAAGCAACAGCCAATCATTTGAAACGACAAGATGGAATAAAATAAATCGATTAATGCAAACAGGTAGGGTGGCATAACTCTTCGCTAAAGTATCGCATGAAATAAGTTGGTTAGCAACGAATGCGCGATGAGTAAGAAATGTCTACAAGTTAGAAGTGCCACAACCGCAACAATGTTACCCAAGCTAAGCGCAATTAGCGTAAGCAACGTGTCCAGTTAATAGAACATTATTCAGGTAGGCGGAACAACCCAAATAAAGTGGAATGCAATTTATACAGCTTAAAAAGACTTAGTTTAAGTGTAAGTTGGTTTAACTCAGCTGTGGTGAAGAAGCATCAATAATGCAACATCAGGCTTAGCATGGGGCATATTCGTAGACGTAAGTATCCATTCTACCTTCGGTGTAGCGATTTTACCAAATTACCCGCTTCTTCTGCTCCATGGACTGTTCCCAGTTGATAGGAAAGACTGGCGAGTGTTGAGAACTTGTACAACATAGTTCACCGTGAATCACTGTGTGCAACAGAGCTCTCTTGAATGTCTACTGCCCCGGATCGCTTGCTTGCTCACACTCATTGCTCACAGCACCGACACACCAAGCACATTCTCGCTTATTGGGTCACAATTGTTCAAAAACATTGGACGCGCACCTATCTTCGCTGTGATTCGCGAACGTGCTTACACCACCATTGGCTCATTACTCATTAAATGCATCCCCTGCGCACACTTACACGTTACTCAAAACATGCTAGCAATAAATGTCGGTGGCGTTGCTCTGAGATCACCACACTCAAGGTACAGCTGATGACTTCGAGCGACACCAACTAAGCATCTCCAATGCTCCTCCGAAATTTTCGGCTCCAACGAAACAGGGCTCCTGTTGTCGTTTGTGTGGCGATTACCCTGTTCTTGTGCTTTTTGTCCTTACATTCTCTCTTCTTAGCCCTGTTCATGGACGAAACTGTGTACCAGCAACAATCCGAGGAAACGTTGCGACAAATGGAGCGAGCTATCTTGCGTCCCAACGGACAATTAACGTGTCAGAAAATTTGCCGAATTGTACCGCCGGTATCACACCGGATGGAAGAGAAATTGGTCCAGGTAGGTGATGTGGGCGTACGCGTTGAGTTAGAGTCAAGAGAATCAACTCTCATCAGACACATCAGTCCAACTTTGCAGGGTGGTGCTTGGGCATATCGCTCACGCGCTCCTAATTCCAGCCGTCACTGCGAACGGACTTACGATGCTGGAGTCGCTATTGTTATCGCTTGTAAAAACCGTTGGAAACAGTTGAATGTCATGCTACACTATCTCATTCCACTTTTGCAAAAACAACGTTTTTGCTTTCGGATTTTTGTGGTTGAACAGCTAAATCCCTCTGTTTTCAACAAAGGTGCGATTTTGAACGTTGGCTTCGTTGAGGCAGCAAAGCACTTCCGATTTCGTTGCGTTATCTTCCATGACGTGGACTTGGCCCCCATCAATGATCTGAATCCATACGGCTGTGATAGTCTAACCGAGAATATCGTCGTACATCTTGGAGTGGGAATCGACAACCGTTCGTTCAAGCTACTGTACCCATCTCTGGTCGGTGGCGTATTAAAATTTTCAACGCTTAACTTCATCAGAGTGAATGGCTTTTCCAACCGGTACTGGGGTTGGGGACAGGAGGATGACGACATGGCAACACGCATACATGCCAGGGGATTAGACTATATACATGTGCCGATATCGGTAGCCCGATACCATGCGGTACCCCACGATCCAGAGCCAAAGGACTACGTATATGATCACTGGACACTGCTAAAATCGGCGAAGGCCCGTATAAGTACCGACGGATTGAACTCTCTCAACTATTCTATCGTGGATGTCAAACACACTTTCTATTATACATATATTTTGGTGGATGTTGGTCGATGTAGTTGAGCTGAAACCTCGACTGGACCGCCTTTGTGCTTGTCTGTCAACGTCGAAAATGCCGATATAGAGGCCATCTGTACAACTCGTCGATATCAGTTCGCTTGCAACGTTTACAGCCACGACACCACTCAGCTGATACTGTGATCACTGGTCTATGTGATATTTGCATATATTTATGTCGCACACACAACCTCAGAATTATGTTATTCTTCTACTCGACCTTTTCCCTTCGTTCGACTTCACGGTGCCGCTCTCCGGCCGTGTCCACGCATTTCGCGCCGTTGAATCTTTCATTTCTGACGCGACGCGATCCTGCGGGTTTCTTGATGGCGTACGACATACAGACTATGCATTAAAATCGGCGTGTTTTACAGTAGCCGCCTCGAGTGGTATTGTCTGTTTTGTTTTAATCCATCGTCAGCATGGATCATCGTGATGAGAGTTATCAAACTTTAAGCCGTCATCCGAATCACCGCGTATCGGTGCACAATTTGCTTGGTGTTTGCGAAAACAGGCATGCGTAGATCCAATGAGTCATTGCACATGTTTTGTCATCGTATTCGATGACACCACTCCACCTCTTTCCTGCCGACTTGATCAGAAACTAGCCCACAGCAATATTTTTGCTACTCGTTACCACTAGCTTGGAGCCTTTATTGCTCCTTCTTTGAATATTTCACTTTTCCTCGTGATGATCACTCATCATTAGTGATCAATAAATGCGTTTTGATAACTAACCCATTTGTCCAAGGACGCTGTGATGAAGTTATCAACTGTAAATCGCGACCCGAATTTATTAACTCGGTGTCCGTTGCATAGTTAGATAGTTGTAGGTTTGTTGTCCATTGTACAGAACTACTTTTGGTTGAACTACCGCGGATGAGTCAGATCGATGTAAAGATTTTCTCACTATTTCTTATTTTATTCTTCCACTTTAGTCCCTTCCTCACTGTTCCGCAATAGTAACTGGAGCACATGTTTAACTTTTGCAGGATTTCTTAGCCACCTTTTCCGCTCAGTCTTCAAATCTGCGCCTGCACTTTTCTCCTTATGATGCTTTAGATCTTTGTGCTGTCGAATTAGGTGACTCATTCGAATGACCTCTTATCTGTTAGTTTTCCAGCTATCGGGTGAATCATGACTTTCGACTGAGCCAGTTTTAGTCGACATTTTCTTTATTATATTGAAAAATTTAGAGGTTTAACTTCTTTTTTAGCGCTATTTTCCTCTCAGCAAACGGCCGTCCACTGGGCCTGTGAGTTGCCTTTCTGCCGTTGGGATGCGAAACCTTTTACCCTAGATCGCCCTATTGCTCATACTATTTCCCCTCGGTGAATTTTCACTTAGTAGCAAACTCTGACAATTTATCAATTCGATTTTGTTACCTTCGTCGGAGTATATTGACTCTTCTCTCTCTCTCTCAACTAGTTGCGTCAAACCTAAGTAATTGGTAAATTTCACTGCATTTCTGGCAATCATAATTCCAGCAGCTGTATGCTCATTTGAAATTTCATAACCCCATGCCATAATTTTAACGACGCATCGCTAGCAATTCTCTCGGGCGATCGTTGTCTGATATTAGTTCGCGAAATACTACGTGTCTCGCTTTCCGGCAATCTCAGGAGATAACACTAGATTTGAAATACATTCCCGTCATGCCAGTTAATTTTCCCGATGTCGCTTGTTTCACCTGCTTTTTCTGCCTTGTTGCTGTTTGAAACAATGTTTCACTCTCATCGCACGATCCCACTATCAGTATATCTGAAGTTCAAATGCTGAAGCTCCTTGTTCACTTATTTGCAAATGTCTGAAAAAGCGGTACTGGTATTATAATGCCAATATATGATAAGGCGTATGTTTCTATTCAGGTGAGAATCTGTGACCCGTACTTGGCACAGGTCATGTGTGTACAAGTGAAATCATGCTCTTGCATGAACAATATGAAGTTGTGTTCTTATACCTGTCTGGATTTCTGGCAAGGTATTTGCCCCATGTGTTTGCGTCGTACACAATGGTAGGAGGCACCCTTGCAGTCTGCGTGTTGTGGAAACTGAGGGCTAATAAGATTGAGTAAAGTGGTGGTATTACACCCATAAACGTTATTTGGGTCTTCATTGAATAGATTGTCATTTGATCTTCCCCACGAAAAAGCGAGATAATGGTAGTCGAGTTAGCTTCCCAATTTACGGCGAAAGGACTACAAAGCCTCAAACGACCTGATTGTAAATGGCAGCCGATTTCAGAGTGAAGCGCTTCTGGTGTAAAAGAAGTTAGACCACATATTTGTCCTGTATCGTAATATAATTCGGGTAAAGTCTTTGTTAAGTAGATCCCGTGTGGAGTTGTGCTGCAATATAAAGTGGATAGATTTTATTAGTTATTGCCATGAATCACATTGTACAGCAGTATCAAGTTATTTTTTCATATATCCGCAGCCAAAGCGGACAGATATGGGGTTGCTGGCATCGCTCCCGGTGGTTAATGCTAAAATTATTTCCCAATAGCCGTTTAATAAATTACCGTTGAAGGCTTCCCATTGATGTCCTATCTGATTTTCTTGTATTGCCACAGATTATGCTGCAATATTCCAGGATAGGAAGAGTTAATCATTTAAATAATTCAACTCTGGCTGTGATTGTATGCATCTTATGAGATATATTAGCCACGGATTGTTATCTGGTACTCAATCTCTACAGAAAAGTTGGAGATAAAAGGGTGTCTGATTGGGGAGTCAAACGTAGACCGTTACACACAGAAATTAAACAACTACGACACATGAAAACTGGACTTTTATGCTGCGAACTTCATCATCCATTTATTGCACCAGGGCCCAAGAGAGTGAAAGTCTCATTGAATGAGTAATACATAATGGAGCTCAAATAGTGAGTACTTGTAGACAATTTTTAAACCATTGGCAAATAAAAGCGGCACCCCATGTCTTATAAACAAACGGGTCCTTGATCTAAATAAGGAAATGTAATGGACTGGACACACCTCCTTTTATAACCCAGCTGGTAATTGGATGTGGAGAAGAGCGATGATCGCCCGGAGTGACAATTTGGGAGCGACCCTACAGGTATGAAGATGGCCAACCGACTAGCGGTTCCTGGACTCCGAAGTAAGCTATTCAGTAACCATTTGTGAGGCACTTGATCAAATGCCTTTTGCACATTAAGAATAGAAGTAAGATTACATATCATAGGACAATAGAGTCGGATATGTAGTTCAAATAATGCAGCTAGAAGGTTGTGCACCACCGCTTGTCAAGGAAAATATTTTGTGACTTGTCGCTCAACTCCATTGAGTCGACGAAATTAATCGCATACATTATAACCAGATATCGAATAATCTGGCCATTCTAGGGGTGTGATCGACTGATCGGTACTTGCCAGTCTTCTGTTTTGTACCGCCTTTGTAGCGATGGATGACAAACGAAGTACTCCATTGATCTGGAGAGCTGCTCGATCTTAATGAAATGGTAAACATACTCTAAAGTAGCAGTGTCATATAAGACTTGCATTATTATGGCGGATGGGGGACGCTATCATCTTCCAGAATGGAGGACGGTTGAATAGAGTTAATTACCTGTTTTATATTGCGTAGGGAGATAAAAATGTTATGTAGAGCCTCAATTGTTTTTACGTCTAGTATGTATTTATAGCGTTAGTATTCTGATGGCGGGAGAGCCTATGGTGCGGTGAAGCAGGTGGTGGCTAGATCCTGACAGATGGTTTACCCACTGCTGCTATTGCTTTGCCGTTGGCTGTTGTCCTGCACGCCTACTCATGGCGACAACTGGGTGGGAGTTGGGTTACGTCCTTCTCCATGGATACCAATTCGCATGGGTCAGTGAACTGACCATGTGCTAGACCCGCTGCCTTTCGGGTGTTCATTTAATCAAAGGCTTTAGCTGAGGACGCGAGTCGTTCGCCTGTCAGGTGTGAGCGCCCTGGCAGCATCCTAGTCCATCCTCTTCGGAGGTTAGGAACTGGTCGATGGCCCTCTTCCCGTAAAACCTAGCCACGGGAGACAACTGGTCTACGGGTTAAAAGCTCACAGCTCGATGGCCGTAGAGTACGAGCGCCACGCATTTTCTTTGACGGTGGCAGGGCACCTCCGAATGTTCAATGGTTTGCTACTGCCCGCCTCAAGCCAGGCAGCACCTGGTCAAATTGGTGCAAACCCGCCACAACCCACTTGCGTCTGGCCGTGGTCGCCGATGCGTACCCTACTACGGTCGCAAAACATACATGAACCGTTCAATTTCTTCAAATGCTGCGTGTGACGGCCGTCAAGCACATCCCAATCTGTCTTTGCAATCACATTCCTGCGCTGGATCTGCTCCCCACTACTTTGTGGATCAGGTAATTGAGCCAAAGGCTCCGGGCTGAGTCCCACAAGCAAACTTCCGAAGCACAACGACCACCTCGCGTGCGATTTCCCATCAATGCAGTCGTATGCGTGCGCGCAAAGCACTCAGCATCGAATGTTGGAACGTGCGCACACTACTGAACCGGAACTCCAGTGAGCGCCCGGAGCGACGAACTGCACTTCTCGCGATGGAGCTGGCGCGTTACCACATTGATATTGCGGCGCTCAGTGAAACCCGGCTCGCTGAGCAAGGTAAATTGAATGAGGCAGCTGCTGGCTGCACTGGGTGGGCAACGCCGCCTCAACTCCAAGTGAACATGGGTTCGGATTTGCAATAGCCAATTGCCTCCATGGCAACCTGGTGGGTGAACCAACAGGCATCAGCACGCGACTGATGACTGTTCGCCTACGACTCGGAAGATGTAAGTTTGCCACTTTCATAAGCACCTACGATCAGACCATGTGTTATCCTGATGACACGCGTGATCAATTCTACACTGAACTATCCTCCGTGATACGATTTGTGCCGAGGAGCGACCGACTATATATGCTGGGTGATTTCAACGCGCGCGTTGGGCGTGTTACATCGGTATGAACTGATGTTACCTGTCCGCATGGCATTCGTTCAGCGAATGCGAACGGTGACAGGCTGCTCTCACTGTGTGCCACTCACGGCCTGACGATCACGAACACTCGGTTTGCACTGAGTGCGAGTGATATAGCAACTTGGATGTACCCACGGAGTGTTCACGCTCACCTGCTCGACTATGCCATCGTACGTCAGTGTGATATGCATGAAGTGGGCATGACACGTGTACTGTGTGGAGCTGAGTGTGGCACTGATCACAACCTGGTGCGAACCAAAATGTACATATATTTTTGTAAATATATGTATTTGCACTCTCGCCGTGAATCCGGGTAAATTTAACATTCTCTCCCTCGGTACTGTGGCGAAACGTACTGAGCTGGAGAATGCGATGGTTACACGCCTGTGTGATGTGGACTGCACAGCCAATGTGGGCGACCTGTGGCAGAACATTCGCGAACAGGTGACAGCTGCTGCCAAGGCGACCATGGGGCGCGCAATCTGTAAGCGGCCTGATTGGTTTGATGGGAAAAATGCGATGATCGGCGCATTGGTGTCGGGGAAGAATGCAGCAGTTGCTGCACATATTAAAGACCCCAGTGAGTTGGGGAAGAATAGTCAGGTTCGCAAACTTCGACGGCGACTGATCCGAGAGCTCCATCGCATTAAAAATGCATGGTGGACGGAGAAGGTGAAGCAGATGGAATGCTACGCCGAACGCCGCCAACACGACGAATTCTTTGACTCCTTTAAAGTTGAGTATAGACCGAGATTGGAGCCGCTGAGGACGCTGATCGAGGGTAGTTCAGGCGCTACCTGCACACAGACTGCAGACAAAATGCAGATCTGGCGGAAACACTTCGACTGTCTCTTGAACAACCGTTCAGGGATCGACTGGTCTACATTAAACGACCTGAAGCAGCCCGATGTAAAGACGAGTCTGGCGGACACGCGGATACTGGATGAGGCGCAGAGATCTCTTGCTCAGCTGCGAAACAGCAAGTGTGCCGGTGCCGACGGGATCCCGCCTGAAGTATTGAAAAACCGAGAACCCGCGTTATAGAATGCGCTGCGGCACTAGGGTCAAAGTATATGGATTGATGAGGAGGTGCATCCTGACCTGAAGGATGCCTTTGTGCTACCACTGTAAAGGGTAATTGTAGCAAGTAATGTTGCACGAATTATCTTGATATCAACTTGCTTAGTAGCGTGGGCAAGTTGATAGCCCGAATCCTGCTCAACCGCCTCCTCAGTCAGGTTGTGGAACCTAAAGTGGCGGATGAGCAGTGTGGAATCCGTTCAGGTAGCAGCACCATATATATGTTGTTTGCGGCTCGTCAGTTGCAGAAGTGCGAAGAACGACACCAGCAGTTGTACCGGCTTTTTGTTGATTTCACCAAGGCATTTGATACGGTGAACCGCGAGGCATTATGGTGGTGTTGGGTAGGTTTAGTTGCCCGCAAACGTTTGTAAGTTTACTTGAATGTCTGCACAGTGGTATGCGAGCGAGGGTGCAGCTGAGGGGAGAGACCTCGGATGACTTGCACTTGTCACTGGTGTAAAGCAAGGCTGTGTCTTAGCTCCTGCTCTATCTAGTAAATATATTCACGCAATGAGGTCCTGTGCTTTTAATGGCGCTTGTGCTTAAGATGTTCGTGTGGAGCACCGTATTAATGGAGGGTTGCAGAACATTCGTCGTTTCGGTGCGAGAACACTAGTCTGTGACACAACCATCCGTATGTTGCTGTTTGCTGAAGACTATGCGTTGTTTTCACACAGCGCGGAGGAGTTGTAGTAAATGATTAGTGCTCTAGTTTCGACAGCGGCCAAATCGGGCTCACCATCAACACAAGCAAAACCGTCTGTATCTTTCAGCCTTCACCGGAGGTCCACTCCTAGATATTGCCGCAAGTCAACATTGGTGCTGAAATATTGGAAACCACCTCCCGCTTCTGCAACCTGGGGAGTGTGATGTCGACTGATCAGCTGCTACACAGTGACCTGCGTTTGCGCGTGTCGAAGGCCGCGGCGGCTTTCGGCAAGCTAGAGTACCAAGTGTGGAACAACCATTAGCTCACCACTGGCACGAAGCTGATGGTGTACAAATCCATTGTGTTGGCCGTATTTCTATACGGCAGTTAAAGTTGGACGATATACCGGCGTGATGTGCGATATCTCGAGCGGTTCCATCAGCAGTGTTTGAGACGCATTTTGCGCATCCTTTGGGGCGATAGAGTTGCTGACACGGAAGTGTTGCGCCGAAGTGGGATGTATGCAGTGGACTGCATACCTTCAATAAGACACCTGACTTGGCTCGGTAATGTGAGCCGTATGGATTGGACACGGATAGCGAAACAACTATTATATGGTCAGCTGCGTATTGGGAAGCGGCAGGTGGGAAAACAAAAGTTACGTTACCATGACATGATTAATGTGAGCATCTCAACTTCTAACCTTGAATGCAAGTTATTGGAATCGAAGGCGCTTGATCGGCGTGCATAGCGCGATCTACTCACGAAGGCAGTTGTTGCAGTGCGGGAGAAAGGCCTCATGCATGCAGAGAAGAACGGCAAGTGTGGAAGCGGCGAGCACCTAAGTGATGTAGTCCATCGACATCGAGTGCGTAGTGCTGTAGCACATGCGGTCGCGAGTGCCTGAGTCAGGCAGGCTTAGTGAGCCATGAGCGACGCCACTCCGAACCACTACCGAAGCGACGACGCGTCCTGCAGAGTAAGTAGGCAGAACTGGCGCTTTGTAGGTACGCTGCATTCGATTTACTAACCGCGTACTTGCATACCCAGTCTATTTATTTCAGGTGGTGGGTATTCAATTTTGTCCTAATGCTTGTCTTTCTCATATAAATGTCTACCTGTACTCTCTTCCACTAACTCGCGCATCTCGTTTAAGCCAATTGCAGTTAATTTCGATAAAATATTCGTATACGTAGCTTTTCCGTAAAATATACTATCTGACCTCCTGATCTTATCTCGGATCCTTTGTTAACAACTTATTTCATATGTACATTAATTTAAGATTTTTTTCACGTTTCCTTATGTGGGCCGGCTCCGGTAATGAAAGTTGGCTCCCATCCGCATGCCTCCCGGTCTTATTCCTTCTGGTTTTCACTGGATATGTGGTGTGTGGTTTGGGCTGTGGGTGGTGCAGAGCAAGCCAAACATGGTCCCTCTGTAGGCGCAGGCGTTCTGTGGCTGGCCACAGTGACACGCAAATCAGAAACCCGATGCGCCAACCAGTATTCTGATTCATGAAGATGGCAAACTAAGTGCCAAGTGATTCACATCTAGTGATTTGTTCTTGGAACGGGTGGCCTTCCTCCTCGACCAGTTCAGTGATCAATGATCAGCCGTTGTTGGTACTTTGATGGTGAATTTTGACAAGCTCTACTGATTTATATGTCTTTCGAAAGGCTGTGCTATTAATGTGTTTTCCGCACCCACTGTGAGTGATTGACTTCAACTATGAATCGGTGCATCCTTATGATCCTCGTAAATTTTCCAATCATTTTATTGCGCGCGATAATTTTTTAGATTTCGGATGGATTAAACGTTCGGCTGCATCTTTTAAACAAGAATGCTTCGTTTTTCTTATGGAGCTAGGTGAATTATGGCTTGCTGAACCTGATGACTAAAGTGCACGACGGCTGTGCAGTCACTGTTAGAGAGAAAGAAAGCATGCCAATCGGAGGATTGGATTATTTACGGGAATGTTCCCAGTTAACCATGTCGATGGCGTAGTAGGACGGAGGTATTTGTTTGGTGGCCATTTTCACACTGGAGGTGAATCGTATCATTTTGTGGTCACTACCAGGGAGGTTCTCTATGACATTGTCCATACCCAATATAAATATCAAGTCTAATATTTTAGTCAATCTACTTGGCATAGTAACCCACTATGTCAAACCATTAACGCTGACGATAGAAAAAAGGGCTCTGTGTATAGACGAGGATGGCTGGGAAGACCAATATAGGTTGAAATCACCTGAAATTATCTTTTGTTTGTGGGGCAACTTGGATACAAATTCAAAAGCCGCAGTGATATGGGCAAAAATCACGTTTAATGAATTCGGCGGGTTGTAGCTACATCCAAGTCAATTGTAAACCGAGGCCCTTTAGACGGATAACCAGAGAGATGCACGGAAATTTGCAAATTATGGATCTTCAAGCTGTTTAGCTATAAATGTGTGATGTAGGTATATCACGCATACTTCGCATTTTACAGCGATCTATACGAAAATGATGATATTTGGGGATCCTTATAATATAATCTAATATATCACAGGAACACCACGTCTCGATAACGCGGATTGCTTGCAGGTCGTTGAAGCGTGCAAACATGCTTAGGAAATTAATTTTGTTGATAATGAATCTGGCATTAATCAAAAGTGCAAAAACATGCTATGAATGGTGGGGTCTGTATTCTTCGCGTCACTGTTTGTTGTGAATCACTGTAATCGAGGATTATTGCCGTGCTGGATATGTGTGAGAGGTGTGGGAACGAGTATTACTAATAATCTTGGGCGTGCGATTAGTGTGCTGTCTGCGAACTCCGAAATAGCTGTGATATTGAGGAGGTTGAGGTATCAAGACTACATGGCGGTTGAATTTGCACTGAGTCAATCTGTTCGTCTGTAGAAATTGCAGTATTAACTGGAGCGTATAGTTGGCTTCTACCGGGTATGTAAGGATTGCGAATAGCCGCGTTTCCATTCGCCAGTCCACTAAAAAGAATTGTGGAGACAGGTGGCGTGAGGGGATGCACACGTCAGAGATGGAGTAAGAAGTGGCGTTACTCATTTCACAAATTTCCTCCTATTATCATTGCTTAACCAATGACTAAATCGTGGTACGGGATGATAGTTAGCAGGATCCAGTAAATAGTTGTTTTTGTTTTATTCGGTTCAGCATATCGTCTCATATTGTGGTTGTAGAAGGGCGATTTATACGAGTCATTAGTTGCTGCATGGTTTTACATAGCTTTATGGCTTATGTTTGTTTCATCTCCTAGAGGGTTCAAGCTATCGATAGACGGTACCAGGTTATCTGCATCACTGGGTTTTCTGCCCTTGCGGATCCTTGGAACATTGATCAATGTTTGTGGCATTGCTAACGGGCTCTAAATAACCATGTTTCCTTAATGATTAGAGCCTATCCCAGTTGGACTATTCAGTGAGTTCAAATCACTTAGCCCACCGTGGTTAAGACTAAATGTGACGGTTTGTGTAATTTGTCGACCCACTGAGCTATACTGTGTGGGACCCATTGGTCTCTTAAGAGCTACTTTTGTCAGTTTTGTCAATGGTTAGAGGACAAACGAATTCAGTCACCTGGTCTTCCAGGTTGGGGGTTTGAAATGGGATGGCGTCCTTTTCTGTAGAACCGAATCGTTACCACATCCGCTGTCTTGTGGACAAGCTTTTGAGCCAAATGCTTTGGTTGAGGACCCTAATTGTTCTCCTGTCTAGGTCTCGGCTCCCTGGCAGCACCTCAGCCCACGTGCAACCGCGACTTCTTTAAAGTTAAATCATCCTGCATCGGTGGTCGCGCAGATTATCAAGGGTCGCCATATCTGTTGCCTACAGCAGGGCGGATAATCAAAACATGCCACTGCTGGCGCTCTCTTCTTCTTTTACACGTGTTTCTCATACTCCTCTCCTAATCCCCATTAATAGCACTCCTATTATAATTTCTAATTTAATTTACACCAACCGCAATGTCACTGAAGTCATACCATCTGCAGTTATCTTCGCGCACAAAGCACTGGAAAGTAATTGCCAACAGCTCCTTATAAGGCCACACTGTTCCGTTTCCCTGGCTGCGTTAAACTTTCGCACTCTTAGATAACTAGGTCAACAGGCTACACTCGCACGCACGTTCGGCACGCTGAATATTGACGTGTGTTCTGTGTTCTGGGATCAATAACGGTCACTAGGTTTTCAAGTTATTTACAGCCGGTTTGTCCACTCGCTATTGGTTGCACGCACCCGGAGACTCTGACACTGGTCAAGGTGGAGTTCTCAGCTCCAAGAATGATTCATCATTGGTTCATTGGATTCCCGTGAGCAGACGCTTATATGCAGTCCGTTTGAAGACATTGACTAACGTTGATTCACGGAGTATAACTAGATGTTGTTTGTTTGTGGTTTACACTTATGCCCCCACCGATTGGAGCTCTGATGCTGCAAAAGACGCTTTCTAGCACGAATTGAACGCGCTACCACCCAGTGTGGTCACTTCTGATATCATAGTTCTTGCAGGGGATATGAATGCGCAGGTAGGTCGTCTGAGCACTTCAGAAACTTAGCTAGGTGGTAAGTATGGAGTTAACCCCGAATTGACAGACAACGGCAAGCGTCTGTTACAGTTGTTTACGGAGCACTGACTGTTTCTTAGTAGTACCGCTTTTATACTCAGTTGGCACCGAAATGCCACTTGGCGTCCCCCATGTAGCCGATCAGCGATAGACCCAAATGTTTCACTTTGCAATAAGTTACAGGTGGCGATGTTCCATCCTGGGTTAACGCTCGTTCAGGAGTATTTGTGTCAACTCTGATCGTGCCGTTTTTACGCCGTCGTTTCTTCATTACCTCTACCGAGAGGCGCACCAAACGCTTCTCTCGGTTTGCAACTGAGAAGTTATCTTAGTCCTCTGTCAAACAAGCCTACCGGGATGCCTTGCGTCGCGAAATCCTGCTCTCTTTTTCTAATGACACCGCGCTTCAATGGAATAAGATCTCGGCCGCCATGAAACATGCAGGAGCCTCCACTTGCCGCACCATCAATCGTCATTGCACCCTTTACTGGATATCCGAGAGTTCGTTGAACCTGTTATTATCCAGCAAAGGTCTCTCGGCTAGCTCTGAGCACAATGCAACCAGGCGGACTATTAGGCGCGAACTAAAGCGGAGCTTGCGTGCTGACAAAGATACCAGGTGGATCAGTCAGGCTCAAGAAATGGAGGAAGCAGAAACACTAGGCAATTACCGCAAGCTCTTTCAGCTGATCTGCGACACTGGTCCCAGGGAACCAGGCGTCAGTGAAACAGTCAGTGATAGCGCGGGTGCACTGATTCACAATAAGGAGCGCCACATGTATCGTTGGGCGGAACGCTTTCGACAGCAGTTTAGTGGGACCCCTGCTTCCGGGCCTCTTCCTACTCAGGTGTTGTAGGCTGAACCATGGACGGTTACTTTACTCCGTCTGAGGATGTGGTGCGTAACGCATATGTAGCCTTTACTCGTTCTCTTGCAGCAGGCCCGGATTCACTCTCACTCGCACTATTTAACAAGGGTGGTAAGGTCCTCTGAAAAGTACTGACCTCCCTGTTTGAGCATGTATGGAAGGCTGAGACCTTCCCAGTGAATCAAGTATAGTGGCCATGTACAAGAATGGCCGTCGCATCGACTGTGTTAACCACAGTGGTATTAACCTAACGACGGCGGTGACAAAATTGCTGACCTAAATTCTCGTTCGACTTCTCACCGCGGAATATTAATCACGGATTAGGGAAGAGCAGGCAGAGGTGGCTGTATGAATCACATATTCACTGAGGCAGGTACTGAAACAGCGCCACATCTTCTAAGTCACATCCTGTGAACGCAATCTTTATGACTTCATCAACAGCGAAGTTGAAGAGGAAAGGTGGCAGATGACATCCTTGCCTCATACCATTGGAGGAACTGAAGGGTGATGGCAGTTTGCCGTAAGCCTTCACTCTGCCCGTACAACGCGCGTGTAGTGCGCAACTAATACGTACTTATATTTCTCGGGCACACCAATCCTGAGTAGACAGTCCCAAAGGACACATCGATCAATCGGATCGAAGGCAGCTTTAATATCGAGGAACACGACAACGATGGGCCGCCAATATGTGTGACAGTGCTCCAACCGCTAACGCCTTGATGTCATCGATGCAGCCACGAGTCCGACGAAAAGCGGCTTGCTCCTCATGAATGTGGCTTTCAGGAGCGTCAGTCAGTCTGGGAAAGAGTACAGAGGCAAGGCATTTGGAGGCGAGGGGATCCGAATCATCCCTCTGTAGTTGCTGCATTGCTAACGCGAGCCTTCTTTGAAGACCGAAACAATAAAGGAGAGACTCCAGTCGATTAGGGCACTTTCCTACCCCACAGTTTCAGTAGTTGTTCGTGTAAACTTCGTGTAACTTCAACAGTCCTATCTCACGTTCGAATTATGGGCGAGAGGGCGAATACAATGGGACAGCCTAGAGGGCATGGCAATCACTGACCGGTGAGGAACCTGATCAATCCGGCCGATTAAATTACTTTTCATCAAAGTGGAGACGTACATTATGTGAATTGTGGAATAGAACTGTTGAGAATCTGCGCATATCAGTTGTTGGATCCGCGTTGAGGCCTAAATGATTGTTACGGGCACTTCCACTGTGCAGTTTACCTTGGTAGTAGTATACTGAAATCCGCAAAGTACTTACAGTCATTCGGTCTGCAAATAGGTGTCTAGCTCTACAGGATTTCAATCTCTCTGAGGCATGTCGGGCTGATCTTTTTTGGAATACAGCCTAATGAACGCTTGATGCAGACTTTCTTGAGCTGACTACTCAAGTGCCGTTGCACCCATTCGTGGACCTCCCCAGTAGGTAAACGGATATCATCTATTTTAGAAAATTGTAGCGACCTAGAGATTTCCCAGTATGTTTAGCGAGTAGCCAGTAGCGGGAGCCTTGCTAGCGTTTCGAGAAGGCAGATCGGGCTGCAGGAAAAATTATTGGTACAGTAATCGATCCGCTGTTACAGAGCTATAAAAAAGCGATGCCGTTGATGCTCTAGCTATGAGAACGAAGGGTGCATGTCACATAGAGCAGTCGCGCGTTGCAGCCGTAACGAGCGCCAAGCAAAATTGGAGATGATCAGGTAAATAATTCAAACCCAGCAATCAGTTATTCGATGTCGCCTTTTTATAGTTAGATAACAGGATATCAGCTACTGTACCAATATAAGTTCCCTTGAAACCCATCTGCCCTTTCGAATCGCTCTACTGGCTCCCGCAACAGGCTACTCTCTAAACACACTGGGAAATCTCTAGGTCGCTAAAACTTAATAATATAGATGATATCCGTTTATCGCTACATTAGCGATCCCGACTCTGGAAGAATCTCAGCGTCGGCCATTTCGAACTTTACTCAGGTGAGCTCGTTCCATTAAGTTTTCATATTTTCCGGTTTAATTTTTCCATACGCCAGCATTGTTTTGCGTCCAATTTTTAAACAATGGATTCGGTTAGCGCTGTATTTCTGTCCTGCCTTTTTGAGACACGGATCCTCTATTGTTTTTCCCCCATCTTCAGGCTGAGTTTTATAACCACATAAACACGTCTGACTACGCGAAGTGTAGTAAGATCATGTCCTATCTCTCCAAAGAGATTTATGAACGCACGTTCGAGATGTTATCATTTCTCATACCGAAAACCGCCATGAGGCTCTCAAGGAGGCCACGATTAAGCCTTTCATGCCCTTTGCGAAAGTTCGCCTCCAGCAGCTGCTCAGGGATCTGCAGCTGGTCGACATACCGCCCTCAGCCCTGCTACAAGAGATGCAGCAAATCCTTGGTTCCTCAACTTTGGACGATACCTTACTTCGCGAGCTATTGCTACAGCGTCTACCGGGAAACACGCAAACGATTCTTGATATAGCAGCTCTGTTTTGTTCACTCGACTAGCAGATTTAGCAGATCGAGTTACTGAGCGATCACAGCCACTAGCCAAAGTCAGCAAGATAAATGCCTTCGCGTCCCAGGGCACTTCTATCACTGGCTTACAGTCGACTATAGAAACTCTGCGAACACAAGTTGCGACACGTACTCGCCAGGTTCAACGGCTTACTATGAACCGTCATCGTGATAGCCGATCAAAATCGTCCTTCAAAAGTTGCAAGTCCTGAAACAGGCAGGCTTGCTGTTGGTAATATCAACGCTTTGCTACCGCAGCTCGTAAATGTACCAAGTCTTGCAAATTTGCCGAGAAGCAGGGAAACATCTAGGCCGGTCAGTAGCGACGATGGGTGCGACCGGCCAATACCAAAGCAGCCTCATTCGCGGTAGGGATTTAATTTTATTCACCGAGTTCCTAGTCGACACTGGAGACGAAGTTAGCGTTATAATGCCTAGCTTAGATGAGGTCGTCTCACCCTGACCGAACAAACTGTGTGCCGTCAATAGCCCACCAATCGCACCTTTCGGCAAAATGTTGCTAACGCTCATACTAGGTCTCCCGCAAAACTTTCACTGAGCTTTCACAGTAGCAGTCGTGCCTTTTGCCATTATAGGCATAGACTTCCGTAAACACTTCCAACTTATCGTTGACGACAAGAGGAAGGAGCTTGTCGACTTTAAGACACAGCCCAGTGTTATGAGGAATAGTGCCAACGTGGCTGCTATCACCCATTCGTGTCCAACCACAAGCTTCACAGCTTTTTATAGAACTTTTCAACAAGAATCCTAAACTCGTTCGCGTTCCGAGCGACTTGCTTACTGTGACGTCAAAGGTCACGCATCATATTTGCACTAAGGGTCCACCTGTTTCGGTCCGCCCCCACAAACTAGCCTCGAGCAAACTCAAAGCTGCTAAGGCGTAATTCGAGCAAATGCTCGAACTGGGAATAATCCGCCCGTCCGAAAGTCCATGAGTATCAACACCACAAATGGTGCCAAAGAGATCCGGTGGCTGACGCCTTTTTAGTGACTACAAAGCGCTTAACAAAGTCAGCATCCCGATTACATGCCCCATTCCGCACATGCAAGACTTAAGCTCAGCTTTTGCTGGTAGGTCGATATTTACCAAAATCGAACTGGTTCGATCCTACCATCAGATACCTTTGGCACTACACGACATTGCTAAAACAGCAGTCACTAGGGCGTTTGGCCTATTCGAGTACCCCGAATGCCTTTCGGCCTCAGAAGCGCTGTCCAACCTTTTCAGCTTTTCGTTCATGAGGTAACGCGAGGATTTGATGGCATTTATCCTTGTACATATATCACATTCGCAGCACCAACTCTTCTGACAATGAACATCTTCATTACCTCGACTCTCTCTTTCAACGCTTGACGTAACACGGGGTTACCGTTAACCCTAGTAAATGCGACCTTCGCCAAAGCTCCATCGGATTTCTTAGCCACCAAACAGCAACCACTGGTTCTGAAGCCCCTGTGGACAAAATCCAGGCACAGAAGGAGTATCTTGCTCTTAACGCCTTCAAACAGCTATGCAAATTCCTTGGCCTGGTCAAGTATTATCGACGCTTTATTCTAAAAGGCGCCAGCATTGTTCAACCATTGGCTGTATTGCTCCGCGGTTAACAGACGTTCTTTTCATTTTCCAGATGACACTGGACTGTCTTTTGAGAAGCTCAAAGACGCTATCTCCAACATAGCGCTTCACGCCCACCCAGACACATCAGCACCAATCTCCCTGACAACCGACGCATCCGACACTGCCGTCGGCGCAGTTCTTCAACAATTCATCGACCATCGATGGATTTTCTCTAGGTTTCTTCTCGAATCGTTTATAACTTGCCGTTACAGCACCTTCGGTAAGGAAATATCAGCTATATACCTGGGTATCAAACATTTCCGTCATTATCTCGAAGGTTAACTCTTTACCATCTTCACTGACCACAAGCCATTGATCTACGAAATCAGTGGCGTAACGGACAAGTATTCT
Organism: Dicrocoelium dendriticum; assembly: GCA_944474145.2. Classification (NCBI taxonomy): domain Eukaryota; kingdom Metazoa; phylum Platyhelminthes; class Trematoda; order Plagiorchiida; family Dicrocoeliidae; genus Dicrocoelium; species Dicrocoelium dendriticum. The sequence continues at coordinate 82,038,652 of OX104070.1, forward strand.
CCGCGATAATCTACACATCTGGACTACCTTCCTCATTTTACGTCAGACGTACGACATGCCTCAGGTGCTCTCAATCCCGTCGCGGATGCGCTTACACGCTTTCATCAGATCAGCTTATCATCTGGTACCAACATCGACCTAGCCACCATAGCTACTGTCCAACAAGCTGATCCCGACATAGACAAGCTACCACGCAACATTTCTTTGAAACTACGCGAAGTTCCACCAGCTTCATCTGAGGGGACTATTCTTTGTGACGTCTCACAAATTCTTCCTCGATCCGTAATCCCCAAATCGATACGCCTACTAGTTTTCAACGCTTTAAGCAACCTGTCTCATCTCGGCATACCTGCTTCGCAGAAGCTCGTAACCGAACACTTCGTATGGCCCAATGTCAACAGCGATATCCGCCATTAGGCATACGCATGCCTATATTGTCAGCGCGCCAATGTGTACATACACACCAAAAGCCCAGTCTGTGTCTTTTCATTTCCTGACTCTCGTTTCGCGTACCTTCATGTCGACCTGGTAGGATCTTTGCCGTCATGCAAATGTTACCTGAACATCCTCACCACTGTCGACGGATTCACCTGTTGACCAGCGGCGATTCCGACAGCCAACTGCTCATCTCATACAGTTGCGCAACCCTTCTTAGAACGCTGGGTAGCTCAATTTGATTGCTCAAGCGTAGTCATCAACGACCAAGGATCACACTTTGACGGATCCTTCAGTAAACTTCCCAACGTTCTTATTGTTATCCCAACCGAATCAACGCATACCACACCGCAACTAATGTCATAGTAGAAACGTTTTACTGGCAACTCAAAGCACCAATCTGTGCTCAGTCTAGCACATCCCGGTACGAATCATTTCCGCTCGTTCTCTTAGGCACAAGAAACACATAAGAAACGGAATTGCACGCCACTACTTAATCCTTAGTATTTGGATGAATATAACGCTTCACTGTGTACTCGTCTTACCAAAAACACTAACTATTTTCGAATATGGCAACTACGCAGCTCGTCTATCTTAGCACACGCGACAGCTACAACCTGTGAAGCCCAGAGCAAAGAGCTTGGGTATCAACGTGGAAGAAAGGCTTGCTATTTTCACACAAGTGTTCGTTCGCATGGCTAGCGTACCCAGGCCACCTCAACCTCCTTATTCTGATCCTTACCGTGTCGTACGCAGAAGCGGCAACACATTTACCATTGACAACAACGTTGAAACTGCAACGATCAATATCGATCGAGTCAAAGCAGCACTCCTCGACGACTCGCCAAATATGATGCATAAAATATTACCAACATATTGTTTCATTTGCACCCAGGAGAATAAGGGAGTCTGTTTGCCGATCGCTGACCACTTTTGTTTACTTACACTAAATTTCGGAATTCCGCCGCCGGGGGTAATCTTCTACTGCACCGGAACTTCTCTTCATTCTTCTTCCTAGCCAGCTTGCGTTGGGTGCCTTTTTAGCTAATCGAGCCTGTACAATTAGACAAGAAACATACAGCTTGTCCTATTTTATCTGTCTTTTCACTTTGCATAGGTTGGTTGGTTGTGCACATAGAGCGTCCGTCCAACTCTTCGCCAGAAATTTACTGCCACTTGTCTTCCCGGAGACATTTTATACCGACAAGCAATCCGAGCATTGGATTCTGTTTTGGACTTCGGGAGTTTTGGACCCCTGGTACCGCTTTGTTCATCCGAAAGGCGTATGAACTGAATCTTCAGTCACCGGCTCCAAACGGGTGCGAAACAATAATTTTGCCCTGCTGCCTTGTGTCTTAGGTCTTTCGACCAAAGGCTCGGGTCGTGGTCCCCTAAAACAATCCAGGTAATTCGGCCTGGGCAACCAACTAGTCGTTTGCTTACTAATGAAGCATGGCTAAGAACAACTACGACCTCCCTCGCTCTCATGATCCTATGTCCTACGACTACGCCAACTTTACGAACACACGCCACCAATGTACATACGCTTCTCTTACATCACTCTTCCCCATTGTTATTTGACTCTGTAAGTGTGAACAAGTCTACTTCCGCCGAAGAAGTTCTCTCGCCGTCCACCAACTCCACCACACAGTCCTCGACAGGGAGCTACCATCCCTGAAGCCAACCATTTTCACTACTGCGAACTGAAATCCAGTTCACACTCGCAAGCATGAAGGTGCGCACATTATAGCAGATCGGACAGCAAGCTGAACTTTCACGCAAGCTAGAGATCCTTGAAATTGATGTCTGCTGCCTGAGTGAAACTCGACTATAGGATTCCGACCAGTTTACCAACTGTCTTCACCAGTCCAAACACACACCCGCTTTATCTGCGCCATTCTGGTGGCGCCGAGCCCGCCTTCTCTTTACAAGCTGGTGTTGGAGTTGCTCTCAGTGCCAGAGCCGAGTCCGCCCTTCTTGACTGCATTCCAGTACACAGTCGCCTATGCGCTGTGAGGATCCGTGGCTCTTGTAACTTTAGCAGGCATCGCTCAGACAAGCGTGCTCCTTTCGAAATCTCCGAGCACGCGCCCACCGAATGCAGCTCAGCCGCAGTCAAGGATCAGTTCTATCAACACACTCATAAACTGCACTTAGGGGCACTTAAAACAGACATCGTTGTTATGGCACGAAACTTAAACGCATGTATTTGTTGGCTGCTGCCAAATGAACGTCACCTCAGTGGACCGCACGGGTATAATAATGTTCGCTCAGACGATGGAGAGAGAATGCTCAGTCTGCGTGCTGACTACCAACATTTCCTCACCAGTACGAGCTTCCGGCACCCTGGAAGACCATATGCCAACTGGCGTCTTCCATCATCAACCCGGCGGTTTTAAAAATTGATCACAATCATAAGTTGCAGGAGGCGCGGCATCATAAGTGAATGCCTATCATTTCGGTCAACTTGTGTTAACACTGATCATGCAGTGGTGTGTGCGATAATTTGTATTCCTTTCGACATTTCACACTTATTCGATCAAACTCGACTCAGCAGTCACAATTTGGAGGATCCAACGGTGAAAATGCACAAGGTACATAGGCTTCGAGAAACTCTCGCTCTACCCCATGCTCTGGATCTTGATCAACACTGATCAAATTTGCAAAAAGCAATGCTCCGGCAGCTTTTCCAGCTGCAGGCCCACCCGCTGCGCAACCAGAAGCTGGGTTGCGGTAAGATGCTCGAAAAAGCTAGATCATCGACGGGATGAGTCCACCGGTGCAGAGCACAATGAACTTCGTCGACCTATCTCTCAAGACAGAAGTCAAGCCTTCGCACTGACCGTGAATTCTGGTGGTCAAAAGGAGCTGCTGAGATAGATGCCGCTGCAACGGTCAGCAACTACTGCAGTTTGTTTCACCTCATCAAGTCCACTGGTTATAATTCACAAGCTGTCAGTCATCCGACACAAAAAGCACCAGCCTACACAGGCCCTTGGGCCGCTAGGCAAGGCACTTTGCTTTTCAATTTAAATGCTCAGCACAGGCAACTGTGACACCTCCATTTCCCGCGGATGGTGTTTGGCCTATTGTCACAGAGATACGAAGCGAAATCCTATCTTTCAGATGCATTAATCTCCCATTCCTGACAGAGTACCACCGGATCTATTCAAAGACGGCATGAATTCACTTGTCAAGAAAATGCTATTATTATTCATGAGAATTTGGACTGAAGAGGAAGTCCCAATTGCATGGGGAGGATCAGTCATTTGTCCCGATTTATAAGAAAGGCTCTTCGCGAGGATTATGCCAATTACGGTGGAATTTCGTTGATACCCGTTGCCTCCAAGATTTTCGTGTCTGTTCTTTGCCGCAGGCTCTCAGCGACTAGAGAAAGCTTTTACCGAGAGGAACAAGCGGGTTTCCGTCCAGGTCAAGGTTGCATTGCCCACATCTTCGTACTCCGCCAACTGCTTGAACTTCCTCACGTTCACCGGCTGCCAGCAATCGTATTGTTCTTGGACATCCGAGAGACTTTTGACTCAGTAGATCGATCTGCGTTTTGGAACTGTCTACTAAGGAAAGGTTTGCAAAGCAAGTTCGTAACCACCTTAAAAGACATCTTGAGTCACACGCCGAGCACAATCAGTGCTTATGCCACGCCTATCACTTCGTTTGCTGTCATCAGCTGCGTGCGCCAAAGTTGCCCTTGCCCACCTTTCCTATTTAATTTTGCCGTTGAAACTGTCGTCCAATGAGCATTGGAAGCAACCAAAAATGCAGCATTGAGCTTCTCCGATGTGACAGAGTGGCGGACTTGGGCCGAAGATATGACTTTGCTTGGGGATGATCCACAAGCAGTCCAGGGCGCTCTGAAGCGCTTAGCGATGGCAGCCTGTATTTCACACCAGGCAAAGGTAAACTACTACTTCTGGAGTGGCAGGTGTCTGTGCGTGCCCTCATCATATTTGGTAAAGTCTTGGAACAAGTCCGCTGCTTCACTTATCTAGGGAGTTTCATTATGGCTGAACGTTGTACTGGAGATGATGTCTCTCAATGAATCGCAAAGGCCTACTTTACATTCAACAGACTGAGCCACATATGGCGCCGTCGTGACGTCAGTCTCAAACTCAATGGCAGGGTATACATTGCCAGTGTTCTTGCGGTCCTCTTGTATGGTTGTGAGACCTCGCCGGCTGGCTCGGAAGGCATAAGGAGATTGTCAGTTTTCGACAATCGTTGCCTGCGTAGTAATGTACGCTTGTAGTGGCATCATCATGTGAGTAAAGGAGAAGTTCAAGAGCGAGTGTTTGGAGCTAACAGTCCATACCTCCAAAACGTTACTCTCCATAACCGCATGCGTTGACTCGGCCTCGTATTGCCATGCCAGCTAATCGCCTCCCCTGTCAAACGCTACTTGCCCTCCCCAGAAGCGAATGGAACAAGTACCGCGACGGACAACTAATGAGGTGGAGAAGGAGCATGAAGAACGCATGGTCAGCATCCGCTGGATGGGTCCGCCTTATAGGAATGGGATCATTTGATTTGGACTGCCAGTGGTTAGAAATGAGGAGGCTACGGCGTGCGACCGAGACAGCGTGGTTCAACTCTGTTATGTATTAGCTAAAATCTCGTTAGAAACAAAAACACAAAATACGGAAAATCCAAAAACAGCGTGGGTAGAAGAAAAACCGTTATCTTCATGTTTTATTTTATTCCCAATTCCCTTCGCCACGGTTCTGATGGCACGTTATCTGTAATCAGATTGTGAATATATATATATATATACATATACATATATATATATATATGGTTGGCAACAATCGGTTTCGCATTTGCCTGTCACTGTGGCAAGCCACAGGACGCCTGCGCCTACAGAGGGACCATGGGTGGCTCGCGCTGCACCACCCACAGCTCCAACCACACACCCGCTATCCAGTGTAAACCCGACGGAATAAGACCGGGAGGCATGAGGATGGGAGCCAGGTTTCATCAACGTAGCCGACCCACACTCTTTCACAAGCAAAAACAAACGCGCTGTATTTGATGAATCAAGCGAACACAAGGCGGTAGCTGGACCGTAGTCCGCTCCACACCAAGTGCATGAAACCACTCTTCGAGCCTAACACGGCCACAAGGAGCGTGCACCCCGTCCCCTCCAGCAACGTCCAACTGTCTCCTTGAGCCAGTATGAAGGAGGTAGTGGGTATTAGACAGGTAGGCAGGTTGTATACATGCACGTGAAGCGCAGCCACACCGGGGATATCAAGCAACTGCCAAACAATTTAGAGAAAGATAACAAAGCAAATAAATCGAATAATGCATAAGGAAACGGTGACATAAATTCTACATCAATGAGCATATGACATAATTTGTTACCAAAGGATCCTAGATAAGTTCACGAGGTCAGAAAGTATACTTTACGGAAATGCCACGAACAGGAAAATCTTTTTTATGGAAATCGACTACAATTGACTTAAGTGAAGTGTGCAAGTTAATGGGAGACAGTACAGGTAGACATTTATATGGGAAAAAAAGAACTAAGACAAAATTAATTACCCACCACCTGAAATAAATAGACTGGGTATGCAAGCAAGTGGTTGGTAAATTGGATGCAGCGTACCTACAAACGCTGTGCCGGTTCCGCCGACCTTCTCTGCAGGACCAGTCGACGCTTTGGTAGTGGTTCAGAGTGGCGTCGCTCATGGCTCACTAAGCCTGCCTGACTCAGGCACTCGCGACCGCATGTGCTACAGCACTACGCACTCGATGTCGATGGACTACATCACTTAGGTGCTCGCCGCTTCCACACTTGCCGTTCTTCTCTGCATGCATGAGGCCTTTCTCCCGCACTTCAGCAACTGCCTTCGTGAGTAGATCGCGCTATGCACGCCGATCAAGCGCCTTCGATTCCAATGACTTGCATTCAAGATTAGAATGTTAGGGGCTCACATTAATCATGTCATGGTAATGTAACTTTGGATTCCTGCTTGACGCTTCCCTATACTCAGTTGGCCGTATAAGAGTTTTTTCGGTTTACGCGTCAAATTCATACACCACACATTACCGAGCCACGTCAGGTGTCTTTTTTGAAGGTATGCAGTCCACTGCATACATCCCACTTCGGCGCAACACTTCCGTGTCAGCAACTCTATCGCCCCAAAGGATGCGCAAAATGCGTCTCAAACACTGCTGATGGAACCGCTCGAGATATCGCACATCACGCCGGTATATCGTCCAACTTTAACTGCCGTATAGAAATACGGCCAACACAATGGATTTGTACACCATCAGCTTCGTGCCAGTGGTGAGCTAATGGTTGTTCCACACTTGGTACTCTAGCTTGCCGAAAGCCGCCGCGGCCTTCGACACGCGCAAACGCAGGTCACTGTGTAGCAGCTGATCAGTCGACTTCACACTCCCCAGGTTGCAGAAGCGGGAGGTGGTTTCCAATATTTCAGCACCAATGTTGACTTGCGGCAATATTGAAGATTGCTTCTCTGGTGAAGGCTGGAAGAGACAGACAGTATTTGTTTTAAAGATGAGGCCGAAATGGGCCGTTGTCGAACTTACAGCACTATAACTTTTACGTCGCAATTTAAGCCATAACGGATTCAAGCTCCTCCATTTAGAATATTCTACTTAATCCATTAACACATCAAGCTGAATTTAGAGCGGCACACGCGCACAAATGCGTGCCCATTGTCTTGAACAATTGCAAATCAATACAAGAATACTTAGAAAATCTGCATCGGTTGGTGCGGCGGTTACCTTGCTCGCAGCCAACAAACCACGTGATGCACACGCGGACGTGAAAACAACACATGAGCTGATTCACGGTAGGATGAAGTGCGGACTAGCACGCGGCATCTATGGGCGGTTGAAGAAGTACTGTAACTACCACCCACTCAATTGTGCAGCATCAAGACACACAACAAAGAGCTGCGGGCCGGATATATCCCATCCGCGTTCATAGTACTCACTGTTGCGCATGGACGACCGGATATGAAATGTACTCCACAAAGAGACAGTATCAATCGCCTTCATTGAAGATAGCTGCACGTAATCTAGCAGACAGGTCCGTCCGCCTCACCTGAGTTGTCCTATGCTTAGCGGTGTCTACGTGTGATCGATTGTGGATAATATTGCCTTGGTGAAATAATGCGTGCGGTGCTTCACTACGCGCTATCATGGAACAGTGCGTTAGTAATCGGGGCGTGTGGCCGAATTACCTCTTAACTGCAGTTGATCGGCCATGATGATGAAGTTGGCATCAGCATCTGCACAGCAATGCATGATGTACGGCAGTGAGCTTTGCGGAAGTGTACCGCGTAAATTGTGATAACCTGACCGGGTTGACAACAGCTTGTATTTATTGGTCTATATGCAATCGTTAGTACACGGCAACCGTTGACATGGTGAACGAATACGTTTATAAAATAGTGTCATGAGTTCGTATTAAACGAAGATGCAACGATGATGTATGGTAACGTTATCATACTCCTCAGTAAGGTGCCAAAATGCGACGCACTGGGTATGGTGAAACGCTGTTTGACTGAAGAGATTAACCTAGGGAGTGGCTGAAGCTTAAGGTGGTTGAAACAACCGACATTGCGCAGTATATTTTGTTTAGCTCGGGTTTCAGTCGGAAATAGGCACTCAAGAACATGGTGTTATCATTAGATCGTCAATGTCCACTATTTTGTACATAATACTGGCAAACTCCTGGAAATGGTCAAAAGTTGTTGGTATCTATTTGATGGCACGTTTTGAACATAAAAGTGGATAAGAAAAGCTAGCTTTTGAAGAATCTGAAATCGCTTACCATGGAGTTGCATATCGCCATTCCTTGACTGCTCTGTTTACAAGAATGATTAGCTTCCTTACCGATATTTCTTCAACCGGCGGATACAGATGTGACACAGCACTACAATTCCGAACTTTGTGTTTCACAGATAAGGCCGTGTGCACAGAGAAGGAAGTTGGGAACGACGCCTGCAAGTAGACAGCAATGTAACTGTTAGATAGTGGACACCCGAAACCGGTAGTGAAACACACGTTTCACAATATGCTGAAACCACATTGAAAATATGTGGCGCAATGGATTGGGACGATAAGAATATTATACGTAGAGGGAAGTTCCTTTTCCTTTCCGATGGCACTAACCAAGGAATAAGATTCGGTATCTGTTCAACAATGGTGTATCTGAAAGACACACTTTTCTTAGGTAAGATGATTACGTTCACAAATGTATTCACAATAACTGTGAATATGTGTGTATAGGAGATACCGCGAGCAAACTGCACACAACGCTGCTAGAATACCTGAGGCACAAGTAATGCCAACGTCGAAGTACAATGCTCTACTGCGAGATTCAGCAGTGGCAAAGCGCATGTTAAGTACAATGCATGTAAGGTGGCCAGGTTATTGGTGAGCCAACGCTAGGCGCTTCCAGATAACTTGCGTGTCAAACCGGGACAATTTACTTACCACCGTTTGTTTCTGCATATGCTGACCGTAAAAAAGTTTAAGAAATAAATAACTATATTTATTGCTTCAGTGCACTAACAAAAGGAACTTACGTTATTAGTCAGTACATTTGCTGCGCTACTGAAGTTATATATAAATAAATAATGAGTATATCCTTGATAGAAGTAGGCACAAAAGTGAAGGCATGATCAAATATACCTACAAGCATAGCTGCTTTGGAACAGTAAAATGTGTTGTTAAAAGAAAGTAAAATCAAGATCTTCATAGTTTATACACTTGAGAAGTTCGGCAGATAATAGTGGAATCCAGGAACATTATGGCGCTGGTTTGCGAAAAAAGTCAATGTTTTTACTTTGGCGGCAATAGCCAACGTTCGGCGTGATTGCGCCATGTTGTAATCCATGGTTTCATGAGTAAATGAGCAGAACTAAAATGTCAGTACATGTGTTTCTGATTAAAAGTTAATGTGCTGTTTGACATGATATTATCTGAAACCACAGTTAGCGAGCAATACTAAAATAAATAAAGAAAAGCTTTATTCTCGACAGTGTGAGACAGGCCTGCATTTGCAGGATCACGGCGACACAACAAGGACTGGTTTATGTAAAAACGACAGAAGTTTATAAGTAACACATGGATCCATGCGTTAAGTGTGCATTATTGCATGTAGGTAAGAACGATCGTTGTTGTGTTGTTGTGTTGTTGGCTGAGGAGAGATCTCACCGTCTTGGAGATACCCCAACGCCGAGCAATCAAAAAGGTCAAGGGTCTGTATATTTTGCCGTTCACCCTGTTTTACTAACAATTTTTTTATATTTTGAATCTTCACCATAACCATCTTACGGGACCCGTTAAACGTTAGCTATTTTACCTGTATAGAACCCGTGTTCCGTTGGCAATACACGGATCATTTGGGAGATGATTCATCCAGTAGGTTATTAGTCCCAGATAGACGGCAAATAAATCAAATACGTTTTGTACTTCTTCCTATGGGATGGAGTTGGTCTGGAAATGGGAACACACTTCTACCCAAAGTATATCAAAATATGTTTGTTTACAGTTCTAATAGCAAATTTTGTCCGCTGATGTAAGCCTACACACGTTTTTATCTTCGTCAACCAGCTCGTTATCCTTGATTTCCAGGTCTGGGAGTGTAAATCCAAACAGACTGACGCTTGTTTCAACTTTCTCCCAGCAAGGTGGTTGGTCCAAGACAATACAATAAAAGCCGCTCAGTTCCTGAAATCGATTCATTCTTTCCCGTATATAATCGACGTAATTGTCGTGTAAACTGGTGGTAATATTCATCCAACTGTTTTGTTGACGAGACCCGCTTGTTCGAGTTGGTCAATTGGAATCTCCACACCATTTGGAACAAAACTGTTTCTGCTCTTGTCCCTGCAGTTCTCTAGGAGTAGGCGCATTACAGACGAAATTTCCAGTGCTGAAATATTTTGCTCCTCAGTAGTCCAGTAGCGTGGAGAATGAGAGATGTTGTGTAAAAAGAAGGGCCACAGCTCTCCCTGTTTTAGTCCAAGATTGCCATTGACACTGGGGGGCCTTCATTGCAAGTTGACAAGACTCACACTGTTGGCGAACATTTTCAATTTCCGAATCCATTTCGGGCAGTAAACAAAACTACGTGCCAAGGCTTTCATACGGCTGGTATCCGAGTTCGCCGTGCAGAACTGCTGCAATATTTGACTCTGTAATTTCTTTAGCACTACCACTCGATCTCCATGACTGACAGGGATCCACATCGATTGTATAACAGCGGCAACATATGTGTACATACTGCATCGTTTTCTCTAAGACACTGTCCCATGATGTCACCATACGAATGTTGTCGGTTGTTACTGAGAGTCTTTGCAGATAATCAGCCAGGATTCATTGAACTTCTGATTCGAAACTGATGGTTGAAAACACGCAAACATCACTATCCTCTGGGTGTGAATTGATAAGACGAGACAAGGCATCCGCTTGACCGATTAGTTGCGTAGGTTTATACAGTATAATGAAGTCGTACGCCAGTAGTATGTTTGCCCATCGTTTCAATCGGTTTGCCGTAAAAACTGGAATTCCTTTCTTTAACCCGACCATTGACATAATTGTTTTGTGGTCAGTCAGGATTGTAAAATGTCTGCCATACAACATCTTGTGGAACTGTTTCATTGCGAAAACGATCGCTGGCAACTGACGAGTGACGATAAACTAAACAGTGAAGTACCCCCGGTTAGTTTACAACGATAATCAATTAGATTACATTAGAGTATGAAAACAGTGTGGTTAACACGAAATCGTAATTGAAGCGAAACCTTAATCGGGGGAGTAATCAAAGATAAGGACGTAGCTTTTAGCAGCATGTGTAAGTTTTGGACGCATGGTTACCGGATAGTTCTAATGAAGTTTAGGCGAGCGATTTGCTAAAGTGCTGCTTCAATATCGTTTATGCGAACGTAATAAGCCAACTTTCCGGGGCGCGTGGTCATTCTTAACGACAAGTGGTAATAGGTTGGCATTGTTTACTGGCATCCCATTAAAAGTTAAACATTTAACAAAGTGTTTGTCGTCAACATCATCGTACGCATCGATGTCAAACGTGATGCAGGTCAGGCGTAAGCCGTTTGTTTTTGAATGCGCTGAGGTCTGGTTTATGGGAGCGACTATTCATAACAGAGCTAGGATTTCGCTCACGGTCACGTGAAACGTGTCCTCTCAGGGGCTGTTCACTTCTGAAACAATCTCGGCTGCGTTGGAACTACGTTGCATCACACAATTGGTTGTGTTACAGCCGAAAGTGTATCGAGCTCATTTTGCGGTCAGTCTACGGAAACCAAGGTGATCCGGTCAATATCTATGCTTTCCCAGTTTCATACTGGTGTCGTCAACGCCGTTTCTTTCGGCGGTCTGAAGAGGCTATGCTTCGTGATGAGGCCCTTAGTGTAAAAGACTTCCATGAGTGTTGCGGTTATTGTTTATGTCTCCTTAGTCAAGCAATCGATCGAGCAGATACGCCTGGCACGAGTTAACAAGGTTTTCACGAGTGCACGCTTGTGACGTTCGACATTATGCCAGGAAGGCGCTTAATTCCATCGCGGCCCAGGATGTTCGGACCCGATCCTCCAGAAACGTACACACACATTTGACTCATTGAATTACGGTAAGAAATGCGTGCATTGAAGGTACCAAGCACATTCACCATCTGTCCCGTGTAAGATCGCAACTGTATGTTCGGTGGACACAGCTTTGGAAGTTGGTCGGATCAAAGTGACTGCGGAACCGTTATCAATTGCAAACTCCACCGGTTGTTCGTTTACTTGGACGGATACGACAAACGGTTTTTCTGCTGTAATGGTGCGCTTAAAACGGTTGTGGTGTTAATCCAATTCTGGTTCAATTCATCGGTAGTGCAGTTTGTAGCCTTAGATTGTTCCTGGACGAGTGATTTCCGCTTGGAGAGAAACACTTTCTGAATATGACCCATTTTTCCACAAAATATGCATAATGAATAAATGTGCGGACAGTCAGTCGGGGACAAGTGATTCTCCCCGCAACGTTAACAACGGAATTCCTTGCGCTGTACGGTGCGAGGTAAGGCATGTCCACGGTTAGTCTGGTAGACCATGTTTACGTCATGTGAGATTGATTTGAAGAGGGAAATGTGGCTAGTTCCTGGACTAGGTTGGCACACTGTCGGACTATATCACATGCTTTTTCCCACGCCAGTAGCGTTTCATCTTCAGATAGCAAACATTCTCGTGCCTTCTCATCGAAAACACCCACGAGTAACGCCTGTAACAGCGTCGCTTGTTCCAACTGGACTGGAAGGTTCTGATCATGGGCGCAGTCAGGGAGAACAGTAAGGAGACGAGAGAAAAACTCATTTACAGTCTCATTTGGTTGTTGTCGCATGGCGCTGAATTTATACCGAGCAGTAAACACATGGGGCTTTCCCCCCCATATTCGGTCCAGGGAATAGAACACAGTTTTTAGGTCTCGCTTCGTATGTAATTGTAAACTGTTGAGATATCGTTGGCCCCCGATGCCGAGATGGTGGTGTAAGGATAAAAAATCGCGAGAGGAAGAATAACAAGGCGGGGTGGCTTGATCAGTGGCATCCGAACCCTATTCACGCTGCTCGATGCAGCATCTAGGGTGCCGTTTATTATCCTCTACGACGGCCGAGGCATCAATAAATTGTTAGAAAGAAAGGTCATGGTTGATTGCGTGGGCAGGATACTGTCAGGCTGCCCAGGCTTAGCAGGAGAACGATTAGGGTTCTCAACCAAAGCCTTTGGTTTTAAAAACCTCACCGTAAGACAGCAGGAGTTTGGCACTGGACTACAGAGAGCCCGTTCTATGGGGTAGGGATGCACCCTCACTCCAACTCCCAACCTGGAGGGCCAAGAGATTGAGTTTTTCTGACCTCTAACCATTGAATAATCTTGGTATGAGTGGCTCTGTAGGTGCAAAAAGCACCACCCGATGCAGCTCAATGGATCACTGCGGCACACAAACCATCACATTACGTTAATATCCAGTCTCGTCTTGATGGTGATGGTTGTTTGAAGAGGAAGCGTCAGTACTACGTACCGGCGTACTGCTGCCTGACACCTTTTATCTGTTTGGTTCGGTTCAGTCCAGTTATCGTTCTGGTGCCGACGTGCGGTGTATCCCGTCACCAATACCTACATCGTCATGGTAACAAACCTCAACAGCGGTCAGCAAAATAAAGTGGAACGGAAGCAAAATACGTAGGGTAGAGCACCAAGCAGAAGAAAGGTGAGCAAAACTGTTTAAATGCGGAGACGCTACTGAGTCATTAAACGCGCGAGATAACCATTCGAAAATCAAAACAAAATGACAGCGGCGCAAAATGTAAATTTAAGCAACACGTTAGAATGGCCTAGTCAACTCTGCGCAACCTCACTACAGTGGTGACGTCATTTGGCATGCGTTCCGCATCTCCAAAGCGCAAAGCTTTGTTACAGGACCACCAGCCACTCGATAACGCCCTTGGTAGCGAGGCACTCGAGGTACTTGACCAAATCATCTACCTTGACAGCTACACCAGCAATAATGGACGCATAACCACTGTAATCAGTTCACGCACCGCGAAAGCGGGAAATGCTTTCTTGAAACTGCGACATATGTGGCTTCAGATGGCGCTTTCCCTTGGCATGAAAAGCCCCGTTTACAAGCCTACGGTGTGGGCCATCCTAATCTATGGTAGTGAGATTAAGCCCTTTCGGTCTGAGATTCTGAGGCGCCTTCAGGTCTTCGGTCATCGCAGCCTGTGGAACATTGCTGCTGTCGGATGGCATCAGCAGGTTTGCATCGATGATGTGCGTAGGCTAGTGCTAGTCAGTGATAAACATGCTAGTTCCTTAGAGCATCAGATTGCACTGAATAAGCTGGGTTGACTTGGACACATACTACGTAGGCCTGTTTACCGCTTACTGAGGAGGGCTTTGTTTTTATTTGCCAGACGCAGAGTGGTGCAAAGCTCGAGGTGGACAAAACTTGACTTGGTAGCGGGAACTGAAATCACTGATGAGCAAACTGGATGCCGTCGGCCCTTCTCGCCCTCCAGGCTAGTCCGCGTGATACCTTGTGCCTGGCCCTTGACGTTACAGGACATAGCCTGTAGTCGGCCATAGTGATGTGCTTGCTCTCGGTTGCTAGTCGGGGTGTTTGTTTAAAGGGTGTCTGGAGCTGAGTTATCTGCGTGGTAATGGCAGTGAAAATCCAATGGAGGCTGTCTGGCTGATGCTGCCTTATATTTGCACGATAGTCAGCTGTTTGTGACGGTATGTTGTTAACTCATGGTGTAGGCACCATGACCCTGAACGTTGGATTAGGGCGTCGAGGTTTTCAGGTAAGTCCCCCTTCTCTCCCTCTTATTATTCTTCGTTATATAGATCGTTATGGTTGTATGGTCATGAAGCGTCAGTCCAAATGCCTGATGACTATATTATGAAAGAAAGGATCATTTCGTACTGCATCCAAATTTTGTTCGCTATTTTGCTATGTCGAAACGTTATACGAACCTGCATAGGTTGCAGTCATGCTCCTATCTAGTGGCATTGAAAACTAGCGCGTCGTCTTCTCCACGAACTGCTCCGGGGTATATCTTGTACTTGCATCGGCTCTTTCTGAGAATTCTCATTGGAATCTTTCAAGCCGTATGATAAGTGCAACCATCGGAAAAGCCCAACGTTCCAAATGCGGCCAAATAACTTTTTTCTTCGTTAAGTGAAATGTGCCAGAAAGTAAAAGCGAGGTCAAACTTTGTAAACAACTTGAACGGTGGACAACACTGTGAGAGCATCATGTAGTGTCGGTAGCGTGTAATAGTTTCCTCTGAGCGCGTCGTTAAACCTTTTTTGGGTCGTTGTACAAGAGTAATTTGCCTAATTTCTCAGTAATTATTGCATCCTGACTTATCCGAGTTGTCTGTCCATTCGCTTTAGCTCTAACACCCAAATGGATCAAACACAGCAAAGCAATAGACACTATGTTAGCCGATAGTGCAACTAGTCCCGCAGACTCATTCAACAATATCTGAGCATAGCATTTGAATTTTCTCACAACACCGTCAAACACTCGAGGATAATGATCGACGATACCTGTGCTGCTGACTTCACACGAACGAACGCTATGGCCATGGTTAAAAACGACAATGCGCAAACACTGACTTTCCTTACCACTCAACATGTGCATAAAGTTTGCGACATTATGAGAAACTGGAGCACATGTTCCAACTTCCGCCCCCAATTCTTCGGATTTTCAGCCTATACCGTGACAGCTCTTCGGTTGTAACTGTGGGTCGTTCCACATTCTGAAGCAGATCTGATTTTTGTGGCATTCTGTTCCAAGACTATTTCTGAAGGGTTGGCTCCCGAAACCAGCTAAATGAGTGGTGGCGCTAAATTACACACTTGCCGCTCACATTTTTTGCGTTTGACACTGCTCACTGAATCGACCGCTTCTTAGAACTCTCCACACAGGTCCGCCTATACTGGGCAATTCCCCTTTTATTTTTGGAGTTGCACGACCTCAAAATTGACTATTGAATTGCTGTCCTCCCGATGTATACGACAAATGTCCTCCATTCCGGTATTTTGCACAGAATTCTGTACCTATCTCTATTTTGAGCCTTTAAAACCTTTGGGGGCGTCCTTGTCTCACCAAGACAGATATCGATACACGGTTCCAACATTCACTTCGTCATCGCTTCATTTCTTATGCCCACCACGATCAGATCAGGTACAAGAGCATGGCGCGGCCAATCGCGAAAATTTCTTGTTCGCACTAGAGTCGATGGAAGATAAGTTGACTTCAATATTTAGAGCAGAACTGCACAACGCTGGGTAAGCGTATCCTTGCTACGACTATAGTGTATGAGGGGAAAACAACTTCGAGCATAAGCATGTCAGGGCACCCAAGTAACGATCATGTGGAAGACGAACAATTCACGGAAATTCGAAACTGGCTCAGGCACCATTAATAAGACAGCAACGGAAACCTCACAGAGAGAACTGAGAGCCGGTAACGACCGAGACTAGGCCAATGTAAACAAAGGTCGAAATCTGACAGATACACCTTTGTTTGTACTTCTCGATGTAACCCCAGGTGCAGTAATGCAACCACGATCAAGCAGCTCAAGAGGCTTAGGATCAATCCAGGTTGATCCCAATGTGACTTACGGTAGCGGAGATACTGGGTCGAACAGACAGGATGATTCACCTAGTTGGGGCGAACCGACACACCGATGTAAAAGAGTGAGTTACAATGCCTGATGCGTCGTGGGATGGAAACCTGCCCTGTGTCTATGCGCGTATGTGAGAATGTCCTTGGCGGTGCTACTTCTTCTAATAACAACGTGCAACTATTTAGTGCCTTGCCTTAAAAAGAGCAAGTGACATCCTGGCTATTGTATTTAGGGTATATAACTGTAGTGGAGTTGAGCTGACCTAGTCGCGTTAGCTTAGCCGTAAGTTATGCGTGACCTGAGCACGGTACCTATTCCGCACGTCTTTGGGTAATGCGCTGAGTCCTCAAACACAGACACGTTGCGCGCGCGACCGGGGGAGGCTTAGAGGCATACGCAGCAACCGGCTAAAACGATGCGCACTATCACGTGACCAGCGAGACCCAACTACCCACAAGAAAAAGCAAAGCAAGGCAAGACGAAGCGGACCTCTGAGGGTTTTCTTAAAACCCACAAAGGCCGAATCATAGTTGGCACAATGGTTCATTTTGTGGGTGAAATGAATCACCACGTAGGGCGTGTGGTTTATGAAAGAATATTGTTCACTTTACCAAAGTTGTACCCCGACTCAGACTGACTGGATCCTGCTACCTTGCGGGCAGGAATTGAATTCGAACTGACACAACCCACGCACTGGTTTTTGGCACATTTTGCTTGGTTGCTTGACGTTCCCGCAGTAATAACGCTGTGGTAAGGCTGGTGTTACTTCACGGGTCATAAGCCTGGCCACGTTACACTTAAAATAGTAGGCGATTGGCCGTGTCCGATCGCCGGTACTTTCGGAGTGTTGTAACATATGGTGTTGGGAACATATGGTAAGCTAAGACCTACCGATTTTTGTAAGGATCCTGGCGTTTTACTGGAATTTTCTCCCAAGACCTAACCGCCTATGCTGCTTAGGTCCTATCCTCCTTATGCATGCTGGTCGGCTTCCTCGGCTTACATTATACGCCATCACTGTAACAACTTGGACGAAACCTCAATGTGAGGTCAGTCGATGCTGAGGCATAGAGACACGGAGAAATTGGTTAGGAGACTTGGTCAACTGAGTGTTTGTCTTCTTTCGTACTAGGAAAGCACAATTAGGAGACGAAGTTTGGCAGATGCATGCATTTCGTGTCGTCTCATCTGTGCCGAGAACGATAACCGGTAATTTTATTTAACAGGTCGTGGGTACAACCATACATACAAACAAACGCGGTTGTACTCATTGACCGAACTCATAAGCTACCGTTGCCTCCACTACAGGAAACAGCTTATTGGGTCCAAGTCCCACTGTGTTTATCAATTCGTATGTAACTGCGGGGATAGTTACATAGGCAGAGCCAATAGAACACTGAGTTCCCGAATAAAGGAGCATGTACTAAAATGGCTTCAATGCGGGATTATTCAGCGGGTAAGCCCGAATCGGACTACGTGTGGGTGCAGGCCGCCAGTATCTTCAATCGGCAGGCACTAATTAACATCGGGTCACCGAATTGAGGTCAAAAAGGCGTTTAGAATCCTGCTTCGCCATACCAATTCCTGGCTCTTCCGGTTTGCCGAGGCTATTGCCATTAAGCGAACTAAGCCAGTGCTTTGTGTTCAAAGGAAGAAGTAGAAGGAAGACCCAATCTCCTTTGTTTGTACGTATGTCTGTACCCACAAACTGTTATTTAAAATTACCGGTTATCGTTATCGGCATTGACGAGACGATACGAAATGCATGCATCGGCCGAACTTCGTCTTCTAATTGTGCTTTTCAAGTTACTAAAGGGAACTAACTGCTTTAAATTTCGTTTGTACTTGTCATCCCTGCGATGGTGACTGTAACAGATATGGATTACTCGCGCTGTCAATGGCGTTGCTATATTCGGCTTCTTGCGTGTAGCTGTCATAATTCCATCCCGGTCTATTTTAAGCGCTTCTTAACGTAATTGTCGTACTCTCTCTCTACGTGTTCTACCCTGCTTTTCTCATCGTTGTGATTTAGGATTACCCTACCGATGTGAATAGTTGCAAATGGATCCACCGCCCCCCCAAGCCTCGGATAATGCCTGTTTCCAACTGAACTGATATGAACAGGACCGCGTCCTTGCATCTTTCATTGTGTTTCTGACCGATACACAAGCTTTTCATCGTCTTCACCGTAAGGTCACACGGTGCGTATTAATCCCTTCCGTCGGTTTAGACATCACGTTAATAATAATAATAATAATAATGATCTTGCAAGACCTACATTAGGTTGTAGAGAGGCGGAAGACAGCGGATTCCCGGAGGACAGCAAGACCACTGGGATGGGAGCGGACGGAAATGGAAACTGGTGATATGAGCAAGGGCAGACGGAGCTATACTGACCTCGCCAAACAAGACGAAAACTGGGCACAAGCGGCGCCCGTTAATGAGCCTGAGCCACACAAGAATGGGCGAGTATTTGTCAAGGACGTAATAAATCAGACAACAAATCAGACAAAACAAATCGGAAAAGGCCGGAGTTTAAGGCAACTGCAGCAATTAACGGTCTCAGAGGGGATGCCAACTTGGTGACCGCCTCGGGGACGATACTGGCGGGCAAAGCGTAGGCGATCTACCTAATAACACGGAAGGTTAAGCCTGGCTGATTTTTTGCTGTGATGAAAGCAGCACTATGTGCGGAGTTCTGGAAGGAGATTGACCGGCAACAAGCGCTGGCACACTTTCACTCAGCCAAGCAGGAGGAGCAAGAATTTCTGGTGGTGTTCCATCAACGACTGAAAGGCACTTGGAGATCTCGCTTCCGGATTTGGATGGCGACTCGATAGAACGGTTTGTAAGAGGACAATTCGTCCGATATTTGCCCAAACCCATGCAGGACAAAGTGAAATGGCCATCCGTGGTTGGGTTCAGCAAGGCAGAATAACATGCGGCCGTGGCCAAGAATTTCTCGTAACCTTTGACGATGGGTAGAATCCAGCAGTCAGAGTTGGAACGCAAATTGAACCAGCTATCGCGGATGGCGGAACGGCTGTTTAGCGAAACGCCAAGAACAGATACGCAACGCAATGCGTCCGGAAGACGTGATGAGCGCCGTTGCTTCCGATGCAACCGGGTTGGTCATTATGCTGCATATTGTACAAACAGAAAATTTTATCATTGTTTCTCCTTATCTTTGTCGGGTGTCGTGGTCAGTACGATAGTGGACATGGGAGCGGGTGTTTTCATCACAAATATGTTCGAGGGTGTCCCGTTAGCTCAGTCATCAATCGCGATGCAAACAGACTAAGGACACCGTTTGATGGTGGCAGGGGCTTAGAGATTACGGGTGTGAATGGCAAACCTGTAATTAGCTATTCCATGTTTTGTTATCGAGGGGGTAACGAGGCAATCTTCGGTACTGATATCCTCAAACGAATCAATGCGACGATTGATCTGCGAAAGAATATTGTGATAACATGCAGTGAAACGATCGAGAAGAACACACGGAAATGCAACCAGGTAGATAGTGACGGTTCTTCCCGAGTGCCGGAGCCATACATACGTGATGTGCTTCAGAACTCTGCGCATTTGTTCTCGGATGCGGATGAGATTACAGAATTGGTAGCTAGGTAGAACGCCGGATACCCCTAATCCCAAGTGGGCTGTGCAATCCGATATTCGGGCTGAAAGCACAGAACCATCTAGAGGCAATACAAAAGCAGGTGGCTAAAATAGAGGCCAAAGGGACCACCAAACGAACAAACAGTCTGCATACATCGCCCGTATTTCTGTCGGAAAAAGCGGACGGAACCTACAGATTCTGCATCGATTTCAGAAAGCTAAACTAAGCGAAGGTAAAAGACGTATTTCCAATGACCCGTATAAGAGAAATTTTTATCCATTCTTCACCATGACAGGCTAATTTCATTGATAGATCTCCGTTCGGGTTACTGGCGACTCGCTGTCGCAGAAGGAGACCGGCATTAAACAACTTTCAGTGTGAACGGTCACCAATAAGAATTATTAAGAATTCCGTTTGGATTGTGTAACGCACCTTCGACACTCAAACTCTTACTCCTGATGGCGTTAGAGAAACTTCAAATTGTGTTTGTCTGTGTAGATGACATCGCTATTTTCAAGGAGCCAGAACATGAACATGGTATCCTATTCGCAGACGACCATACAACTACTTGAAGAAGCCGGTCTGAAGCTTAGTCGTAAAAAGTCAGAGATAGCTAAAAAGTCTATTGTCTGTTGGGCTACATTGTGGGAATGGTCAAATTTGACTGTTTCCAGAGAAACGCGAAGCAATCAAGAAATTCGCTACAGAATCTCTAGATATATCTACGGTAATCCCAGGCTTTACTTCGCCAGCAAACATTAGCAACAACACCGGATGCTCTGGCCAATCATTTACATAAATCGGGAACAGCAAGAACCTAAATACCTAGCCCTGTTATGTTTGTGTAGATGACCTAAAGCTTTTCAGTAGGGGAGATAGGGATACGTTATCAAAAGGCCGTCACTGTGGCAAAATGGTCTAAATCATGGGAATTGCCATTGAACGCGAACAAATGTCAGCTGTTATCATCCAGTAACGTTGGGTTTACGGTGCAGACATCTACAGGATCTTTGACCTTGCGGTGTATAAATAAGTCGATAGAATAGGGCATCCTTACAGTAGATGGCTCCATGCCCACAGAGAAGTACCAATTTGCTGCTAACAGAGCACGGCAGGGACTTTTTCGTCTCAAGACAGCACTGTGTAATAATAAAACTGAGATTTTTCTCCCATTTTAAAAAGCGATGGCTTTTACGTATTTATAATATTGTGTTCAAACTTGGGCACCATAATTTCGAAAGGATTTCGTTTGCTTAGAGCAAATACAAATACTGGCTACCAAAATCATTGAAGGCCAGCATTAGAAGACATAGGTTGACCGCATGGATGATTTAGGCTTGTTACCCTTGGAACGACGCGGACTAAGGGGAGACCTGATAGAAGCGTTTAAGATTATGAAAGATCTCAATGGCATTAACTTTACCGATCTCTTTGAACTAGCTAAGTCGGACCAAATGCGGAGACACCATCTGTAGCTCAAAATCCATGGGTCCAGACTGGATATACGGGTGATCATTTTCACTAACCGGCAACTATGTAATTGGAATTCAATTCCTTCTGCACTAGTGGAATGTACTACTGTAAAGGCCTTCACAAGAGGCCTAGATATGAATTGATCCACTCTGTTTCCAGAATTGCACTGAGATTGGTGGATTCCAATTAGTCCAATGGGATATCACGACTGTTTTCATAGATTTATGTAGTGCTCTTATTTTTTGGCGCTGCAGTAGTAAAGCTTCTAAGTCGAAGTACCGGGGGGCCTTGTCTTAACGGCACACAAATCGATACGCTAATTGGGCAAGTTCCTTTTATGATCCCTGAAGATCTGACCTGAAATAAGTTGTCACAGCTGGTATGTAGACATACAAATACATATACAGTGGATTCCGGTTAATAGGACCACCGGTTAATAGGACCAGCCGCTTATTCGGGCCAAATTCTGAAGAACCGAAACGAATTCTATTACGCTAGCCTAATTTTAGCCGCCTATTAGGACCGGAATTCCGCCTAATCGGACCAGACGATAGAAGGTGGCAAGTAACAGAGGAGCTGAAATCAAGTTCTGTGCCTGGATGTCTGGACTAAACCCACAGTTCATATGTCGGGCAAGAAAGCGTACCATCCAGTTCCTGTAATCCGAGTTGGCCTTTGGATAAACTGAACTGTGGCAACCTTGAGGCACTTCTATCTAATTGGCTTCAGAACCGCCCGAAACTGACTGTAGTTCCCAATACTTGTAGGCGGAGCGAAGACATACATGCATGTTCACATGTCGTTAACCGATGTCGTTAATATCTATAATGCTGATGAAACCGGGTTGTACTATAGGGCTACACCGGACGGCTCCTTAGGTTACAAACATGTTACTAGCTCTGGCTGCAAAAAAGCAATGGATCGCGTAACTGTCTTTTGCTGCTCAAACATGTCCAGAACAAACAAGAAGTAGTTGCTGGTTATAAGAAAATGTGCCAAGCCTCGCTGCTTTAAGGGACTCAGAATGGACAGTTTACCAGTTGTGTATCGTGCGAACAGAAATGCATGGTTGAGCTCTACACTTTTTAAAGAATGGATGCAGGGTTGGGACACAGAGCTACAACGCCAGTCGAGAAAAGTGTTATTACTTCTCGACAATTGTGCAGCACATTCAAATTTGGATTTCTTGAGGAATATCCAGATGGAATTCCTGCATCCCAAGACCACATCTTTGATACAGGCAATGGACATGGGCATCATAAAAAATTTGAAGACCTTTTATCGTTCAAGTTTGGTGAATTACATCCTTGAATCAACTGAGGAAGGCTTGCTGACCGCATCCTCGACGGCCGGAAAAATCAGTGCAAAGGTCAACATTTTGCAAGCCGTTACATTAGTGACCGAAAGTTGGCGAAAAATGAGCAGTGCGAGAATTCGGAACTGTTTTTCTCACTGAGGCTTTAAGCTTATTGTCTCGGAGAAGGATGTGGAAATGGTGATTGTAAATGAAAATGACGGCGAGAATGTGGAGCTGAAACAAGTTGAAAATTACGAAGAATTTTTGTCAATCGACATCGAACTTCAACTCTATGATTGAAATGGAGAATGCGATGCTGCAATTGTTGCTCGAATTGCAGCGAAACACACGACAGCAACAGAAGACCATGGAAGTGATGAAGAGAACCCTAACGTGTTGATGCCAGTCAAAAAGATGATGCAAGGAAATGCATTAAAATATTGCACCGCAATTTCATGTAAGAAGGAAATGAAGGTAGTCCTATTACTGCGTTACATGTTTGCGTTAATTTTGTGCGAATTCACTCTGTTAAAAGATTGCGTCAAACCACACGGGATACGGTCTTCAAACGCTGAATGGAATTCGGTAATCCCTTTGAATAAAACTGTACTTCGTATGTTGAATATGCTGTAGATCCTTACGAAGAATTTGTTTGTAAATTTCATTTTCAGTGAACAAAGTTCGTTATCAAAGCAGTTCTTTTTTGTGTGTTTGCTATAAATATATGCCGCCAATACAGGTCATAATAGTAGTTTCCTATGTTATGTATAGCACGTCCCATCTTGTTACATCGGGTAACTTCGATTAATCGGACCAGCCGCTTAATAGAACCAAATGGTCTGGTCCCGAATGGTCCGATTAACCGGAATCGACTATATATATATATATATATATATATCTATATATATATATATATATATATATATATATATATATATATTTACATAGGACGTTAGAGCCTATGGTGCGCTGAGACTGGAGATGGCTAGATCCTGTCAGATGATTTACCCGCTGCTGCTACTGCTTTGCCGTTGGCTCTTGTCCTAGACGCCTCCTCGTGGCGACAACTGGGTGGGAGTTGGGTTTCGCCCTTCTCCCTGGACAACATCCGCATGAGTCGGCGAACTGACCATGCGCCAGACCCGCTGCCTTTCGGGTGTTTATTTAATCAAAGGCTTTAGCTGAGAACCCGAGTCGTTCGCCTGTCAGATGTGGGCGCCCTGGCAACATCCTATTCCATCCTCTTCGGAGGTTAGGAAGTGATCGATGGCCCTCTTCCCGTAAAACATAGCCATGGGAGACAACAGGTCTACGGGATATAAGCTCACAGCTCGATGGACGTAGATTACAAGCGCCACACATTGTCTCTGACGGTGGCAGGGCACCTCCGGGTGTTCAATGGTTTGCTACTGCCCGCCTCAAGCCAGGCAGCACCTGGTCAAATTGGTGCAAACCCGCCAAAACCCATCTGCGTCTGGCCGTGGTCACAGATGCGTATCCAACTAAGGTCAAAAAACACACATGAACCGTTCAATTTCTTCAAATGCTGCTAGTGACGGCCGTCAAGCAGATCCCAATCTGTATCTGAAATCACATTCCCGCGCTGGATCTGCTCCCCACTGCTTTGTGGATCAGGCTATTGAGCCAACGGCTCCGAGCGGAGTTTTTCAAGCAAAACACCAATACAACCACTGCCTTGTGGTCCAGGCTATTGAGCTAAAGGCTAGGGGCGGAGTCCCACAACCAAACCTTCTAAGCACAACGACCACCTCGCGTGCGATTGCCCATCAATGCAATCGTATGCCTGCGCGCAATGTACTCAGCATTGGTTGCGGGAACGTGCACACATTACTGGACCGGAATTCCAGTGAGCGTACGAAGCGACGCACTTCACTCGTCTAGATGGTGCTTGCGGGTTACCACATCGATATTGCGGTGCTCAGTGATACCCGGCTCGCTGAGCAAGGTACGTTGCCTGAAGGAGCTGCTGGCTAAATGTTTTACTGGGTGGGTAACGCCGCCTCAGCAACATGTGAACATGGATTCGGATTTGCAATATCCGAGCACGTCCATGGCCAGTTTGTGGATGAACCAACAGGCATCAGCACGCGATTGGTGACCGTTCGCTTACGACTAGGAAGAAGTAAGTTTACCATTTTTGTAAGCCCGTACGGACCGATCATGTGTTATCAATTCCACACTGAGCTTTCCTCCGAGCAGCGATTGACTATTTATGCCGGGTGATTTCAACGCGCGCGTTGGGCGTGATGCATCGGTCTGGAAAGATTTTATCGGTCCGCATGGCATTGGTCCAGCGAAAGCGAACGGTGACAAGCTGCTCTAACTGTGTGCCACTCACCGCCTGACGATTACGAACACTCGGTATGCACTGAGTGCGAGTGATATAGCAATTTGGCTGCACCCACGAAATGGTCAGGATCACCTGCTACACTACGCCATCGTACGTAAGCGTGATATGCATGAAGTGGGCATGACACGTGTACTGTGTGGAGCTGATTGTGGCACAGATCACAACCTGGTGCGAACCAAAATGTACATATATTTTTGTAAATATATGTATTTGCACTCCCGTCGTGAATCTGCATAAATTTAACATTCTCTCCCTCGGTACTGTGGCGAAACGTACTAAGCTGGAGAAGGCGATGGCTACACGCCTGTGTGATGTGGACTGCACAGCCAATGTGGGCGACCTGTGGCACCACATTCGCGAACAGGTGACAGCTGCTGCCAAGGCGACCATGGGTGCGCGCAAACTGTAAGCGGCCTGATTGGTTTGATGGGAAAAATGCGATGATCGGCGCATTGGTGTCGGGGAAGAATGCAGCAGTTGCTGCACATATTAAAGACCCCAATGACTTGGGGCAGAATAGTCAGGTTCGCAAACTTCGACGGCGACTGACCCGAGAGCTCCATCGCATTAAAAATGCATGGTGGACGGAGAAGGCGAAGCAGATGGAATGCTACGCCGAACGCCGCCAACACGACGAATTCTTTGACTCCTTGAAAGTTGAGTATAGACCGAGATTGGAGCCGCTGAGGACGCTGATCGAGGGTAGTTCAGGCGCTACCTGCACACAGACTGCAGACAAAATGCAGATCTGGCGGAAACACTTCGACTGTCTCTTGAACAACCGTTCAGGGATCGACTGGTCTACATTAAACGACCTGAAGCAGCCCGATGTAAAGACGAGTCTGGCGGACACGCGGATACTGGATGAGACGCAGAGATCTCTTGCTCAGCTGCGAAACAGCAAGTGTGCCGGTGCCGACGGGATCCCGCCTGAAGTATTGACAAACGGAGAACCCGCGTTATAGAATGCGCTGCGGCACTAGGGTCAAAGTATATGGATTGATGAGGAGGTGCATCCTGAGCTGAAGCATGCCTTTGTGCTATCACGGTAAAGGGTAATTGTAGCAAGTAATATTGCACAAATTATCTTGATATCAACTTGCTTAGTAGCGTGGGCAAGTTGATAGCCCGAATCCTGCTCAACCGCCTCCTCAGTTAGGTTGTGGAACCTAAAGTGGCGGATGAGCAGTGTGGAATCCGTTCAGGTAGCAGCACCATATATATGTTGTTTGCGGCTCGTCAGTTGCAGAAGTGCAGAGAACGACACCAGCAGTTGTACCGGCTTTTTGTTGATTTCACCAAGGCATTTGATACGGTGAACCGCGAGGCATTATGGTGGTGTTGGGTAGGTTTAGTTGCGCGCAAAAGTTCGTAAGTTTACTTGAATGTCTGCACAGTGGTATGCGAGCGAGGGTGCAGCTGAGGGGAGAGACCTCGGATGACTTGCACTTGTCACTGGTGTAAAGCGAGGCTGTGTCTTAGCTCCTGCTCTACCTAGTAAATATATTCACGCAATGAGGTCCTGTGCTTTTCATGGCGCTTGTGCTTAAGATGTTCGTGTGGAGCATCGTATTGATGGAGGGTTGCAGAACATTCGTCGTTTCGGTGTTAGAACCCTAGTCTGTGACGCAACCATCCGTATGTTGCTGTTTGCTCACGACTGCGTTTTTTCACACAGCGCGGATGAGTTGCAGCATATGACTAGTGCTCTAGTTTCGACAGCGGCCAAATTCGGGCTCACCACCAACAAAAGCAAAACTGTCTGTGTCTTTCAGCCTTCACTGGAGGTCCACTCCTAGATATTGCTGCGAAGTACTGGAGTATTGGAAACCACCTCACGCTTCTGCTACTTTGGGAGTGTGATGTCGGCTGATCAGCTGCTACACATTGACCTGCGTTTGCGCGTGTCGAAGGCCGCGGCGGCTTTCGGCAAGCTTGAGTACCGAGTGTGGAACAACCATTAGCTCACCATTGGCACGAAGCTGATGGTGTACAAATCCATTGTGTTGTCCGTATTTCTATACGGCAGTTAAAGGTGGACGATATACCGGCGTGATGTGCGATATCTCGAGCGGTTCCATCAGCAGTGTCTGCGACGAATTTTGCTCATCGTTTGGGGCGAAAGAGCTGCTGACACGGAAGTGTTGCGCCGAAGTGGGATGTATGCAGTGGACTGCATACCTTCAATAAGACACCTGACTTGGCTCGGTAATGTGAGCCGTATGGATTAGACACGGATAGCAAAACAACTATTATATGGTCAGCTGCGTATTGGGAAGCGGCAGGTGGGAAAACAAAAGTTACGTTACCATGACATGCTTAATGTGAGCATCTCAACTTCTAACCTTGAATGCAAGTTATTGGAATCGAAGGCGCTTGATCGGCGTGCATGGTGCGATCTACTCACGAAGGCAGTTGTTGCAGTGCGGGAGAAAGGCCTCATGCATGCAGAGAAGAAGCGGCAAGTGTGGAAGCGGCGAGCACCGTTGGGTGGTACTCCACCGACATCGAACGCATGGTGCTGTAGCAAATGCGGTCGCGAGTGCCTGAGTCAGGCAGGCTTAGTGAGCCATGAGCGACGCCACTCCGAACCACTACCGAAGCGACGACGCGTCCTGCAGAGTAAGTATGCAGAACTGGCGCAGCGTTTGTAGGTACTCTGCATTCGATTTACTAACCGCGTACTTGCATGCCCAGTCTATTTATTTCGGGTGGTGGGTATTCAATTGTGTCCTGATTATTTTCTTTCTCATATAAATGTCTACCTGTACTCTCTTCAACTCCTTTAAGCCAATATCAGCTAAGTTCGATAACAGATTCGTATAAGTAGCTTTTCCGTAAAATATACTATCTGACCTCCTGATCTTATCTCGGATCCTTTGTTAACAACTTATTTCATACGTACATTAATTTAAGAATTTTACACGTTTCCTGCCTGACTTGCATACCTTATATTCATTTAGCCTCTTGCATCCCAACCCATCCGTCTCCGCTGACTCTTTATTTACCTTCCCACCTCAACTGTACTACTCACTCTAAGTGTGCCGACTAATCCAGTCTCGTCTGATCGGTCCCCTGCTCTCCGAATTCATTCAGACTGCTGTGACGTTACCGGCATTGAATGAGAAGTGCGAACGCTCTGTCCCCATTACCTCTCGAGCCCCATGGACTTTTCCACACCTTATAAGTAAACCTCTCCCTATCCGGACCGTCTCCTTATGACGTTCTCTACTTTCATTCCTTCTCTAATCGGACTGCCAACTCTCAGTGCCCTGTAATAACCTAGTCTCATCTGACCGGTCTGCTTCTTTGACCCTTTCCAGACCAGCAACATTTAAACGGTCTAGACTCTGTAGACTCAAGCTATATCGCACTTACGTTGACAGCCTGCTAGACTTGTTCACCCTCTATTTATATAGTCACCTCCACCTCTCGACCCACTCGATCTGCCCTCCTAAAATTAGCTGTTGGACTCAATGTCGTTTCGCCGACTAATCCTGTCTCGTCTGATTGGTCTCCTGCTTTCCAATTTCTCTCAGACTCCTGTGACATTACTAGCCATCGTTCAGATGACAGCGCCGTTCGTATCCAATCATTCTTCAATCGGACGAGTGAGTCTCTGTCATCCGTAACTCAGCCTCAGCTGATCAGCCAAATTCTATGGGACTGCTACCAGGCTACCGGGATGTTAGCGGTCTAGGCTCCGTCGATCCAAAGCACTTCCTCCCTCACCTTGATATCCTGCTGAACTTGTTCGCCCTACGTTGATATAACCACTTCTATCTCTGACCAGTCCAATCCTACTGACTCCACTTAACTTCCCAAATGAACCATAGGACTCAATCACAATGCGCCGACCAAGTCCAACCTTGGCAGATCGGTCTTCTTCTCTCCTACTTCTGCGACGCTGCCTGCTATGCTCGGAAGACTGAACGCTCCGTACCCATTACCTCTCGAGCCCCGTGGACTTTTCCACACCTTATAAGTAAACCTCTCTCTATCCGGACCGTCTCCTCTCCTTATGGCCCCTCTACTATCATTTCTTCTCTAATCGGACTGCCAACTCTTAGTGCCTTGTAATAACCTAGTCTCATCTGACCGGTGTGCTCCTTTGAGCTTTTCCAGACTAGCAAGATATACCGATCTAATCTCTCTAGACTCACAACTATGTCTTGCTTACATTGACAGCCCGCTAGACTTGTTTACCCTTTATTAATATAGGCACTTCCATCAGTAACCTGTACTCTCACATCTTCAATCGGATGACCGACGCTTAGTGCCATGCCCTTCTTTGTCATCATCTGATCAGTGTAATTCTCTGGGACTACTACGAGGCCTCCGGATGTGTCGACTTCTCGAGTCTCGTCTGTTTGGTCTCCGCCTTTAGGGTTCTCTCAGATTACCGGGATATTACCGGTGCTATTTCAGCACTGAACCTTTCATACTTCGCACGAGAGCGTCCTTGGCTCACCACACTTTAGTAGTAAACCTTTTGCATCCTGGCTATCGTCTCTTAATTGCTCTCATGAGTTACTCTTCGCACTGCCGTCCGCATTCTTCCGCTCATAGCTGATTCCTTAAATTTCCTTTTCTTCTTGGAACGTTGCTCTACCTATGTTGCTCCCGCATTCGGTCTCAACCTTGTTGTCCCTAGTTTCACCTAAGATGCCGCTCGCATTCGGTCTGCTGTCATCATCATCGGTTTACCTGTTACTCTCCAATAATCATATTAATCGCTTAACGTTGTCTACACGCTTTGTTATACCCTTCTTTCTACCTAGTAGTTGTAGTCTGAGGCACACCAGCGACGTGATGTAAAGAACGCGCTTGCAAATCATGTATACTAAACAAAATTACATAAATTTTAATGTATCATAGGCACCGTTGCGCGCCACCAGTCTGTGTTTGTGCTTCTTGCTTCGTTGCTGTCTTTCTGTTTGGCTACCTCTTGTCCGTTGCCCGTTTTCTCTCGAGATTTCCACAGATACATCTGCCAAAACAAGAAGGTTTATCCACTGGGAATAGTCGACCCACTTTCAATAGCCAGCTGGTTTACATGCTTGTTCTTTTCTCCGGGAGATGAAGAACCCACACATCGTTCCAAATGGAGCTCTTTCCGCCATTCTGGAGAAGCTACCACCACGGGGTCTAAACAAATGGGTTTAGCTCGCCTCGTACTCAAAGTAGAACAATTTACTCACCAGGAATAATGTAGTTACATGGATCCACTGTTCCACAACCGGAGACTGACAATTCTGGCGTGATTACATTCACTGCCTCAAACATTCCGATTCTCCAGTCACCTGGAGCTTTTCTGATGTCATTTCACGGACAGCACTGCGCGCGCATAAGCGGCTTTTCCGATGATTTTTCCTGGAGCTCTCACTTGGTTATGGAGACAATTACACTTACATTTGAAGGAAACACTTGTCCACTTCGCGGAGAATAGCATTTATTCCTGTTTTGGACATATTCAGACACAAGAAACAACTGCACTCACCGTCCCTATGACAAGTCCAGCATGGATAGCTGGACACGGGTTGCGAGCCGGACAACATAATAGAAAAAGCCGGCCTCTATTACCAATATGTTTACTCACCCGCATCATTATCATTCGACTCTGGGACTCCTTTACATCATTGACTGGCTTCAACGACTATTGCCGGTTCAGTACTAAGCCATTTGGCCAACCAACGAAAAATTTTGGCTGTCAACCGACTGCGAATAATAGAGTGCAAAATCGGTCTATACGATGCATAGCCGACTAGCACTACAGTTCAACGGAAGCTACGACAGTGTTCCAGGACGTGGTGGGTTTTCGCCTGGCAAGCGTTCTCCCTATAAAAAGCCACAAATGTCCGCTTAACAACACTGCAACGTGGCGGATGTGACACGCCACAAAATAAAGTCACTGCTATACATTTCATACATTTCACACTGACGCAGTCCTCAGCCTCCAACATCGAACCTGTGCAACTGATTTTACTATGAAGAATGCTTTAGTGGAGTACCGATCATCCCGGCTTCGTAATGGTCATTGATTGCACTAAACCTTGTTCGGGCTCCTGTGCTCATGGATCACTACATGTCAAATTTACCCCCCACTTGTATCTTGACGCAACAGTTTTTGCGCGCCACGGCGCCATTATGATCCTTGGTCTGACTATTACCTGACAATATGCTCGCTCTTATGGACTACATCTTTTCGTTTATTCCTTTCATTGTAACGAAATGTTTTAATATTCCAAAGAAGCTGTGCTTGTATGCATATTTGATCATGCCTTTTAGAGGTGTGTCTCGTTTTACAGAGAATATACTATTTATTTATTTATTTATTTATTTATTTAATTGGGCCGGCTCCGTTGATGAAACCTGGCTCCCATCCGCATGCCTCCCGGTCTTATTCCTTCTGGTTTTCACTGGATATGTGGTGTGTGCTTTGAGCTGTAGGTGGTGCAGAGCAAGCCAAACATGGTCCCTCTGTAGGCGCAGGCGTTCTGTGGCTGGCCACAGTGACACGCAAATCAGAAACCCGATGCTGCCAACCAGTATTCTGATTCATGAAGATGGCAAACTAAGTGCCAAGTGATTCACATCTAGTGATTTGTTCTTGGAACGAGTGGCCTTCCTCCTGGACCAGTTCAGTGATCAATGATCAGCCGTTGTTGGTACTTTGATGGTGAATTTTGACAAGCTCTACTGATTTACATGTCATTCGAAAAACTGTGCTCTTCATATGTTTTCCGCACCAACTGTGAGGGATTGACTTCAACGATGAATCGTAAATTTTTCTGTCATTTTACTGCGCGCGGTAATTTTTTTTAGATTTCGGATGGATTAAACGTTCGGCTGCATCTTTTTAAACAAGTATGCCTCGTTTTTCTTTTGGAGCTAGGTGAATTACGACTTGCTGAACCCATTGACGAAAGTGCATGACGGCTGTGCAGTCACTGTTAGAGAGAAAGAAGGCATCCCAATCGGAGGATTGGATTATTTACGCGAGTGTTCCCAGTTAACCATGTCGATGGGGTATTTGTTTGGTGGCCATTTTTACAGTGAAGATTAATTGAATCATTTTGTGGTCTCTATCAGAGTTCTCCATGACAGTGACAATGCCCAATATAAATATCAAGTCTAATATTTTAGTCAATCTACTTGGCATAGTAACCCACTATGTCAGACCATTAACGTTGACGATAGAAAAATGGGCTCTGTGTATAGACAAGGATGGCTGGGAAGACCAATATAGGTTGAAATCACCTGAAATTATCTTTTGTTTGTGGGGCAACTTGGATACAAATTCAAAAGCCGCAGTGATATGGGCAAAAATCATGTTTAAGAAATTCGGCAGGTTGTAGCTACATCCAAGTCAATTGTAAACCGAGGCCCTTTAGACGGATAACCAGAGAGATGCACGGAAATTTGCAAATTATGGATCTTCAAGCTGTTTAGCTATAAATGTGTGATGTAGGTATATCACGCATACTTCGCATTTTACAGCGATCTATACGAAAATGATGAAATTTGTGGATCCTTATAATATAATCTAATATATCACAGGAACACCACTTCTCGGTAATGCGGATTGCTTGCAGCTCGTTGAAACGTGCAAACATGCTTAGGAAATTAATTTTGTTGATAACGGATCTGACGTTAATCAAAAGTACCAAAACTTGCTTTGAATGATGGGGTCTGTTTTCTTCGCGTCACTGTTGTTTTGAGTCACTGTAATCGCGGATTATTGCCGTGCTGGATATGTGTGAAAGCAGTGTCTGGGAATTCCGAATTAGTTGTGGTATTGAGGAGGTTGAGGTATCAAGACTACATTGCAGTTGACTTGGCACTGAGTCAATCTGTTCGTCTGTAGATATTGCAGAAGTTACTGGAGCATATGGTTGGCTTCTACCGGATATGTAAGGATTGAGAATGGCTGCGGTTACATTCCCCAATCAACTAAAAAATAATTGTGTAGAGAGGTGGTGTGAGAGGATGAACATTTCTGAGATGGAGTGAGACGGACAAAGTTTCTCCAATTATCATTGCTTAGCCAATGAGCATATCGTGGTCCGGAAAGATAGTTAGCAGTATCAAGTAAATATTTGTTTTCGTTTTTAGTCAGTCCGACGTATCGCCTCGTGTTGTGGTTGTAGAAGGGCGATTTATACGAGTCATTAGTTGCTGCATTGTTTTACGTAGCTTTATGGCTTCCGTTTGTTTCAGCTCCTAAAGGGCTCAAGCTGTCGATAGACGACAACAGGTTATCTACATCACTGGGTTTTCCGCCTTTGCGGATCTTTGGATAATTGATCACTGCTTGTGGCAATGCCGTAAGCCTTCAATCTGCTCGTGCAAGGCGCGTATAGTGCGCAAATAATACGTACTTATAAATCTCGGGCACACAAATCCTGAGAATACAGTCCCAAAGGACACATCGATCAATCGGATCGAAGGCAGCTTTAATGTTGAGGAACACGACAACGGTGGGCCGCCAATATGTGTGACAGTGCTCTAACAGCTGACGCAAAGATGTTGTCGATGCAGCCACGACCCCGACGAAAAGCGGCCTGCTCTTCATGAATAGGACTTTCAGGAGAGCCAGTCAATCTGTGAATGAGTACAGAGGCAAGGCATTTGGAGGCGCTGGGGATCCGAATGATCCCTCGACGTTTAGCAGAGAGTTCCATGGTTGGCAAACCCGAAGAGAAAAATACGTCTGCTGGCATTCCAGGCGGCTATACTGTGCGAGCAATTTGTGACGCTAAGCGGTGAGATCGGCGGTCTGGCTGAGTTTCAGCAAATGACGACATACGTGATTAGGGTCAATCGATATTTGGTAGACTAATATGAGATCGCAGCGCAGCCTTCGGTAGCGGTCACTGAAAACTCCCATTGACTTCAGCCTTTGATGGTAGGATAGATTTTGCAGGCGGTTGACGTTCCTAGTTGCCCTACCTTGTAGTTTCTCTGGCACTTCTAAGCGTTGCCAAGCATGGATGGCGTATTCAAGGTGAGGGCGCAGGTAAGACTTGTGCATCATGGGGAAGATGGATCTGTCGAAATCTCCGAATGCTCTCCGCAGAAAGCCGACGTGCTGATTGGCTCACTTCGCAGCGGTCTTTGACTGATTTGAACAGTTAAGGTCACTTTGAATAAACACCTCAAGGTCGCGTTCCTGGGAAGTTTTTCGTAATACATGTGACCCAAGCCTACACATGTGGTCATGCCTATGGCGAAATTGAACTGTGTGATATTTTTCCACATTGTACGGTAGTGTATTCTAGACTAACCAGTTTGAAATCGTGTTTAGATCACGCTGGAGCTTTTCGTGGTCGTTCGGTTCTCTGATCGCTCGCTATAACTTGATATCCTCCGCAAAGAATAGGAAATCGGAAGTTATTTCCCTCGGCAGGTCGTGTAGGAAAATGAAGGAGAGACCGGACACATGCACCGAGCCTTCCATTACGTCGCACTCCACCTCAATTGCGTCTGACAGGCATTCCCCTACCCTCACTTCCGACCGGCGTTCGTGCAGGAAATTGCCTACCTAACGCAGCAGTGGGTCACCAACGCCATTGAGCTGAAGTTTATGGAGGAGAATTCAGTGGTCTAAATGATCAAACGCTTTTGAGAATTCTAGGTAAATAACATCGACTCCTGCTCCATCATCAACTGCTTCAGTTCAGCTATTGCGTGCCATTAACAGGTTCGTAGTGCATGAGCGGTTTTATCGGAAGCCATGTTTTCTGGTGCTAGCACTTGTGATTTTCCAGATACTGCATGAAGGCAACAGCGATGATTGACCCTATAACCTTGGAAAGCAAAGGAAGCAGCGTTATAAGACAGTAGTTGGTTTGATCAGGGCAACTACCTCCCGTATGGATAGGAGTGATAACCCCTCACTTCCATATTGTTGGAATATGGTTCTCCTTTATACAGTGCTGATAGAATATAGCCAGAGTTTCCGCCAGATCACTGACTGCTACCTGTAAATCCTTCGGGAGAATGTTAACGACATCAGGAGAGCTGTGAATACACAGGGACATGAGTTTCTTTGGCACAGTTTTGGCCGTGAAAGTTATATTGGATAAAACTGAAGGTGGGACAATAGAAACAGGGAAAATCGTTTTGCCCATTACTCTCTGGAACGTATATGAGTTATGGCATCGTCAGTGATCGGCTGATTCCGTTGCTGATAGCGTGTACCCGTCATTCGTAAAAAGTGCTAGCATTCCGCGTCGCACCTTACGAAGACCATTAACATGCCGGTAGAAAAGTTTGCGGTTCGTGCACAATCGCTTCATTAACTCCTGCTGATGCGTCACCTTGTCCTCGATGATTAAGCTCACACAGAAGGTACGCTGTGCCAAGTAGGCAGTCCAGGTTTTAGAATTTGGCAGTTCTTGTGAGCTCTCTAAGCTAAGTCCCTCAAGAACATGCATGTACTTGTTCTGCTCCTCAGAAATCACTTCCTTCTTCTTTGACGATGGAAGGATTTCTGCACAGACGCATGCATTTTCAGTATGCTAAATGTCCTTGCAAAAGTGTCCCAGGCGATCTCTGGGGGGCATTCCGTTAAGAAGGTCCAATTTACCTCATTAACAAGCGCAGGTAACACGTTGTGGTACTGGCCGAGTACACTTTATCATCCTTTTCTTCAGGATATCTCGCATAACATATATAGGAAAACAGTATAGTCCCATGGTCACTGCGACCCGGTGATGTACTTGTAGTTGTTCCGTCAATCATGAGTTCATCGTTGGTGAGCACACGATCAAATATCGACGGCTGGTTAGCACTCCGCAATCTGGGGGGAGAAGTCACGTGGTTGTACAAAGGGTGGCGGAATATTACCTCTTGTAAACAGGCTTTAAACTGCGTGCTATCAGTAGCCGCTAGTTCCAAGTCGTGCACATTAAAGTCACCTGCTAGGAGATTGTGAGTGCATGACTTCCTCAAAGAAACCTGAAGAACGTGGTTCAGTCTGGAGTCCATTACACAAGTAGAGTTTGGGAGACAGTAAATCACAGCTATGACATGTCTTTATTCCGCAACCATAGTCATCACCAAAGTGAACCTGGGGCACGAATCTCTGAAAGGTTCATAATTTCGCATCGAAGGTTGGCCTTGTAACGCAGAATTACGGCACCACCTCTTCCAGCCTTATCATTCCGAAGCAGCGGCCTACCAGGTAAAATGACCTCAGAACCTGCCATCTCAAAACTTAACCAGGTCCCCGTTATCATAATGAGATCCCACGGTTGTGATGCCTGGCGTTCTCTTAGTTCGGCCAACTTACTAAGAGCATGAGACTTAGCATGCAAACCTGGTAGTGTTTTGGATGTTAGAAGTGTGTGGGTGGACAACAAATGCGTGTTTGGTTTTAAGCTGACAGTTCGTCGGTCGGCCGCTGCTCGCTTTTTGCGTGGGTCATTGGTTCTTGAATATTAGGCAGACTGCATGGTTGCAAGGAGCGTGCCAGATCAAGATGTTCTCTCATGTGCCTCCCTGTCCCGTCAGGTGTCGTGAGTGCTAGTTTGTCTACAACTGCAGGATTGTAGAGGCAATTTTCCTGGGTTTACATGTTCCAATGAAGCGCTGACAAATAATGGCCATGCGCCTGTTAGTTTTAGCCTAATCTCGGTGGGTAAACTGGAACGATGCTACAACCAGCTGTCCAACAGGACTTCCGTCATTCCATCGGAGTGCGGCACGACTTTCAATATTTTGGAGCCACGACCCTTGTCATAGTTTGGAGATGAAGAAATTCTCCTTTGTGATTTAGTGACAACGTTGTCCAGAGAGAGTGCTTCGTGAATGTAGCACCACTGCTGTCAGTCATCTTTTGCTCTTCGTGATCTTGAGAGCCCAGTATTTCAGGAGTACCATGAAAGAACACGGTTTTCTTACCCTCGTTCGTAGAAGGGCCACTATAGTTTCCTTTTTCCTTTGACCGCTCTTTTCATGGAATATCTGGTGGTATACGTACACCGCTCGATAAGTTGCGAAGATGAACTGCTGAGAGTAGGATAGTCTCCTCAGTTGAGTTCAAGATTATTCGAATAAATCGGGGTTCGGCTTAGTGCACTGAATTTGGGTAAGGCGCTACACGTTGTAGTGCAGTTGTCTTAACCCGAATACCAATCGCATCGTAGACGGAATACTACTGGCTGTGATCATCGAGCAACTTGCCCTTTATTGTGCCAGGTCTGGACTCAGGAAGGTTAGTGCACACGACCGTTAACGCACTATGGTTCTGTTTAGCGAATGTCGGTTTGATTGTTGTGGCTGGGAATTTGGATATTTTAGTGAGCACTAAAGAATGTTGTGAAAACTGCTTCGCATCGCTCATGTTTGGTCCAGAAAATGGACGTGAACTTGTCTCTTTGGGAGTTTTTATCTGAGCGTGCGATGAGGATGTTACCCGGCTCTGGACTGCCGGTATTGTGACCAACTCGTGAGATATGGCACCTAGTGATGTGTTAATAGAAGTCACGCCGGATATGGCCTGCCTACTTAGAGGGATAGTACTTATCGGAGTAGATGGCGCAGATGCCGTTGAGCGGTTAGTAAGACTGACTTTGGCCTTCGACTTAGGGACGGAGCTCCGAGGGATCTGCTGTAGAACAAGATCGGTGTTGTTAGATTCTGAAGCTCGTCATCTGCTGTATGGTTTCAGTCAGTTTTTTACGCTTTTCCACGAACGATATTTGGCAATTGACTATGCAGACCGCTCTGCATGTTTGGCAAGAGCTGAGTGTATCAATCACGTTAATTTGTCTCTTATATTGAAGTTGACTTAAACCAACACAGTGACGGTGATACGGGAGGCCGCGAGATTCACAAACAATGTCCCTGCTGACTCCGCATGCACATTTCTGCTCGCCACATTTGCGGTTAGCTGGAATCAATTTCATTGAGGGCCGTTGTTGCAAACGAACGCATCCCTTGTCTGGTCACGTGAAGTAGAGGGCGAGTAATGCTCGCGTGCTTTGTTCCAGTCGCAGGCTCTACGTCGGTTACCGTAGGTGAGTGGGTCATGACGAGGACACATTCAATATGGCAGTGCATATCCTGGTACTGACTAGAACCTGTCCATCAGCTTATAAGAAGAGGTTGTCGGCGAAACTGACACCGTTTTTTTGTCTTCGTGATGAATTCGTTGTACAAAAAGTCTTATCTACGAAGGAAATTAAGTGTTAATTCCAAAAATAATGCAACGCGCCTTATTCGAGATGATACCTAATGCACACTTAGGAGTGAATAATTGCGTCGAACTAACCAGGTAGCTGATGTTTTGGCCTAGAATGTTTAGTCAGATTCGGGACTACGTGTAGAACTACCCAACCCGTGGTGCACATGACGTTGGACAAAAGAAAGAACCAATGGCACTTCGTGAGGTTCCGGAAATGCCATGACGAAGATGACAGTTTATTTGTTCACACACGACAGAAGGGATTACCTAATCAAGGTAAATTACTTCAGTGAATATTTTGCGATCGATACAATTCCCTCAATCAGTGCTTACGCGGTAGTAAACGAGCTGCTCGGTCGTTTCGCTCTATGTAATCTTCTTGAAGAAGTAACATCAGACTACGGATCGCAGTTGATTGCTAAGGAGTTCCCGGGTTTCAGTAAGCTGTGCGAATTTGATCAGCGGCTGACCAGCGCTTGCCGCAACCGGTCTAACGGAGGGGCTGAAGCAGCAAGGAAAGATGCAAAGAGAATAGTAACCAACACTGAAGAACTGAACGAGGAAGCGTATCTCATGCTTCTGGAACGCAAAACACACCGTCTCCGGAAGTCGGGGTGAGCTCTGTCCAACGTTCATTTGGCCGCGGAACGAGAACTTTGTTGCTTGCGGCCAAGGTACTGCTCCAAACGGAAGCAAAGCCGCAGGCGATGATGTATGACCATTTGGAAAAACGAATGCTTAGGCAGGAAGGATATTATTTTTAGGGAACCAAATAGTTACCACCGCTTCGTGTCGGTGAAGGGGTATGGGTAAAACTGGCGCCTGGAGCAATAAAACGGCGGAGGATAGGAGTGGTGTAAAGGCGGATAGGAGATTGAACTTATGTAGTCAAGATGGAAAACGGTTGGTATTGGCAAAACCGCATTCGCGTTAGACAACATTCGCCAAGGAGTGTGAAGTCAAGTGAGTGACAAACTCGGCAGGAAATCAATGGTGACGGAGTGGAAGACCGAAAGATGACATGCAGTGGAAGTGTCTAAGGAATTTCAATACCAAAGGTATTCAAACTGTGAACAGCAGAGGTTTGGTATGAGAACTGTAATGCCAACTGTTGGTATTCGTAGACGCATTCGGAACGGACAGGCACAGGGCCGCCCGATCGATTGTCCGCCGCCAGTCGAGCAGCAACGCCTTAACGCTTGATCGAGAATCGCCTTGTAGGCCCACACAGTCAATAGACCCGATCAGTAAATATGCTGGAAGAGGCCAATCGAGAAAGACCACAACAGAATCGCTCAGCTGAGCGTAGGTTATCATTTAAATGATATGCCTTCTAATCACAATAGCTTCTGATTGCAGTCCAGTCTTTGTTTTGGATTCTCGGAGAGCATTACACAACAAAGGGACCTAAACTTCTTCGTGGGACGAAAGTCGAACTGACTATGGAATGCGGTGTAACGAGTGTAGTAATACCTAAAGCGCGAACAGTCGCGGTGGCAGAGCAGGAAGCCTCCTGCTGATCATTTACTGGGTTAGATCAACTTGCTATCATATACCGTACTTTGATGCACACCAGCTCACATCCAACTACTGAATACATACCATAGGCATGGGTTCAACGTAGTCTGTGCACTGCCTTATTTTACCACCAAAGAAGTGCCCACTTTGCCACATTGAGACTCCAACCTTTTCACCTCCACAACCAGGCACTCAAAGAAGGACTGCTTCTACAACCCCTTTCGGAAGGTACTTGTACTGAGCCGGGAAACGGGGTGCTCTCAGCACTTTTGCGACCGTAGTTGGTTGCAGTTTCTATTTCCTACGTATGCTGATTTGTGTTTCTCTGTGTGGGTTTCCGCATACACTACTTCTGATTACTTACGGGCTACGTTGTGCTCTACCCTAACAATTCATCTACTGTAGATGCCGTATAGGCTTTATTGAGCCAAGTCGCTACTAGTCTACTGCATCACCTCCTACTTGGCACACTGACGTCCAGCACTTGGTATGACGTTAGAATCGGTTGAGTGGTAGGAATTATACTAACACGATCAGAGTAAAAAATGATAATAATAATAATGTGCCAGATGTACGCTTCGCTGCCCCACGACCACCACCAGTAGCGCGCGGGCTGAGTATACCGCGGGGACGCCCATCCCTACGCGGATTCGAACCGGTGATCTTATGGTTGCAAAGCAAACGTGCAGACCACTCAGCCACCAGCCGTTTGGTGGTCGTGACGCACATTGAATAAAGACGACAGCGTTGAGTCAAACGGACTAAAAAGGCAATGGGGGAGGACACAGGAAGAGGGTGAAACGGATCATGGACGAGCATGAGCAGGACAGTGTTGATCTGTCGGAAATCGGTAAACATAACAAATAGAGGGTCACCACTAGGCTCCGGGAGGTGAATGAAACCACTGTTGATTGTTTCAATTCTTAATACTCATTCATCAAACATAGTGATGCACGCATAGTTCAAAGCTTACCTCTCTGGTCACACGCAAGAAGTACAAACAGAATATACTTTGTCTTCACCGCTGATGATCAACAGTAGTCTAGTTCAAGGTAGTATGTTAGCACCCGTGCTTTTCCTAATGTATATCAGTGATATAACTGAAAAATGGAATTTGAATCACCATATATCCATGCGAATGACATAAAAATACTACACACCATCGATATCCGGTGTTTGAGCGACATCCTTTAAAACGTTCGCATAGACCTGTCGGCCTCGGAATCGTGATGCACCGATTGGTAAATGTCCTTCTCGGCGGAGAAGTGCAGTGTTTACACAAGTGCGAATTTCCTCCAGATTCACTTTACTCTGGTGGTAACTCCATCCCCTTTGAGTGAGCTAGGCGTACAGCATTCTCATATTCTGAATTCGGGTGAGCAAGTTAAATTCATAGGGGCCAGATTACGAAAAACTGCAAAACTCTTTATAAAATCTTTCTTGTTGCATGAACCTAAACTACATTTGTTTAAGGCCTCTGCTGTACTGCACGAATATTTTTACAAGCGGATGGAAACTCGACCGCAAATGACTAGAAACTGTCCAGAGATCGTTCACAAAGGCCCCCTATAACTCATCGTCCAAACTTACCTATTCTGGGCTTTATATGATGTTACAAATAGAACCACTGTGGGTAGGACGTATGAAGCTAGTATTCCTATTCCAAATCACACACATGTTGAGCTCTTTTTTCTGATCCGCCTGCCGTGATTTATTTGCTTAACCAATGCGGTCGACTCCGCCGACTGACTTCGTAGAAGAAACCAACCTATAGACATCCGCCTAGTTATAGCTCAATGTGTAAACGGACTATGCTTGCTACCATACTGTAGCAAGAACGAAGCGGCAAGAAAGCAGAATCGTTATTGCACGCGACCACGGTTTTCACAATCTGCACGCATGCGCGCATTTAACGA
The DNA here is from genome assembly GCA_944474145.2 of Dicrocoelium dendriticum. Taxonomy (NCBI): domain Eukaryota; kingdom Metazoa; phylum Platyhelminthes; class Trematoda; order Plagiorchiida; family Dicrocoeliidae; genus Dicrocoelium; species Dicrocoelium dendriticum. The sequence continues at coordinate 82,080,674 of OX104070.1, forward strand.
CCAAGTTTCCGTCTCACAACACAACATAGATGAGGAGCTGCAACATGTCACGTCTGTGGAAGCTGCAAACGCGTTGCAGATGCAATACGCCCCCACGTTTCAAGCAGTCTTGCCACCAAGCGATCTACCAAGCTTTGTATTCTGCTCACCAAGACTAACCCACTTCAATTTTACCGCAGAGGCTGTATTGCAAAAGCTGACTTCTCTACGCAAACACAGCTCGCCGGGTGTCGACACCATTCGTCCAGAGGCATTGGGAGCAGCAGCAAACCAACTGGCAGTACTATTAGCTCAGTTTTTCCAGCACTGCTTAGACCAGAACCAAGTTCCCGCTATGTGGAAACTTGGAATAATAAGCCCGATTCACAAAGGTGGAAGCAGAACTGATCCCTCCAACTACCGCCCAGTAACCCTTCTTCCTATACTCTCCAAGGTCATGGTATCCATAGTTGCCGATGCACTGGTGTGCTATCTGGAAAACTGCAACCTCATCACCCCTGAACAGCACGGTTTCTGTCGACATCGGTCATGTACAACTAATTTACTAATTGCACGTAGTAGTTGGACCGAGGCAGCCGACGCTGGAGAAGGTGTTGATGTGATCTACCTGGATTTTTCCAAGGCTTTCGATCGTCTAGACCATCGGATACTACTATCCAAGCTGCAACATTACGAGATTGGCGACCCTCTTTCAAGCTGGATCGCCAACTTTCTATTTCAACGGCAATTAGTGGTCAGAGTTCGGAGCTCTTTATCGGACCCCATACAAGTCGAGTGTGGTGTGCCGCAAGGCTCGGTTCTAGGTCCACGTTTGTTTCTGGTGTTTATTAATGACCTTGCACAGGGAATCGCTTCAAACTTCCTAATGTTTGCCGACGATATCAAGATCTGGCGCAGGATCCAGGCGAACACCGACCAACATGTGCTCCAAAGTGACTTAGATACGGTGTATCAATGGTCGACCCAAAACTTATTGCAATTCAACGTCAGTAAATGCAAAGTGCTTTCCATCCGACATCAAAGCAGCTACTCCTACCGACTCGGAACGGATGTACTGCAACAATCAACTCTCGAATGTGACTTGGGTGCCATGGTTCAAGATGACTTTGGTTGCTCCAGGCAATCCGAAAAGGCCTCAAAGACCGGGGACCAACACGTCGGGCTGTTGAGGCGGGCGTTTGGACAAATAAACAGCTCCATATTTCGCCAAATGCTCAGTGCGTATGTTCGCCCCCATGTCGAATACGCAATTCAAGCCTGGCATCCATGGCTGAAACACGATCTTAATGCACTGGAGCAGCCACAACACCGGGCATCTAAGAACGTAATTGGAATGCACAATCTTTCCCACCAGGAGAGGCTGCGACGACTGGGATTGTTCAGTGGAAGCTATCGCAGACTACGAGGCGACCTGATTATGGCATACTTGATTCTGCGAGACCCACATCATGTGTGCCGTGCTTTACTGCAACTTAGCAGCAATATAAACCTGAGGGGCCAATCATTAAAACTCGCAGAACAATACAGTCGCTTGGAGTGCCGCAGAAATTTCTTTTTCATTCGTGTCTGTCACCCGTGGAATGCTCTCCCAGAATCGGTCATCTCTGCACCGACACTAACAGTATTTAAAAGACGGTTAGACGATGCACTCATCCACTTATACTTTGTTACTTAACACTACGTCTCCATCCTACACCTGGAGTTTACCATGGAATTATTTGTTGTTTACTGTGGATGCTGTGAATCTAAGTGGATCGCAGGACTGCAGCGAAGCAAACGATAAGTCCTTATTTTCATTTTTATAGTATTAACTATTTTACTATCCTTATCATCATTATTGTTATGTTGATATCCCCTGCAACTATCCAACGGGACTTGTAAAGCAACGCTTCTTAACCCGTATAAATTCATTGTTCATTTCGTCATTGGGCTGCATTTTTGGGGGCCTTGGCTGTCTGTCTGACCACGTAGCTTTGTTTCCGTAGCTCGCATTCTGATCAGCCTGGAGTTGTTCTAAACCTTTTGATTTGCTTGAGCATTGTTGCGTTATTCGGCTTGGAGTTACTCCTGGATGACCGACAAGAGTGTTTCTGTCTGGTTTATTGGCCTATCGACACATCCCTTTTCTGTACTCTCCGGTGCAAACACACTCACTTCGTTACTCGCGTTCCGCACTCCGCTCGTATTGTTGGATTGGCGTTGCGCCGTCCGATCTCGTCCATGAGGTCTGTGCCCGTTTCTGTCCTGGCTCGTTCTAGTGGTTTTACAGTCTCCTGCGTGATCGCCGCCTTCCGCGCCACTACACTACCACTTATCGCAAGCATGAGGGAGATTGCTTTAAATAATGTCCCATACCCCATACATACCAGACTCGTTTATTAGGTTTATCTGCGGCTCACGACCGCCAACCCCAATGAATCAGCAGGTTTTATAATTCTTCTAACAGATCATCAACTTAGCCCAAATATGCCCGAAGCCAGCGGCGTGTATTCCGACTGTACTCCAGCAAGATTTTGCGCTACATTGGAAGATGCTCTTAGTCCAACCATATACAAACAGCCAGTAAACCTGTCAACGCAACATGGATATGTTAGATTAATTCTCTTAAATGCTCGGTCTCTCAACAACAAAATGCATCAGTTACGTTCTTTACTGTCTTTCTCCTGTCCTGACATTGTGTTTGTCACGGAGACTTGGAATAAAGAACATACCTCTGACACCCACTTCTACATCCCAAACTTCCGAAGCTTTAGCAGTAGTCGCATATCCCACCGTGGTGGCGGTTGCCGCATATATGTGGACAATAAGCACAATGCAACTTCTTTTTGCAACTTCTAGATGGCCTTCATGACTGTTTGGATTAACATACAAATAAAGTGCAAGAGAATCCATTATGGGTTGTGTGTACAATCCACCACGCCGTGATAAATCGGATATCGATCGCCTCGTGGAAGTCTTCTCATATGCCACTGAGCGGTCAGAAACTCAGAAAATTATTGGTGGAGACTTTAATATGCCTGAAGTTTCCTGGTATCCACCATAACTCTCATTAAAATAGCTGCATTTTGTTTCAGCAATCTATACACTTGATTGAATGCAACTACTTTCATCGCCAACAAGAGGTGAACACTTGCGAGACCTAATCTTTACAAAAGACAAAAATCCCGGAAGTAAACGCATCCTCCCCAATCCTCCTGGTAGTGACCGTAAGATAGCAGAGATCTGCTTCGAAGAAATCGACTACAACCACGACGCATTCAACAAGATTATAAGTTTTCCCGACTATCACAAGACTAACTGGAAAGATTTTGCAATCAAATTGCGATCTCTAGACTGGGATGACTATTTCCTCTCCACTGAACCTCAACATGCAGCTAACTTGTTATACAAAACTGTCATCTCGTGTCTAGATATCTTCTCTCCGATGCATCACCGGCGTACTTCCCTTAAAACAAGCCAGACCATTATCCCATCGCACATAATACAAAAGCTGATGTAGCTGGGATGTAGACTTAAAAAGACTAACCATTTTAGTCTGTTATTTCAGCAAAAGCAAAGAATGTCATCCTTAGAAACAAATCGGACCTTAAAACTTCTCAGAGAGAAGATCAATGCCTTAAACTTTCTGCAATAAACCAAAGAAAGTGACTAGATTATTCCAGCACAGAAGCAAATTCAATTCCATTATTTTGCCCGACAACAGCCGTTTTGCAAACCCGTCTCAGATGTGTGAGGTTTTCAGTGAATATTTCTCACCGTTTTCCACAGAGCAGTGCATAGTACCGATGGTAAACATCCCTACCAAAACTGCAGATTACATATGTACTGTTGAATTTGAGTAATCAGACATAAGAACTCTGATATCCTCAATCCGGACGAGCTTTTATCCTGGTCCGGATGGCATACCGTCTGCTATGCCCAAATTCGACTGCCCTGATATCCCCATACTGATTCATAATATTTTTTACCTTATCCATGAAGTCTGGGGTTGTTCCAGATGTGTGAAAATATGCGCTGGTTTTGCCACGATATAAAGTGGCCCAAATCAATTACAGACGAGCTATCGGCCCATTGGCCATACCTCCATTCTGTGTAGAACAATGGAAAGGGCAATAAAAGACAAAATCGTCAAATTCCTATCGTCCCGGAATCTGATCAACACTTCCCAGCACGGATTCCTGAGAACACGGACATGTATTACTTGGCAAGTACAATTACTAAACTTCGTTACTGATTCCATTGACCGTGGTAAGCGCCTAATCATCATATTACTCGATATGTGTAGAGCGTTCGATCCGGTACCCCATAGAAATCTTCTAACAAAAGTACATTCCTTCGGTATATCTGGTAATTCACAGTCTGGATATCATCGTATATTTCTGGTCGGCATCAGGTAATTAAAGTACTAAGTAATACTTCCATGAGCAGACAAGTCAAAAGTGGCATGATCCAAGGAACTGTTCTAGAGCCTCTCGAGTTTTTGATGCAGCTTAACGATGTCTTCAATATCATCAAACATGGCAAACCATATGTATTCGTAGATGACATTAAAATGGTCTACGAGTTCGATTCGGACGATTTCATTAACGCACTAGCCGACGTTCAGGCGGATCTGCACGAACTAGAAACTTGGTGGAGCAAGTGAAAAATAGAACTCTTATTTGAGAAGTGCAGCTGCATATGTTATCGGTGCAATATTGCATCAAATTCCTTGATTCTAGACGGCAAACCATTGTCCCTTTGTCTCAATTTGTGATCTTGGGATACACTACTTAAGCTGCTTCAATTCCGCCGAACAGGCGCAGTGTACTGTTGCAAAAGTCGGTAAACTAGGGTGGCTAATATTAATATGTTTCATTTTGAACGAACCCAAAATCTACCTATATAAAACTCCTATTCGTCCACTATTAGAATATTGCGCATTAATATATTCCAATCTGAGAAGAAGTGATAGAACATCAATAGAAAATGTACAGCGTTACTTGACGAAGCGTCCAATGGGAAACTCTGGTGATTTTACGATAAACGCTGCTGTGCGATGAACATAGAATCCCTCTGGTTAAGGAGACTAAAAATTAACCTGAACTTCATGTTTGATATAATCCACAAACGCGTCTTTACCTCAGACATTGAGGTTGAACTTCAACATATGCTCAAGTAAAATATAAGGAATAGAAATAGCACGTTACAAATGGAAAAGGCACGAACTAGCATAAAAGCAACTTTCTTAACTGCTATGCAGTTCTGTGGAATAAACTACCGCAGAATCTGAGAAAGTGTGACGCAGAGTGTTTTCGTACTCTAGTTAGCTGGAGATTGACAATGAATAAAGTGAAGGATACGCTCAACATAGACGTGGGTATTACCACATTGCATGAAGAAGGGCTGAGCGGCATTTAGCAAAGGCTGAAATTCTGAAATTCGAAGTCAACCCACCTCTACCACATTTTTATTTGTAAAATAAGTTGTTTCGCATTTCTAACGAACTCCCTTTTCTGTCCGGATGAATCATCGGACAAAGTACGGAGTGATTACCGGAACTCGTCAATTTCACTCCCGACACAACTCGGCTGCCCCGTAGGGTTGGACCGCTGAAACATCGACTCGTGATCACTTTTCTTAGGAACGGATCGAACGCAAACCCTTCTTGATTCAACTACAAATGCGATCGGATTAACCACACAGTCCGTGTCACCCATTCGTGGGACATAAACCACTCATTTGTTTCTACTTATTTATGACTACCTTTTACACTTCTAGTGTAATGTTAAATATTAGTTCTTCTGCCCGGAGGTGACAGTCTAGGAACAGAAAACATGTCTCATTGTTCAGCGCTATCAATTCCTCTACATTTTGAAAGCAAGCAAATGATGATTAGTCTGAAAATTATTTCCAGCATTCTCCAGCATATCGATACCTCGAGCAGTCATCCGGTTTCGACACCTCCCATGTACACTTTGGTCGATCGGTCTTTCGTGCGCACATATTTTATATTCTTCTTTACTTCACTGTTAGCCACGACTGGGTCGATCTCCCAATTTGCTGGAGTTAAGCTTCCAACGCTAATACTTATATCCATGCAAGGCGGTTTGCCATTGGTTCCATAGTGATAAAAAAGTGCTTTACTCAAAAAATCCAGTTGATGGCACGGGCTAGGTAGCTTGACTGTTCACACTATATAAACAGAAAAACAGCCCTGAAGATGAGTTAGCTAACTGATGGCTTACGCAGTTTAAGAGCCACACAGGCACACGGCCATGGAAGTGCGGGTGAAATCCATCGAGAGACTAAACCACATGGAAGCGGGTCTCCAGGAAACGGTTCCATTAATGGGCGTTTTATTTATTTACATTTTTAGTTTTTAAAAACCTTACAATCGACCCGAAACATTTAACTGACTAAGTATCTATGGTCACCAAAAGTTTGAGAATTGCTCTGAAAAATTCGAGAAATAAAACATCTGTTCCTTTCGATTCTGCCGTACAGCAAGAATCGTATTACCAAGTTGGACTGAACTCGCACAGACGAGGAATATACCGTTGTCTTTTATTCGTCACAACTTCATATTGCCCAAGCAAGAGCATGGAACTACCATCATCATCATTATACACGTAAGGTAGAGGTGGGGAACACCTCAGCTACTGTGCCACAATACACAGAAAAAAGGAGAAAAAATGCAACTGGTGCAAGCCGGCTAAGCTACCGGTAACGGATGGGCATCGTTCCGGTAAGCTACAAGCCGGCGACTGTGAATCAAAAACAAAATTACTATGCAAAATTATAAAAGGCTAAATAGTGAGATTGTGGTTGGAGGGGGAGGCTAAGAGGGATGGGGTGGGACAAAGAAACTCAAAGCACGAACGCCGCTGAGGTCGGCTCTTAGCCAGATCAGCAAGTGCGTCCAACCAAACGTGTTCATCGTCTTTCGGACCCGAACCAGGGAGCCGAGACGCTCCAACCGAGGCCAGCTCAGAAATGAGGGCCTTCATTCCTCTCGACCAAATCATCGCTTGGCCACCCCTCCTCTTCTTCCATCCACACCCCCGGCGTGCAAACACCACACGTCGAGGTAGTCGGTGGGCTGGCATGCGTAACACGTGGCCGAGCCATCGGAGCCTGGTGCGTGAAATAACGGTGCTGAACGGTTCAGTTCCTTTTCCTGTGCCGTAAGCAAGGCGTCGAACACGCTCGTTGCACACGCGGTGTTCCAACCAGATGTGAGCTAAATTATCAAGTCACCGGTGGTCGAAGGTAACTAGCCTCTTCAGGTCCGCTGCGTTAAGCGGCCAGGTTTCACAACCGTACAGTAGGGTCGAACGTACCGCTGCATTGTACACTCTACCCTTCAGGGCAAGAGTGATGTCGCGCCGGCGCCATAAGTGGCGAAGGTTAGCAAAAGCGCCCCGAGCTTTCGCTATGCGGTTCGTGATCTCATCTTCAATCCCACGGGCGCTGATACAACTTCCCAGGTAGTTGAATTTTTGAACGACTTCTAGCTGATCCCCACCAACGGTCAGCGTAGGAGGGGGTCCGGATCAATCTTGGAGGAACGCTTTGCACTTCGAGAGTGCAAAGCAAAGCCCGAAGCGGCTGACAGCCAGTGCTAATCTGTCCAGTGCCGCTTGGCACGTCTGGGAGCTGTCACAGATGAGGGCAATGTCCGGTGTATACTCCAAGTCAATAAGTCGTTCTCCTGGCAGCAGATCCACACATTCTAACTCGTGTCCTGTGAATGTGATTTCTATGACTTCGTCAATAGCGAAGTTGAAGAGGAAGGTGACAGAGGGCATCATTGTCTCACGCCGCTGGAGATATTAAAGGGCGACGACAACTTGCCGTAAGCTCTCGCTCTGCCCGAGCTACGCGCATATAATGCTCGGATAATATTCACATATTTATCAGGTACACCTTTCCTGAGTAGACAATTCCAAAGTGCATGTCTATCCACCGAATCGAATGCACCTTTGATATCGAAGAACACGACTACGGTGGGCCGCCAATATATGTGACGGTACTCCAACAACTGACGCAAGGTGAAGATGTGGTCAATGCAGCCACGACCTCGACGAAACCTTGCTTGCTCTTCACGAATCTGGCTTTCACGAATGCCAGTCAGTCTGTGAATGATGACAGAGGCAAGCAATTTGGAGGCGATGGAGATCAGACTGATTCCTCCATGGTTGCCGCATTCCGATCGTGAGCCTCCCTTGAAAACTGGGACTAAGACGGAGCGGCTCCAATCGGTTGGGACAGTTTCCTGCTCCCACAGTTTGACTAGTAACTCGTGTAAATCATCCACAAGAGCATGTCCCCGAACTACCTGTACATATTTGACCTGTGCAAACTATGGACGCAGCTTTTAACAAAGAAAACTACACCAATTATTATTATTTAACCTGGTCCATAAACGTATATACGCACCAAATATCACTATTCACCTCGAACACACAAGCAGATACGCAATTGGGATTACCACGAACAAATTCCTGGTGTTTAAAACGAAACCTAGTATCGGAATAAAATTCTACATATATAGATACACTGAGATCTGGAACAGCCTCCCTAAGAGCATGCGAATCGCAACCAGTGTTTAAAAGAGTACTTTCAAACTGCCAGACGGTGCAATACATAAAACCAATGTTGAAACTAAATTGCAATGAAAAAATGCTATTTGAGGAGGGGCCGAGACGTAAGTGTAGGGATAACAGATATCCATAAAATGGGTTACGTACAGTGTTTTTGCTTAACCAGGCCCTCCTGAAGAGGTGGATTTAAAATGTTAACAGAAATCCCTCAACTTCTGTACTCAACTCTGGTTCCTTGTTAACTGGAAAGCAATCAAACACACCAGTAAGTGTGGATTGCGGTGGAATATCAATGAATAGCAACCTGTAGACCAGCAGTTGTAAACTGCTTTCTAGAAAGTCGACCTCGGAATACTTGTGCAATACGACCTTGGCTGCTCGAAACAAGCCAAAAGGCATCGAGAATGCCAATCAGCACCTTGGTTTCTTACGGAGTGTTCTCGGAAAGTTAAGTCGTCTATGTTACCACAAACACTGAATGCTTGCGTGAAAACTCGTGCGTTGTTGTTGATATGCTTGGAGCTGCACAACGTAGCGCGACCAAATTTGTCAGGGCTTGATCCATCTCCCCTACCAACGCAGGCTGTAAGCCCTTGGATTGTACAGCGGTAGTCATCGGCGCCAGCGGAGAGATTTCGTTATGTTTTACTTAATACTGGAGAAGCCAAATCAGGCCTGTTGCCACAGCTGAAATACTGACGTAGGAGTACACCAGTTCAAACTGACCACACGATATAGCCGACTTGATTGCATTCGGGTGTCCTGAACATGGAACACCCCTCCAAATTATGTCATTGTCACCCCTATATTAACGCTGTTAAAGTAACGCCTTGATGACCATTTGCATTGGGTAATATAGTCCGTTTCATTCAGAGAACAAGATAGCGTGAAGCAAACTATGTGCTCACCAACACTCACGTAGCGGTGATGAAAGTTGTGTCATTTTTCCTGTGCACAGCTTGATGAGTCACAAAAAATCCAATATTTCTTTTTTTTCCTTTCTCATCCTTTCTTCGCCTGGCTCCACTCCGGTCATCCTACGGGAATTGTCATGCAATTGCCCTTTTATTCCTTACAAGTTCTTCTTTGGAATATCTGGTATGTCACCGTTATGGTTTAGGGAGACAGTGAGATGGGTGACGTATAAGGTAATGACATTTGTGTACTATGGAGCTCTACGATGTACCATTCTTTTATGACGTGTTTTTACCCTTCATATTTGTCGTCCTATTTCAACTCTGATGCATTACGGAGCTGAACCCCACGATATTACTCAATTTAATTTGATGCAATCGGGTCAGTTTTCCGGTTCTGTCTTACTACCCATGGGTTGTCGGATGAAATGCGAGCCCTGACAACAGAGTTCACTAGAATGTGGCATGCTACGATAACCTTTCAGATCCCACATGTTGCTAAATGCTATTCGCAGTAATCAAGTTCCCCTGCCTGCAGAGAAGATGGGTTTCTTGAGAGAGACGTAATACCTATTATCTCACCCTAGCGGGTTTGTGCATCAACGCTTGGCCCCTGGGTTCTAGTACCTTTAAACATATCAATGTCAACGCCGTTTGATTGCGTAGTAACTGACTATTCTGCGGTGAATCGTGAGCGGATACTCGTCTTGTGAAACCGTTTGTATTGTCTTGTGCGCGAGACAACAAAACGTTACAACAAAACGGCTCACGTGCTGCGCCGCTAAGCGAGCTGGTTGTCCAGCTAATAACAGACATTGTAATGGTTGCGGTCGAGCAGTTTGTGCCTAACTCTTCATACTTTGCGTCACGTAAGACCGTTAAACCGGCATGTCTTCACTGCTGCTTATCACTAAGGGAATATGGTTTTCGTTAGGCTATGAAGCGAATTTGTTGGACCGTTTTAGTGTTTGATTGGTCTGGGATTTGGCCTACCCGAATCTGCAGCTCATTTGTACCGATTTGCCCTCGTAAGACCACGACCACTTTCGTTTGCTCTTGTCATTACAGTTGACTCCTCACACCACTGCGTAAGGGTCTGAATAAACTTAACTACTGGACTGTCCAGCTACACATCATGAAACCACAAACTATTTGTGGGTAAACAGTGACTGCCGTCGGTTGGTGGATTGGTGTCATATCGTTCAAGACGCTTGCCATGGTACGATGAGGTCTCTATCGTGCGCGTATGACCCATAAGTAACGTTCGGTTTGCTGTATATTCGAGGTCCCGTTGACAAGGTGCATTGTCCCATGGCACGATAGTTCGTATTTACTTATGCGGTCACATACACGCGTGTTAGAATCGTGGACAGACGAGTCGTCTCGGGGACACTGGAAACTCGATTATCGCTTGAGTGAAGGTGGCAGGGTCACTTATCCGGCAACTTCATACGATGACGGTTTACACTGTGTGTGTGTATATCAATCCATTCTACTTATGTGTCGGTCGATGCGGACTTGCGGTAAAAATTCAAGAAAGAAGGATACCAAGGCTGCAAACTGTGATCAATTTAGGCGGAGTGGCTTGAAGCTGGTGACTGTAAAACGCCTGCAGTTTCTAAGCGGGCTCTTGGAAAAGCGCAAGGGTTCTCCCTCGAATGAAGCTAAACTTTAGGGTATGCGCAAAAAAAGGAGGCAATTGCACGAGTATTTCCGCAGGATTTCTAGGAGAACAGTAGTTGTGCATGGAACGGTGATGCGGGAAAAATAAAGCCTAACAACAGATCTGCTGGATGGGGTTGGTAAATCCACGTCGGATGGATGTAAACGCGTCAGAGTGCGACGAGCAGGTAGCGGAAAATTCGATAAAAGATAGAAGAGCTAAAACGGTGCGACCGCTCACCGAACTGGTTACTTGACAACTACTCTTTTCAAAAGTCCCTGTAACAGGACTCTCGTGACCATGTGGGTCCACGGGGAACACCCGATACGATATGAGGAGGTTGTTCGGCTAGCCATTGACCGGGGAGGATTCAACGGACAAGCAACGCCGACGGGTTGAGTTGCATTGATAGATAAACTAGTGTCGCCTAACGCTGCCAAATTACAGTCTGTGGGCTGATTGCCTGCCAAAATATATAAGAAAAGGAAATCAATGTTCCAAATGCCTTAGCTATTTCCTTACGAGTGTGCTGCGCTCTCGTCGAGCGAGGTGAAGCTGTGCAATAGCGAACCAAACTCTTGGGTATGGCGCAGTATTTCTGTTCTAATGGTTGAGTTTATTTGAATCATATCAGAAATATGAGACACAGTTGAGACAAAGAAGGAGAAGATTTGTCTAGCCATCCCATATAGATTCCCGTCGCAAGAGCTATGTGGATCCAGGGGTAAATTCATTCTTCAAGAAGTGAAAGTGTCAGAAGAGTAAAAACAAATCAAGAATGATTGGAGAGTTAATTTGCAGTACACATTGTGTGGATGGATTGCCACGCGCAATCTCAAAGTGGACCACGATTCCTAATGAAGTGAACCTTGGCCATTCGATCACTAGGACTGTAGTTGATGAAGCAGCAGCAAATTGGGCGTTGCCCGCCTGGAGTGCAGTGTTTTCAGGGGCGCAACACCCAATTTGCTTCTGAGAATCAAGAATGCATATGCAAAATGTTCATACCTCAGAATTATCTATCTACTTTGCTGATTCATTGACAATGGTTTTGCGATGTTATTTTGTCAACCCCATAGGTTGTCAAAAGTCGTTTATTTGCTCGTGGAACATCGTCCCACGTTGTCGCCAACGCGATTGCTTGTTCCTCGTCGTTTGCATCCAGTTGTCCTTCAGTTACTCTGCCCTTGTTGGCTATGTCTGGTGACGGTTTTTCAGTGCCCTGGTTGGTTTTGATCGCTAAGCCTTATAAAAGATAAACAGCGCCGTCTTCCTTTCCATCGTAATCCGGCTCTCCCCCTGCTCTTACTGAGTTAAACTGTTTCGATACAACACAAATCGGGTGAAATGTTCGCTGACAAGCACTCAGAACCTGAAATTGCTTCACAAAATCTGGACGGAGGACTGTATCGCCTCTTCCAGATATGCCGGTTCGGTCGAAATTGGAGTCTCATGAAGTCACATGCGCAGGAACTGGTTCAAATCATAAAAAAACATCAGATTGGACTCGAATGAAGGGTAACTCATTTTATGACGTAAAAATTGCCGCATGCCACTACACTTCTCTCTAGCATGCTCATCGCGTTGGAAGGTAAACTCTAGTCTATGGGAGCATAGTAAACCCGAAATGGACAAATAAATAAATAAAGATTGTTTGCAATGATTCAGAATACCTGTAGCTCGAGTTGGTAGTTAACGTTTAGATTCGTTCTCCGAGCTGAGTAATTTAATGACAAAAGCCCGAAATTATAGGTGCGGTACGTTGACGATATGTTTGTGATTCTCAAACGCAACCAGCTAAAGATCGCGCAAGACCTACTTAACAATGCAATGGAAGGCATTCGTTTCACTATGGAAGAAGAGTTGGAAAAGCAACTATCCTTTTTGGAGGTGCTGGTTACCAGAACAGTGGAAGGCGAATTACAAACATCAATTTACAGAAAAGCAACACACACCGACCAAATCCTGAACTTTAACGGCAATCACCCTAAGTGTCACAAAATAAGCTGTATCCGGACGCTGTTTCGTAGGATAGAATCGCATTGCAATACTGCGCAGGCAAAGCGAAAGGAAGAGGAACATCTGTTAATGTCTTTCATTCGCAACGGCTACCCACGCAGTTTAATCCGAAGACACCTAAAGCGAAGGAGCACAACTACCGCACCTGCATCAACAACGGCGAAACACATCCTCTTGCCGTGCATCAAAAACGTATCGGAAAAGACAGCCAGACTCCTCAAACCGCACAACCTGACGATAGCTCACACACCAACTGCGACTTTGAAAAAATCTTATCTAGGCCTAAAGAAAAACTGGAGATACACGAAAGCCAAAAGGTTGTCTACATGATACAGTGCGAGAACTGTGACAAAGACTATGTAGGTCAAACGGGGAGAAAACTATCCACAAGAATAAAAGAGCACAAGCGTGCGTGTCGATATCATCATGTATCGTCACAGATCTCAGCGCACCTCGATGAGGAAGGACACAACATTAACTGGGATAAAACAGAAATTCTGGCGCACGGAGGGGCAAGAAAAGGAAAGGAATTCCTCGAGGCATGATTCTCTACGGAGAATTCACTGAACCTCCGCATTTACCTCGATCCTGTATACTTACAGCTGAGAAAGAGTGCAAATGGGCGATCGAAAATCGAACAAACAGAGGTCACGGGACACAGATCGACGAGGCTAATTTCAAACGCTAGGTCCCGACGACACTTTCCGTGAAATTTTCCTCTACGGAGCAGTGCACTGAAGATGCCACTGAGGGAAGTGGTGAAACATTTGTCACTAAATTACTCAGCTCGGAGAACGAATGAAAACGTTAAATAAATAAAGTTTTTATTCTCAGCGAGACGAGGCACGCCTTTACAGGCATGATCCTGACATAACAATGCGTGATCAAGAATGTGCAAAAATCAGATATGTCTGCCATAACAGTGTATGTTTGTGTAGCGGGTATATAAATATGTAATTGTGTGTGTCTGCCTGTGTAGCTTTGTAGTTTGTGCTGCTCTATTCTTCAATGTTTGATATCGTCAACAATGTGCGAGTAGAAGATTGGTGTCCGTGAGTTGGAAAGGATTATATCCGGATATCCAGGGGGTAGTGACTTTATTTTGTGGCGTGTCACGACCACCACGTCACAGTGTTGTTAATAGACGTTTGTGGCCTTTTAGTTAAAAAATAGTACGCTTACCAGGCGGAAACCTACCACATCGTGGAACACTGCCGCCGAACTATTTGCTGGAACGGGTTAAACGCGAACCACCCAGCTGACACTACGAGGTTGTTCGGCTAGCCAGCTTTCTATCCATTTGGTTTACCATAGCCCCATCTCTGTTCCCCTGGCACTACAGTTCATTTTTACTTTGTATACATCGTTTCGCTGTTTCCATCCGTGTTGCAATAACTGCCGTTTATGTCCTCACTAACCGAGCACAGTGAACCGGTAATGACAATGTTATCCTAGAATCATCCCGAGGAAAATACAATACTTCCAATATGCCAGATTTGCTATCCGGGGGAATAGCTTGTCGATGGCTGTTACGCTCAGCCAGGTGCGAAAGTATCCAACCAGCCTTTGTCATGATATAACAGAAGTGAAGGTACGAAGACAGTCACTATATTTCAAAAAATCCTAATAATCCATTCCTGGAAGCGGGAATTTCGTTGCGAACTCTATTACCTTCTCCTTCAACGCTGTCACTTCCTCTTGAATAGCCTGGTCCTTTTTCAGGCAAGTCTGAAAAGAAGCATACAGAAGTAGATCAGGTGCACAGAGAATAAGGTCAAACACATAAGAAAACTCAAACAATCAACAACAGAAGTACATCAGCCATGCTGCTTCGCTGCCATACAACCATGATGACTTATGGAATAAAGAATAATAAGAGGGAGAGAAGGGGGACTCACACGAAAACCTTCTTGTCCTAAGCAAACATGTAGGATCAAGGCGCTTACACCCTGTGTTATCAACATACCGTCACAAACACCTGGCTATAATGTAAAGATAAGACGGCATGAACGAAACAGCTTCCTTGGGGCTTTCACTGCCCCGCGTCATTATAAGTCATTACCCCGAAGAGAACTCAGCACCAAACACACTTTAAACAGACAGTCCGACTAGGAGATGACAGCCGACGCACCACTGGTATCGACTGCGAGCCATGTCGTGTAAAGTCTCGAGTCAAGCACAAGGTAGGTTACATGGACTCTAGCCCGGACCGTGTTTAGTGATAAGTGACTTCATTTCCCGCTGTCAAGTCAACTTTTGTCCACCTCGAGCCTTGCACCATCCTATATCTGGCAGACAAAACAAGGCTCTCCTAGGTAAGTGGTGAACAGGCATACGTAGTACAGTCTAACCCGCTTTATTACGCATCATGGGGATATTTCAGAAGTGGGCAATAAAGCGGGGTGGACGATTAACCGATATTGTTATTTTCCGGAAGGGAAACAAATATTGGATTATAGTACAGTATATAATTTAAATGGTAATGTGTTAAACGTGATAAAATACATAATTGTACCTAAAGACTACAAAAGACGTTTATTCAGAAAAGTTTGACTTGTAATGTAAAGTTATATCATAGAGCATATTACCTAGAGCAATGCTGAGATCCGAAAAATTTTCTTGCATGTACACCAATGTCCAAAGCCTGGTCAGTAAACTCGTCGAGCCTCGGTTGCATCAGGCAACGGACGCTTGGGATCTCACCTCCATGACCGAGACCTCGTTGCACTCAGACGCTGAGAACGCGGTTAAGAGATTGTCATTGTTTCGACACGATCGTCCAAGCAGGGGAGGTGGTGTAATCTTATACTCCCGAAACAACCCAGAATGGAGAGCATTGACGATCCGGAGCCGCGAGTTATCAATTCGCTATAGTGCCGTTTGTGTCGCAGATACAATGACAACGGCTTTGTGACAGTTTTTTGTCACCTACCATCGTCTACTCCAGAGATGTGTATACTAGCCTGAGATAAGTACGGATAAAAATCGTACCCCTAACTTCCAGTCACCTTCCCGGTACAACGTGCCCAACCTGGAACTCCTAGCATCCAACAATGAACAATTCAAGACGAATAGTAAGACCGTATTGCTTGTATTCCACTGTGCAACCACATTACTTCACTTACAAGTTACGGATTTGAAAACAATCGGTACTAGACCTCGTAATTACGAACGCGAAACTCAAGGTCGACAGGTCAGTAATAGATTTAAGTGGTCATATCTTCTCACTATGTGTGTTACGCTGAATATCCGGAGAAAACTTTTGAACTAACACGTACCATCACCTGCTACAGTATCCTGAACGATCTGGTCACGACTACCGCCTGGATGCTGTTTGTTGGACATTTCAGCAATCTGCTCGTAGTTGCTTCAGAAACTAAAAGGGTTCGTTCTACCAATCCATCGTCGTTCATCAGTAATAGAACTCGAAGACGCGTCACTATGGAATGCAATTTGACACATTTATGGAGCCCGTCCTGGTCCCGAAACCTGGAGAAACTACGTGACTCAGCGTAACCATTGCAGTAGGCTCGTCCGTGAGAACGATTGACTCACCAACGTCATTTAGCTTCAAAATTTATTAACAACAAATGCTCCTAGCTAGACATATTAACACCGTTCGAAAAATGAAGCACGTAATCCTTCACTAAACACGCCAGTCGGAGTAGAATAGAGCGCTGGAAAAGCAGCCAACATCCTAGGGATACAGAATGCCCATGATTATCCAATGAGACGCCTGCAAGAGTGGAGTACCTAAATTTTTCGCTTCAATTTCATCCCTTACTAACATCTCTTTTTCTGCCACATCTGTATCGTAGAAACTGCCCAGTGGCGAGATCGCTCAAAAGGTTACCTCTCTCACCGAATTATAGAGGAAGCGGAATAAGAATCCGAAAACTCCTGGTTCAGTCAGAGCAGATAGCAACGGAAGTGTTAGAACGTTGGCGAAGATATCTTAAAAGCTAACCATCTGAACTTCGGTTAAAAGCTGCTGAATCCTTGCGAAGACCAGACAGAAGCCTACCTGCAAAAGCGACCCTACCAGCGATTACGCATGGGCATCACGTTACTGCAGCAGGTACGGAGGAGGAATGCGACATACCTTGGCAAAACCAGTTTGCGAATGACGTGTCATCATCATCCCATCAAAAAACGAATAATGGCCGACATCGCACCGGTCGGCATCCTACCACAATTGACTCCTTTGGCTCACAGTGGGCTTCTAGAGATCGAGAAATTATGCTGTCTTCATACAAATGCTCAAGGCCATTTCAAAAAGCTGACCGAACTGAAGGACCGCCAAATTTTGAAGCCATGCGATATTATCGGTGTCACAGAGCCATGGTTGCACATTGGAAAGACAGACGTTGAAGTCTCGCTGCCGGCATGTCACTCATACGAAACGACAGGCTTACGAAAGGAGGAGGGGTAATTCTGTATTACCGAAGCGACTTACAGTGCGAGGCCGTTGAAGATTCGGACGTACATTTCGCCGATTCGCTTTGGTGCCATCTGCAGTTACATGGCAGAGACAGCTGCACTATAGCTTTGCTATACCACCACCAAACTCTACACCGGAAATGGGCTGCCAAGTTGCGACAGCTTTAGGATGCAGCCTAAAGCGAAAGCATATTCACATCCTTATCATGGATGATTTCAATGTACACTATCTAGGAACTCCTGCTACAATCGGACAGCCATTAAAAGCAGATCTACAAGAACCTATGACCAGTGTTCCACTTTACAATCACGTCATTACGCCCACTCGTTTCAGAACAGGTAACAGACCTTTGCTGAATTTTGTTTTCACCAATGAGGAACGTATGGTTGATGTATTGATCGTAGAATACCCCTTGGGCCGCAGTGATCATGCTCGCATCCATTTCGACTTCATCTGCTATGCGGAATACCGCTACCTGAACCCTGAGTTGGTGTGCGCTATCACGCGCTACGACCGATTTGCCCAGCTCGTCAGTACCACAACCTGGTCGTTCCTCGCTGAAGGCCATCCGGAAGTCGCTTGGATTGAATTCGTCAGTGAATGCAATCAACTGGTTACAGATGCCTCAGAGACAAAGTGTTTCAACGGGCCCAAAATAGTTTCTTTCGTGAGTAAAATTAGAAAATGGATGACTACAAGCAAAGCATCCTGGCGAGAGTATAGATCATATCCAATGCCAGATAATTGGGACAACTACATAGCCCACCGTAACCAATGTACTCAACTGCACTGAGATGACAAAATCACACACAGAATATGGCGAAAACTTTTAGCGCTAACCAAAAACTGCCGTACAAATATATCAATGGCCATCGTGAGGCAGGGAATTCCTTCGCTCCGAACGACTGATGCTCTAACTAGGTGAGCTATAGAAGCAGCAAACGCGTTGCGGACGCAATATGCTCCCACATCTCAGAGAGTCTTAAGATCAGGTCGTCTTCCAACTTTTGTTTCCCCGCCTCCATAACTCACCCACATTTCTTTTACTGCCGAAGCTGTATTCCAGTAGCTGACGCCTCTGCGAAACCACACCTCCCCTGGAGTCAACACCATTCTCCCAGAGGCACTGGGAGCAACAGCAAGACAACTGGCAAAACCTTTGGCACAGTTCTATCGCTGTTTCGACCAGAACCAGATTCTTGCGATGTGAAAACTTGGAATAATAACTCCGATTCAAAAAGGCGGAAGCAGGACTGATCCCTCAAACTACCGCCTAGTGCCCGTTCTCCCTGTATTATCCAAGGTCATGGAATCGATCGTAGCTGATGCGTTGGTGTGCTATTTAGAAAACTGTAACATTATTGCTCCCGAGAAACACGGCTTCCATCAACAGCGATTATGCATGACAAGTGTATTAATCGCGTGGAGTAGTTAGCCCGAGTCAGGTGACGATGCCGAGGTCGTTGATGTGATCTACTTGGATTTGTCGAAGGCGTTCGATCGTTTAGGTTATCGGTTTCTCCTTTCCAAGCTCCAATACTACGGGATCGGTGACCATTTCTTGAGCTAGATCGCCCCCTTTCTCTTGCAACGACAATTAATGGTGAGAGTCCGGAGTTCCCTTCCTGAACCCATACCAGTCGAGTCTGGTGTGCCCCAGTGTTCAGTTCTAGGTCCATGGTTGTTTTCGATATTCATCAATGACCTTGCACGGAAGACCGCTTCAAATGTTCTGCTGCTTGCTAACGATATCAAGATGTGGTGCCGGATTCAGGCGGATGCCGATCAGAATTTACTTCAGTGTGCCCTAGATACCATACATGATTGGTCAACCCGAAATCTGTCACTGTTCTACGTGGATGAATGCAAGGTACTCTCCATACGACACCAGAGGACCTATTCCAACAAGCTAAAAACGATAGTAATGCAGCGGTCATTCGTCGAACGCGACCTTAGCGCTTTTGTTCATGATAACTTGGGTTGTTCTAAGTAATCCGCAAAGGCCTCGAAAACTGGCAAACAGCACGTCGGGTTGCTACGATGAGTGTTGGGGCAACTAGACACCACCATTTTCAGATAGATGCTCAATGCGTATGTTCGCTCCCATTTCGAATACGCAATCCAAGCCTGGAAACGATGGTTGAAGCACGACATTGCATTGGACCCACCTCAACGTCAGCCTTCTAAATACGTCATTGGAATGCGCCACCTCCCGTACGGGTAGAGGCTGTAACCTCTGAGAGTATTCAGCGGGCGGTATGGCCGAATAAGAAGCGACTTGATTTTGATGTATTTGATTTTAAACGATCCAAATCATGTGTGCCGCTCTTTACTGAAACTCAGCAATAACACCAAACTTAGAGGCCACTCCTTGAAATTGGCAGAACAGTGCAGCCGCCTGGCGTGCCGTAGAATCTTTCTTTTCCATTCGTGGGTGTGAACCATGAAATGCGCCCCCCCGAATCTGTTGTTACAGTATCTACGCTAGCCATTTTCAAAAATTCAATTGGGTGACGCACTCCGCCCATTTAGATTTTGTTTTTTGATGCTCGTCTCCATCCTACTCCCAGGAAATACCTTGCATGTACTTTATTCGCCTATTGAAGCTTTGAAAACGCTCAGGGTGTTGGGCTACTGGATCAAAAAAGATAAGTCCATTATATTGACAGTAAAACTACTACTAACTGCCATTTTATTAAGATTTTTCGCGAACACAGCAGACTACGCAACGGCGATTGTAAGCAATGCTTCTTAACCTAGATAAAATCATTGTGCATTATTTCATTCCCATGAAACTGCAATCAACATTGGAACAAGGTACGCAGCTCGCATGTAGTCTGCTGGTCGGTTGTTATTGCGCAACAATGGAAGCAAAACCTTAAAGTGGTTTCCAACACCGCGTCAGCAATCTGGATTTTGGGAGGTCCACGGACTGCATTCCGGGCGAACGCTGGATAAGAAAAACAGTGTTGCTTGTGTTGATGGTGAGCCCGAATTTGGCCGCTGTCGAAGCCAGAGCACTAGTCATATGCTGCAAACGCATATGCTCTATGCGCGAACAACGCAGTCGTCAGCAAATAGCAACATACGGATAGTTGTCGCACAGACTAGGGTTCTCGCACCGAAACGACGGATGCTCAGCAACGCGCCATCAATACGATGCTCCACACGAACACCGTAAGCACAAGCCGGATCAAAAGTATAAGACTAAACAGAGCAGGAGCTAAGACACAGCCTTGCATCACATCAGAGACAAATGCAAAGTTATCCGAGGTCTCTCCACTCAGCTGCACCCTCACCCGCATACCACTGTGCAGACATTCAAGGAAACTTAAAAACCTACGCAGACAACCAAACGTACCCAACACCAGCCACAATGTCTCGCGGTTCACCGTATCAAATGCCTTGGTAAAACCAACAAACAACGAGTACAACGGCTCATATCGCACTCTACACTTCTCCTGCAACTGACGAGCCGCAAACACCATATCTATAGTGCTGCAACCTGAACGGAATCCACATTGCTCATCTGACACGTTCGCTCCTACTACCTGAATGACAAGGGGGTTGAGCAGGATTCAGGCAATCACATTGCCCACACAACCCAGCAAGTTAATGCCACAATAATTCGTGCAACATTGCTTGCTCCCTTTGCCCTTGTACCGCAGTAGCACATGCGCATCCTTCAGATCAGGAGGCACCTCCTCAATCCACACACGATGCACCAAGTGGTGTAGCGCAGTCACCAACACGGGTCAGGCGTGTTTCAATACTTCAGGCGGGATGCAGTCGCCTCCGGCACACTTGCCGTTTCGCAGCTGAGCAAGTGCTCTCTGCGTCTCATCCAGTTTCGGCGTATCCGCCAGACACATAATCTTGTGCTGCTTGAGGCCGTTCAAGGTAGGACAAACAATCTCTGAACAGCAGTTCAGGAGACAATCAAAGTGCTTCCGGCGGATCTGCATTATGTCTGAAGTCTGCGTGTAGGCAGCGCCTGAACAACCATCGATCAGCGTACTCAGCGGATTCAAACTCGGTCCATACGCCTTCCTTGGTTGCGCAGGCGCCCTGTGGCTGTCCTACGGTGGCAGCAGTGACAGGCAAATCCGGAACCGTATATATATATATATATATATATATATATATATATATATATATATATATATATATATATATACATATATATGGTTAGCGGTATCCGGTTCCGGATTTGTCTGTCACTATGGTCAGCCACAGAAGGCCTGCGCCTACAGAGGGACTATGGGTGACTTGCGCTGCACCACCCACAGCTCCAACCACACACCCCATATCCAGTGTAAACCCGAAGGAATAAAACCGTGAGGTACGTGGATGGGAGCCACGTTTCATTAACGGAGCCGGCTCACACTCCTTCACAGGTAAACACAAGCACGCTGTATTTGGGAATCAATAGCATACAAGGCGGTGGCAGGACCGTAGTCCGCTCCACACTGAGTGCATGGAATCACTCATCGAGCTTAGTACGGCCACAGGGACAGTGCACCCCCGTCCCCTCCAGCAACGACCAAATGTCTCCTGGAGCCAGTATGAACGAGGTAGTGGGTAATAGATAGGTAGGCACCTTGTCAACATGCACATCAAGCGCAATCATACCGGGGATATCAAACAGCCACTCAATTGTAATGACATTATCAAATAAAATATATCTGTCGTAGAATACGGTTATGCGGATATAATTTAGCTTAACTGGCAAATGAAGTAAGTTGGTTAGCAACGAATCAGCGATAATTACAAAATGTCCAGAAGTTTTTCAAAAAATGCTACAAATGCGATAAAGTTGACAAAGATAACCACAATAAGCCTAAGCAATGAGTACAAGATTATTCAGGTAGGCTGAACAAACCAAATAAGTTGAAATGTATTTTATCCAGCCTAAAAAGACTTGGATTAAGGGTATGTTGGTTTAACCCAACAGAGGTGAAAGAGCATCATGAATGTAACATCAGCCTGAGCATGGGGCACACTAAGCCCATATGCAAAGGTGGAAATCGTCAGGAGCCTGGAAACTACCGGCCAATTTGTTTAACATCCACAGTGTGCAAAGTCATGAAGAGAATTCTTAAGAGGACCTTGAATTGCCACCTTGATAATGTGAATGTCATCTCTCCCGCCCAACATGGGTTCCGGAGGACACGGTCAAGTGCCTCCAACCTGCTTGTAGCCAGAGAAAAATGGGTTAAATCGTTGGATGCAGGCAATCGCCTTGACGTCGCCTTTGTCGACCTAGGAAAGAAGTTGATAAAGTTCCGTATGAACGGCTCCTCTTTAAACTTCGGGGTGTTTATGGTGTTTCTGGGGATGTTCTCTTTTGGATCACCAATTTTTCGAAGGCCCGTAGTATGCGAGTGTAAGTTCAATGGTTCAATGGTGTATGATGGGATAAAAAGCATAACTTTACAAGACCCACAGAATGGATATGCAAAAAAAGAAAATTAAAAGCAAAAAGTGTTCCAACGTGGAACGTAAAGTATCAGTGGTTAAATCATTGCACTTTAACAAAGTGTTGTGTATTGTTTATCACTAAGATGAAAATCTAAGAGTCTTTCGAATGTCGTCATGTCTGGTGCTTTCACCACATCGTTTGGTAATGCATTCCAGTGAGAACAGATTCTAAGTGAGAAAAAAAATACTTTCTACAATTCAAACGAGAGTGTTGCGTCATTAGTTTCAGGTGGTTGCCTCGGTTTTGTTTGTATGGGGCTAGAGTCAACAGTGATGTACATGGATGCTCGCTTTCGGTTAGTATCCGGTATGTGAGAGTAAGATCTCCGCGAAGCCGTCGGTATTCTAATGAGAACACACCGAGTAAACGAAGACGCATTTCGTAACTTATACCGGATAGTCCACGCGTTGCCTTTGTGGCTCTTCTTTGGGGCTGTTCCAATAGGCGGATGTCTCGTTTTAACCATGGACACCAGGCCTGAATTGCATATTCAACATGAGGACGAATGTAGGAGTTAAGCAACAATGGTACTAGCCGCCGCTCAAAGGTGCCGAGAGCTCGCCTCAAAAGTCTCAAGTTCAAGTTCGCCACACTTGCTGCTTTCGAACACTGGAGCGAATTTCCAAGACTCTCTTGCACGATTATACCTAAGTCGCGTTCACTAGTCACGTGTTGCATGACGTGTTGCCCCAAAAGGTATGTGTTGACGAAGCTGTTGTGCACCGTCAGCAGGTGGCACTTTGCAGGGTTCAGTGGCAGCTGGTTCTTTTCTGCCCATTCGTTAATCCGGGTCAGATCTTCCTGGAGGTAGACACGGTCGGATGCTGAGCGAATTGCTCTCCATATTTTAGCATCGTCTGCAAATATTTGCATTAGAGATAGAATGTTTGCTGGAAGATCATTAATGTAGACTAAAAACAGTAGCGGGCCGAGGACGGATCCTTGTGGTACACCACTGGAGACGTAAAGGCTTTCAGAATAGGTGTCGGCTACTCTTACCTTGATTGCTCTGTCGTGTAAGTAGTCTTCCAACCAGGTGAGCAAGGAACCGTTGATACCGTAGGCAGCAAGCTTTTGGAGGAGAAAGAAGTGAATGACCCTGTCGAATGCTTTAGAAAAATCCAGGCATATCACATCTATGGGCACTCCTTCATCAGCCGCCCTGGTCCATAAGTCTCGAGTAATCAGCAAATTGGTGAGACAAGGTCGTCTGCGTCGGAAACCATGTTGGGCATTAGAAATTGTCTGTTGACTTTCAAAGTATCGCGTCAGTCCATCTGCGATCACCGATTCCATAACATTTGATAAAACAGGAAGGAGAGTAATAGGTCGGTAGTTAGCAGGATCCCAGCGCTTACCTCCTTTATATATTGGAAGGATAATTCCATTTTTCCACTCAGATGGAAGTGTATGGGAGTTAAGCAGACCCTGGAAAAAGGTTGCAAGTGGTGCTGCTATGGTAGGAGCAAGGGTTTTTAGTACTTTTGGGTAGATCATGTCGATTCCAGGGGCACTGTACTCCCGGAGAGACTGTAATTTGCTTGCAACAGCTGCTGGAGTAAAGGTGACATTGGATAAGCCAACGACATTGGATGGGAATTGATAGGGTGAAGGTTCCAAGACATTTGTAGCTACCGAGCCAAACTGCAAGAGTAGAGCGTTCGCTGCATCCACAGCAGTAGTTGTTAGGCCACTGGCCGCCCTGAATGGTGGTATTCCGAGCTTAACCTTTCTTTTGCCCTTCACAAATCTGTATAACAGTTTGGTGTTACTCGTAAATTTTAGCACCATATTATCCTGCCATCCGTACTTATCGACTTTAATGAGTGACGTGCAGTAGTTTCTGATGACTATGTAATCCTGCCATGTGATATCACATGGGCTTAGCAAATGTTGCCTCCAGATTGTATCTCTTCTGTTGATTCATTTACGTGTTCTGCTCCAGATCCACGTATTGGTCCGGCGCGATGCTCGTAATGGTACAACCTCCGATACAATTCATTCCACGCGTCATTCGCTGAGCTGTGCGTCTGTAGGTCCCAGTCAACGGTTGCTGCTAAGCTGCGCAGCTTATAATAGTCCGTAATAGTGCGTTGAGTCTCTTTCTTTAGCAACAATACTGGCATAACATACATAACCAAATGTTAGGACTGAATGGTCGCTACGGCCCAGTGGAGGATCGTATGCTACTGACTCAACCATCAACTCTTCATTAGTCAGGATTAAGTAAGGGGTGATGGCTTGTTTGAACCGCGATGTCTGCTTGGTCGATGCACATGGTTCTACAAAACGGCCATATCCATGAATTCGAGGAGTTTCGATTTAAATGATGGTCCATTAGGGGACATTGATGCTATTGAAGGAACATTAAAGTCACCCATTATAAGATAGTGAGTGTACTTTTGTGAAACAGCATAGCGGAGGGCATTTAACAGAATTTTATCGCTGTCTGCTGATGAGTTCGGAGGTCTATAAATAACTGCTAAGAGGCAAGCATCACTCTTCTTCTGTGAATCAGCATCTCAATCTGCTAGGTGCAGTCGGCAAAATGGTGCGTCGGGAATAACAAGGGAATTTTCAGTAAAAGCCTCACATTTCAAATAATCTCGATAGTAGAGAGCAACACCGCCCCCGCGAGATGGACGATCATTTCGAATGATTGACATCTCACTGAGTTCCATCTCCGGATCAAGTATGTCGTTTGAGAGCCAAGTTTCAGTGACTGCTATGAGGTCCCAAGTTGTTGTTTCATGTCGGTGACGCAACTCCGAGAGCTTAGAGTACAACCCCTAAGTGTTGGTGTAGCAGTATTGTATTTGTTGACGCATCAAGAGCTCGGTTCGTTGTGAGTGACCGGCACAATTGAGGCTGGCTCATCTGTATCTGAGGTCTGTACTAATTGAAGGAATGGTCTTAACCGTACTTCTGTTGGCCCAAGTTTCCTGTTGTCAAGCCATGCTTGGATTGCCACTGATACCATTTCGGGCGCAGCCAAGGTAACTTTCAAAATTCGTGGCCCGCTACCTTGGTAGTTTGTGGAAGCAGTTAGACGGGTGACGTCAAAGCCACGACATTCTGCATGTCGTATAGTTCTGCGATGTACCGCCATTCTTCGATGTCGTGCTTCTGTCGTTCACCGCTGTCGTCATGCTTCAATTCTGGCACACCATGAACAAGTACCACTTTCTTCATCTTATTTTGACGTGACGAACTAGGGTTGGATTTATGCTTCTGTCTTTCTGCCCATGGCCTGTCAAGAAAAATGCGGGCACTGACAGAAGAGTTCATTAGCATTTGGCTTGCTAAGAGAACATCTTCCAGGTCACGCGTGTTGCCAAACGTTACTCGCAGTAACCGAGGTTCCCCTAAGTGTGGAGATGATGGATTTCGTGAAAGGCGTGTAAGACTAGTTGGGAGAACTTTCAGTCCGAGTGCGCAGGTTATTTCAGCCCACCGGTTTTGGTCCTCGGCTTGTCTACCTTTTAGCGATTCGCTAGTGGGTTCTGGGACGTTTGAGCATATTACTGTCATCGCCTTTTGGTTGCGTAGTAATTGTTTGTTCTGCAGTTCCTTGTGAGCGTAGGTTTGTCGAGTGGGGGTATCTGGCTTGTCTTCCTTGGATGATAGGCCAAGGCTACAGCAAGAATTTTTACGTGCAACGCCGTTAGTTGCACTATCTGTAGGGGTCAATTTTTGTTGCCCAGCTACTGACGGAGGTGATCGTGCAATTTGTGCGTAACTCTGCATGCTTTGGCGCATTACGTGAGACTAGGGGTACCGTCCAAGCGGCCTGTTTTCACTGCTGTTTTTCACTAACGGTGTTTGCCTTTCGCTGGACTGGGTAGCACTGTTGCTAGAGAGCTTTTGCCTTTTAACATGCCGGGGATTTGGGATACGTAATGCACTAATCTGCAACTCGAGTTCTGAGATTTTCCCTCCCAATGCCACGACCAGTTCCTTTAGGTCTGCAGACGTAACAGTCAATGCTTCACCCCTTGTCGTAAGTTTTTGAACAATTTTAATTATCGGACTGTCTGAACATATGTCACAAAACCACAAGCTATCTGTCGATACGCTGTTACCTCCGTTAAGTGTAATGTTCACATTTGTCGAGTCATAGGAATTGGCACAGAACGAACACGTGATTTTCGAGCGGATTTCAGTTCCCCGCTTGCTCACTGGATTCCCAGTTGACAAACGTCTCCGTCCCATGGATCAATGGTCAGTATACGCTTTTAGGTTGCGCTGGTCACGCCGTTTGGGCTGCCTCAGTTGTCTGCTCCAGTCAGCGCGTTTGGGTGGTGCGTCACTGGGCGCACGACTAGGCAAAATCACATAGGCTTTGTGCAGTGAAATGCACGTAAAAATATGGTGGCAAGGTGAGATGACAAAAATGCTTGTACCTATGGTATACTCTGGTGCACAATACTAAGTTATATATTGTCTGACAGCCTTAAAGAAGATCTGTCGAATGGTATCCCAAAGGTACTGATGAAACTCAAATAAGCAAAGTTATTCAAGCTGGCCTTAGGGAATAGACTTCCGAAGACTTTGTTTGTGGTGTACCAGCGTGTCGTTGGACTTACTACAAAAACATAAACGCCGTTGGATAGAGCTCAGTGAGCCGAATCGATTAAGCGTACTTCCGAAGACGTGGCACAAGAATGTGAAGGGAGACGTCCAATTTAACACAGAGCACAGGAAGTGAATGAAACCTACTCCGAGACCGTTCCCATGACCAGTGGAGTTCCACACGGCTCGGTCCTGACTTATTCAAATTATTCATCAACGACCTTCCATCACAGCTCCGTACGGATTGTTTGCTATATGTTGACGACCTAAAGCTATGGCTAGAAATGTCCGAACTGGAGGATGATAACCGATTGCAAGCGACCGTTGACCGGCTGCACAGCTGGTCACTGGAGTGGCAATTGCCCATCAATGACGAAAAGTGTTCAGTCCTCCGTATCGGTGATCCGTACCCCTTCGGTGTTTAACAAATTGATGGCTTCTTGCTCAGGGACGCTGCTTGTGAGAAGGACCTTGGTGTGCTTGTGTCTTCTGATTTGCGCACAACGCAGGACACCGTGAGGAGGGTAGCGGCTGCTACTAGGATGCGCTGTGCCATAAGGAGGTCTTATTCCCGTATGACTTCTGAGGTCTTTAGACTCATCTTCATTTCCCATGTGCGTCCCAACCTCGAATACAGCCCACCCGCGTCTATCCTCCAACATAGACCGAACATGTTCTCATAGAGAGGGTGCAACGACGAGGGTCGAAATCGATCTCTGCGTTCCGGAATTTATGTTATGACAAGCGAGTTCGAGCGATTAACATGTTTTCCTTGGATTATTGTCACTGTCGTTGTGACCTGATTTACGCCAGACGCATTCTGGGAGGGATGATGGGAAACGAACTAAAGGAGATTTTCAACTGAGAGTTGATAGTTCGACAAGAGATCACTCCTGGAAACTGTATAAGCCGAAGAGGCTCCGAGTCCATCCCGATGTCACTTTGTCTACCCGTGTGGCGATGGACTGGAACAATGTACCGGAGCCAGTCGTCAGCGGACAGAGTAAGTTTCAAACGACTGTTGGATTTCTAGCTGCTGAGCAAGCAAAGACTATGTTGTTTTCGCTGCGATCGTGACGGTCCCCTATGAACGACGTACCGCAATGATACGTGGAATCTCTGCTTTGAACGGGAAGCGAAGGAACTGACACGGGATTCTCCCTTCTGCTCTCTACCACTCCAGTGACCCTTTCGTGTGTGATTCCTGGATCAGTGGCTTCTCATGCGTCGCATTCCTCCATTCCAAGTCATTACTGTATGATAGCTTCCCACTACCACTCTGGATCAATACGTCGTGAACACTAGTCGCCCGTTTTAACCCTTCTAACTTGTAAACAATCGCGCACTACCTTATCTGCTCGTTTGACCAATACTGCAATATTAGTTTGCAGTCGACTCCATAATTCGACCAGGCGAACGAATGCGTGACTCTAAAAAAACAACGCTAGACGCGTCATCTAGTTTCAGTAACTAATGATACGGAACAGTGAAATCCGCAAAGAAGCCGAAATCCCATGGCAGCCGACGGTCAGTGTTCCATCTTAATGTTTGCCTCAAATTCGTATACCCCTGTTGCCCTTCTCACACCTCGTTAGTGTGTTCTCCCGTAACGTGTGGTAACACAACAGTGCGAATGTAACGTTATCATAACAATGCGGATGATGACACAAGCGCTCGCGGCAGTTACACTGTGGGGAGATGTTTCTACCTTACGCTTTGCTAACTAGAGTAGAATGTCACTGATCAACTAACATTAGAGGTGGCTCTGGGAAGCTATCGCACCAGTGCAGTATGGACTGCGGTTCAAACACTAGCCTCATGGAGCTGACATGCGTCAGGAAGATAAAGGTTGAAATGTCGAAAAATCATCTTCAAAATCCTTCAAGACAGTTGTAAAACTATTCACAGTGTAAATGTCGACGCACTGTGCTTGTTGCAGTGAACACTTTCGCGCCACGCCAGAAATATCTGCCGCCATAACAGGGCAGACATACTCGCACATGCAACAATCAAACTGGGTTATGTGCCATTAATGAGAAAAACAGTTTTATGATAAAAGCAATGCTGTACGCACAAACTCACCAAGAAATCCTTGAGTAAATTGGATGTCGTCAGCTGTTTCACTTTGTGAGTCAGCTGAATGGCCTCGTGAATCAGAGAGGCGACGTACACAAAGTCGGGTTCCGTGAGACCGCGGGTAGTCAGAGCCGGGCTTCCAAAACGGATACCACCAGGGCTGTAAGGGAATCACAGTCGGTCGGGTATCATAATGAAAATAAATGCAATATAAGTGAGCGAGTAGAGGAGTAACGTACATGTTAGCGGATTACTATGGAGTTCAGGATATGGACGAGATTGCACTTATCATTGAAAACTCACATCACCGGGATGCTTAGCCTTAGCAATTGCAACGTTCCCATTTAAAAGCAGAAATAAAAGCGTTGAGTTAATACTAGTTTTCAGTAAAACTCATCGGACTCTGACGTTTACATATTAAGTAATTATTGATGTGCCGGGTTGGGTTGAACATAAAAATCAAAAATTCAACGGCAGAGTTGCCTACCGTTTATGAACATAGATTACATCGGAAACATCAGCGGATCGTTAAGTAGACACTTCATAGAAAATGCAATAAAAAATGGGCAGTACACCAACCTTTACAGTACAGTACAAGCACGGTAGAAACCAGGTCTGGGGCGCACTGTTGTCTTTCGAGCGCGCAGTATTTGCACACAAGACATCGTTACCCAGGAACTGTAGATGCTCAGCGATCCCTTAATAGAAAACGGGTATCAGGATAAACTCAACCTGTTCAGATCCAGCGGTATGGTATTCATGAAGCAGCTGATCTTGTTGTTTTTAAACTCTGGCATGTAGAAGTAACTTCCCCTTGGGGCGAATCAGTTCTTGTCCCGATTTTTAAGGTGCTCGTACTTAATATATCAAACATAGAAAGATTAGTGTCATTTCGGTTGCCCGCAGGCTATTGGCATCCAATGTACTTCTCGTACTGTTCCTAATACCGGGAAGAACCAGCTGGTTTCCGCCAAGGCCGTGGATGCATGAACCAAATCTTCAAGCTCCGCAAACTCCTTGAACACCGCCAGCTTTACCACGGGCCCACCATCGTCGTATTACTATACATACGGGCGGTGTTTAAGTCGGTTGATCGACCTGTTTTATGGCGTTCCTCGCTAAAGAATGGGGAGCCAGAGAAGTATATCGCAATCCTACGTGCAGTTTATCATCATATCTCTAACAGAATGAGGGTCTACGAGAAGCCTCCCTCGCTATCCGCTGTCAATAGCAATGTGCAGCCGGGTTGCCCTATAACCCATTCCTCCTCTT
This sequence comes from Dicrocoelium dendriticum, assembly GCA_944474145.2. Taxonomy (NCBI): domain Eukaryota; kingdom Metazoa; phylum Platyhelminthes; class Trematoda; order Plagiorchiida; family Dicrocoeliidae; genus Dicrocoelium; species Dicrocoelium dendriticum. Next base: position 82,111,698 of record OX104070.1, read on the forward strand.
CAACATCGCAATCGAGAACGTCTTGTCGATAGCACTAGTGGATTTCCAAAATGTTTGGGCCATAGTTTCTACCGGGTAAGCGAGCGGCCGATTTAGATTATAATGATGATATCGTCTTACTTGGTGACGATCCTCAGGGTGAACAAAACATTTTGAGCTTTTTGATGCTTGAAAGTGTCTAAAGTTGGCAACTGATTCGCCCCCTAGAAGTGTAAAGTTTTGCTCTAGGAGGGGCCCACACCCACTCCCGCGCCCACCCTTTCTGGTGCACAACCTGAACAGGTAGGTAGCTTCGTCAACAATGGGAGCTACGTTACTGCTGGCGGCACAATCGACAACGAAGTCTCTCACTGCATCTCCAAAGAGCGGTCGGCGTATGTCAGCCTGAAACACTTGTGAAGTCTTCGGGATGTTCCCCACTTAGTAAAGGGTTGCGTTTATAATGTCTTCGTTTGTTTAGTGTTGTTGCATGGTAGTGAGTCTGTCAATTCGCGTGGGACAAATGCGCCGACCTTCTGCCTTCGACAATGGTTGTTTGATGGTAATATCTCATGTGCGGTGGCGACACCGAGTTCGGAGTGATGACGTTAGACGTCACGTCCTGGGAATTGCGAGTGTCCACAACAAGTAAATACTTGGCACCAGATGAAATGGCTAAGTTATATCCATTTTTTGTGACGGCTCCATGTCTAATCCTTAGACTACTAATGTTATATATATATATATATATATATATGTATATATATATACTCATATAAGAGCTTACGGAACTTCAGTTATCGCTCGACTGATGTAATCTTTTTAGACTTTAACAGAGTCATCTGTTAATTAACCAGCCGATTTGTTTTGTGACAGTACTGTGTACACTCGTTGTGAATCCGCCTATTTGGTTTGTATTTATGTCATGGTTTGCTGAAAGATTGTGAGTTGCAGTTAAGCACTCATCCGTCCTTGGCACGTAAGGCTGTTGCTTGATTTGACTAAACGAAACATCCCTGCGTGGAGGACAGATGTCAGCTGCAGCCATTCCCAACACTGTTGTGATCCACGACACACTGCACCCACATCTGGTCGAAAGAGGACCCGAACTTCGAAAGTCATAACGCCACACTACAGATATCCGTGGGTAACACTTACCACGCCGATTCGAGACTCATTGTTGTTTAGCGCTTAATTGATTCATCGTGCATACGTTTCGCCACCATGCGAGGTGGAATCATCAGTTCGGTGATGTGTTATTGGTGTTGACTATGTTGTTACATTGGCACCTGTGAGCGCGGCTCACATCAACTCATAGTGTTAGTGCCATTATAATACTGTAATGCTGATGTGGGTGAAGATCGCGATTGGAAACCCCAATTCGTTCGTGTAGCAAGATCGCTCATGGCGCATTACCACCTCGCGCGGTAGCAGAATGTATGCGACCATTTAAGCTCTGCGAACCAACCAACGACTGAACAGCCAAACGCGGCAAGCAGCGTTTCGAATTACTTCGACTCACTGTTGGTTCTGTTAGAGTACCGAACCGATTGTGAAACAAACACAACTTGGACCGATAAAAATAACCGAACATGGATTAAAGTCAAGGAAGTAGAGATAGCTGGTAAACGTCCTCATCACTAACCAAGTTCAGTGAGGTAAATCCGTCACAACGATTGGGAAATCGATTTCAGTTTGGTGAAGTACCCGAAAGGGGCAATCGGATCAAGTACACTGGATTGAAGGAAATGAAACTGTGAGTTAAATAAGTTATCAGATACGATACATTCAAATGGGGCTGAATCAAGTCTGAGGCGTGTCGCAGTGATTTAACATTATGACGACAGTGATAGAATGGGGAAAGAAGGATGACTGTGACGAATCCCCATCAATGGCCGAAACTGAGATTATTACGGATTGCAGCTGCAAGTCAGCATAGGGGATTCTGCAAAATGTCGGACGTCGATGGATAACGTGCAAATCTTGAGGCCCATAGGGGCAAACGTGAGTAAAAACAACAGACCAGCACTTTGCACTAATCCTTTTATGTCATGTCACAAGCGGCTGTGCGCGGGTTGAGGAAACTGCAAAGAGGCCCAAATGTGTGCAGCAACGGGAACTAGACCTAGGACCAGATGCACATTCGTGCAGAGCATTTATGCCTTGCGCCAACCGATCTTCGAGGGGCAAAGTGGAATGGCAGTTTTGATGGAACGGATAGTTTCGATTCTGACAACACGAAAAAACTATAGGCTAATGATACGCGAGCATAGGGCGCCCCTGCACGTAGCAAAACCGCTGGTGTTTCCCTGATATCACCCACACTGATCCGGAGAGGCTCGTCGACGCGTTAGGCGACGGCGGAGGCCAGAGCGCAGGTTCACAGCAGAATGAAAAGCCTTCGGGTTTGCAAAGTCGTGCTCACGTCGGAGGAATAACGCTATGCACGAAATGAAAAGAATGTGCGATCCATCTTCTGTGTCGTGGAACGGTTCAACAAATACGGTTTCAGAGGACGATTTCGAAATGTACAAGTGTGAGCAAATTATCCCTGTCAGGGGCAAACCCATTAAAGGCGTTCCGTGACGGCCTCAATGCGGTTTAATCGTCCGCAAGAGCATCGCAACAATACCGTTTGCATGACAGGTTTTCAAATGCTTATCACAGATGCTCTGTGAAAAATGTGGTTACCAGGAATTTTCCGATAATTGCCCAGTAGAACACATGACAACTGGAAACACTCAGACTGTTCGATGGCTGAACCTGAATGTCACACAGACGCAAAATCTACGTGGGTATTATTGCGAGAAATATCAGTGTCCGACGGTGCGTATACCATGTAGTAAGTACCGAAAAGATCTACCGATCTGCGATAGCTCTATGTTTAAGAAACATTCTGCTCGATTCCGTTGACGATCCGCAGTTGTGTGTGTGTGTGGAACCGTGACCGCCGAATTTATCTTGGCGTTGCATACAGCATTATCAGAGCACCAAATTCAGCACGAAAAACCAAACCGTTTCTCATAATGACCCTAGCCGTGTCAGGGTGGAATTCCAGTATCTTGGGTCCGTGTAGTATTCAATGCACAGCCTGACAAACATACGTATGCATCCGAAAGAATTCGTGATTGCACCTAGCCTTACAGCAGAAGGTAGCCAAGCACGATGAAAACGTCAGGGATATCTTGTCAGTCTAGCACCACGATCACAACTCGACAAGAGAGTTGAGTATTACAGTAAATGTGGCGCACGGTCGCACCCACCCCACCACCATCATCATCATGAGACTTAGTCAATAAGTTCATACCAACTTTCACACTGAAGCATCGTTTGGCACAACATGAGAAGTCAACAGGTGGACAAAGGAATGAGACGCCTGCGTTGTAACCCAAGCATCATAGGTTGAAAGCTGCACCGGGTGTGTGCAACTGGTGGTGATCGCGCGTTTCAGTGAGACGTCGGTGCGGCGAAACGGCGTACTTCTCATACCTTTCACTTCCCATAAAAACGAAAAAAACCACTTACGATGTGATTAAAGTGGACGGCAGTAAAGTAAAGCATAAGATAGAACGATCGAATACCAAAACCAAGCGAAGACATGGAACTCAGATTGTCAGAAGCACACAGTTAAGGATAGGACCAGAGCTCCAAATAAGGCGTCTGTGGATGATGTCGTTTTGACATCGGCGGAATAAAGGAGGGAGACCACAAAAGGAATAAATAAATAAACCCATCGCGACGAGACTGGACATTAACGTAATGCGATGGTTTGTGCGCCTCAGTGATCTATTGAGCTATTTCGGGTGGTGCTTTCTGCACCTTCAGAGTCACTCATACCAGATTGGTCCATGGTAAGAGGCCAGACAAACTCAGTCTCCTGGCTCTCCAGGTTGGAAGTTACAATAAGGGTGGCTCCTTATTCCTTAAAACGGACTCCTTGTAGCCCAACGCCAAACCCGCTGCCTTGCGGTCAGGTTTTTGAACCAAAGGCTTTAGCTGAGAACCGTAATCGTTCTCCTGTCTAGGTCTGGGCAACCTGACAGTATCCTGCTCACGCAATACATTATGAAAATTTCTGGACACTCCGGCCGTCTCAGAGGATAATAAACGGCACCCTATCTGCTGCATCGAGCAGGGTGGATGGGATTTGGATACTGGTGCTCAGGCCTTCCCGCCATCTTATTTCTCCTCTTGCGTTTTTTCATCCTTAGCGTCCCGTTCCAACTTCACTTTCATCCCCCGTTTTCAACCCCCCAATTCTTGGCCCTGCTCCATCCTTGGTCAGTATTGGTTCATCTAAATTCGACTCACACACAGTCGCAGGGAGTCGCTCCGGTCCAGTCGGTGGGTTCAGCTCCAGCTAAAAGGACAACGTGAGTTCATCTGCTTCGATTTGGAGCCATCGGTACTCCCTAAAAATGGCATGCCTCAATGTGCGCACTTTGCTACAGATTGGCCAACAGGCAGCAATTGCCTGAATACTAAAAGCTCTATCGATCGATATTTGCTGTTTACCGGAAACGCGCCTGAAAGATTCCAGCTCTGTGCTTACCCTGCGATCCACCACATGCCACACTGGCGGCACACTCCCATTGCGCCTGTCCGAAGAAGATGCAGCTTCATTTGCCAGTCAAACTGGCGGCGACATTGTTTTAACTCGCCAGACTGAAGCTGTTCTGATCGATTGGATCCCAGTCAACAGCCGGATGTACTTAGATAGATTGGCTGGCTCGTTCCAGGCTTTGAAGCCGCGCGGAGACAAACAGTGCCTGTTTGTCATTGCGGCCTACGCCCCCACAAACTACAGCACTGATTCGGTGAAAGATGATTTCTATCACCAACTTAACGATCTCCTAGGTTACAGAAGAAGTAGGGATACTGTGGTGCTTGCTGCTGTGAGCGCAATGACACCAGCCAACTGGCTAAGCCAGGTGTTTTGAATGCGTATCAAACTAGGCTGGCATCTGGGCTGAGTAAGCGTCCACTGAACACTGGTCGCATACTCACCAGAGATTACTATTAGCAGGAATGTCTTTATGTAGCAAATCAAATTGTCAACCTGGACATTTGGTCTCTACGCAGTCTCTGGAACTTATGGATGCTCGCCGACGTATTCCGGCGGTAAGCGAGTACAAGAAGATGCGCAAAACTGCATGCTATGCTGAAGAGAGACTGTAAAGCCTGGTGGTCTCATCATGCATCGGAAAGGGAAACAGCCGCCGCCGCTGGTAATCATCGTAAGTTATCGCGTCTGATACGGGAAACGGGCAGCAGAAGACCTGGTGTTAGCGAGAGACAATACGCGAGAGTGGGCAGCTGGTCCACAGCTTGTCAAAACGCTTGGAGCGTTGGGCCGAACACTTTGCAAAGCAAGTTTACCAATCTGGCACTTAGTGTCTCTCTCCATGGGCCGTCTCCTTAGATCTGTCCTCACGCGCAGAAGTCTGACGTGAGATCAGACTGCTGAAATTGCATAAGACCGCAGGGACAGATAGAATTCCCCCAGTCCTCTTCAAATTTGGGGGACCTGTTCTTGTAGATGATTTACACTACACGTGTTACACGTGTTAATAGTGAAACTTTGGGAGCAGGAAACTGGCCAGACAGACTTGGGCCGCTCCGTCATAGGCTCAATTTTCAAAGGGAGACTCCCGTTCGGAATGCCATAATCATCGAGGGATCAGTCTAATCACAATTTGATTGCGTCAGTCGTTCTCCACCAAATAACTGACACTTGTGAATACCAGATTAATGAGGAGTAAGTCGGGTTTTGTCCAGTTCGGGGCTGAATCGACCACATCTTCATTTTGAGTCTACTTTGGAGCACCGCTATATTTATTGGCGACCCACTGTTGTCGTGTTTCTAGACATCAAAGGTGCCTTCGATTCGGTGGATCGATGTGCCCTATGGGACTGTCTGCTGAGAAAAGGTGTGCCCAATAAATATGTAAACATTACCAAAGCGCTGTACGCGCATAGTTCGGGCAGAATGAGGGTTTATGGCAAACTGTCGCCGCCCTTCAATATCTCCAGCGGTGTGAGACAAGGTTGCCCGCTGTCACCTTTCCTCTTTAACTTCGCTATTGATGGAGTCATGGAAACAGCGTTCGCTGGACACGACCTAGAAAGTGTGGAGCTACTTCCTAGTGAGTGACTTAATGACTTGGATTATGCGCACGATATTGCCCTCATATGTGACAGCTCCCAAACGTGCGAGGCTGCACTGGACCGATTAGCACTGGCTGTCAATCGTTTTGGGCTGTGCTTTGCCCCATCGTAATGAAAAGTTCTTCTCCAAGATTGGCGGGGACCCACCCGTGCGCTGACTCCTGGTGGTGTTCAACTAGAAGTCGCTCAGGAATTCAAGTACCTGGGCAGCTATATTAGCGTATGTGAAGCTGAGGTTACGAACCGTATAGCGAAAGCTCGAGGAGATTTTGCCAATCTCCGCCACCTGTGGCGCAGACGCGACATCACTCGCCCTGAAGGGCAGAGTTGATAATGCAGCCGTCTGTTCAATCCTCTTATACGGTTGTGAAACGTGGCCCATCAGGTCGACAGACATTAAGAGGCTACGTACGTTCGATTGTCTCTGCCTCTGCAGCTTAGCTCATGTCTAGTGGGAGCATCGCGTGAGCGATGAGCTTGTTCGGCGTCGCGTATTTGGTGGAGGAAGAGCTAGTGAACCGCTCAGCATCACTGTATCACGCACCAAGCTCCGACGGCTATGCCACGCGTTGCGCATGTCAGCACACCGAATCCCGCGACATGCGTTGTTTGTGCGCCGTCGGTCTGGATGGAAGAAGCGGAGGGGTTGGAAAAGCGATCACTTGGTCAAGAGAAATAAAAACCTTCACTTCGTAGTTGGCATTCTGACTGCCTGACTGGGGTCCGAAGTACGATGAATACGTTCGATTGGACACACTTGCTTATATGGTAAAAGCCGCCCTAATGGCGTTGGTGCTGTGAATTTCTTTGTTCACCCCCTCCCCTTTGGATGTCCCCTCCCATTACGACCTCATTCGAAATGCATTAGATAATATTTAACATTATATTACTTGCCTTTATGATTATTTGTAGCATATTTATTTAGCATCTTATGTTTTTTGCATTGTAGCACATTAGTTGAGGCGTGCTTCTTACCCCGAGCTAATGTGCATTGCGTGTGCTGTAAATAAATAAAACCAAGGCGGTTCAGAAAATTAAGAGAAAAGTGAAAATACCTGAAAAGAATAGCTACAAATTCGAGGAACGACGATAAACGAAGAGAGCCACCGATTTATCAACCCAAATATGAAGTCCCGACTCCGAGAACACTAACAAAAATAAGGAAGGAACAGTAAGCGGAACAGTCAATCGGTAAACGAACATAGAGGCGACGGGGGTAACATGCATATTACACATGGAATGACAACGCGCGCGATATAAGGGGTCAGTCAGATGTGGAAAAAATCCGCATACCGAAGTGCATTCAAGTCCCCAGGGCAAGTGTTTTTGTTCACCGCGATTCCGACCTGTTCCAACACTTTCTCCACACGTACACCGTCCAAACCGTTTGGGCGAAGATCGAGTAAACACAAGTGTGTGTCGGAACCATCGGTGACTAACTGTGAAACAGGAAGAACAGACAAAGTGGATGAAGGAGAATGAGGGCCCAAAGTCATGTCTGCCGGGTAAACCAGATGTAAACATGCGGGGCTGTTGAAAAACTGCGTTGATATTTGCAGACACAATGTCCATCAAAATTTGGAAACCAAAAAGGATTTATCACACCTGTACGCCGAAAATCCTACTATTATAAGCGACCACTGTACGATGCACGTAGAATCACTCGTTTCAAAACCTTTAACTTCAGATACGTTGATTGTCACGAATCAAGTCATCCAAGTGGTCGATTTCAGTAAAAGTCGACACTATAAATCACGAAATTTCTCTCGACTGTGTGACGCAATGGAATACTAGTAGAAAATTTTGTTACAACACATCAGTGTGTTGGCCTTCGAATGTAAAAGTTTTGAAGGTAAACAGCCTTTTGGATTTTATGAGAAGATTTGGTGGCCTCAGTTCAATTTCTCTCGGACTTCTTTGAAAGGTTGAACTTCTTGTGTTCAAGATTTCATGATTTATCTGAAAACAGTGCCATATCAACATCAAAATTGAAGTCATTTAAAGAAAAATTAGCGCCATGAAAATATGGAAGAAATTTTTGACCACTTCCCGACTTTTAATGAATATCAGTCCAAAAAATTGTTGACGAAATTATAGGTATTATTAAGGAAGTTCAAACCCCAATTGAAACCTACTTTCCTTTGATTTCAGTTGACGAAAATGAATGGTTAATAAATTTGTCCGTATTTTGAAGAACAACAACAGGTAAAGAACAACTTATTACTTGGAGAAACAGTAAGCTTTACTGTCAAAGATTCTTCGAAAATATTAGAAGAATTCTGGCTAGTTGACCGAAATTTGAACCTTACAGTCACAATTCTATGCCTTCTGCATCTTCATGGTTCTGTGATTTTGGATTTCCAGCATGAGAAATATCACCCAGAAAGTTGACGATGAAATGCGAACCTGTCTGGGGACTTTGGAACCTTGTTTTCCTTTGATTTAATTCAGAATACAACCTCAATTCCATGACTGAATTTTGTAAATTCATAATTTGTTTCACTAATGAGTGTGAGGATTTCTGATAAAATAGCACATTTATACATACATAATGAACAGTTGTATGGTAACATAACATTAGTACCGACGTGATGTTGGTGGTGATCTTTATGATACACGGAAAACTGTCTACACCAAAACGCGTTGGCATTTCCACCCTATATCACTAACAAGGACAGAATGTGGAAGCGGTAACCCTACCTTGTAGCCGTATTGCATCAGTGAAGTGCAGAACTGATGCATATTGGTCAGTACTTGCTGCTGATATACTTTGAACTCCGATGAAGATGCCTCCTTTAGAGCGACAGCGATGGCTGCAATGCTGTTGTTATGTGGACCTCCTTGAAGGCCTGGAAACACAGCTTCGTTGATGAGGCGTTCAAAGTCGGTGGCGGCGCCGTTTGCAGCCGGTGCGTCCTGAAGCCAGTGTACCGGAACAGCGGGGTTTAAACAAAGCGACAAAGGTAAAATGCCATTAGAATGCATCGCAGCGTCAGGTATTTTTACAAGGGTGGATTAAGGAGGTCCTACGCCCGGCTAGGAAGTAAATGCCCGGAAAGCACACAAGAAATACTTTGTAAAACCATTACGTTTAACAGTGCGAGTATCAAGTTATATCACAATGCTTATTATATATCATGATGATCTATTGAACAGACTCTGGTTGCTCAATTACTAAAAATGGACAAATTTGAAAGAGTGGTGAGCAAGTATCTGAAGAAAAAGGGCATGAAGCCATAAGAAATCTATTCTGATGTGGTTTACACTATTGTGAGAACTGCCCTCTATATTCCACTGATAAAATGTGGGCTGTGACAGACAGGCAGAGCACTGCAAATGACCCAGGATCTGAACTCACAAAATTCTCGAATAAGCTGATGATGAAGTGTATGCAAATTACTGAACGACATATAGTTCCCAGATAGCTATGACTAAGAGTATCAGTTATGGTTCACTATATGCTGTTTTAACGATTATGTTGAGGATGAGAAAGCTGACTGCACTATGGGTGACAAGAATGATGACATTTGATCAGAAATTGAACAGGCCGGAAAATTCGAGGCAATTTTTGACCCGTTTCATCAAGAGGTTTGTTACCCAGAATGAAACTTGGGTTCCTCACTTTGAAACAGAGTCAAAAATGCAAAGTAGATGATAGAAACACAGCGATTCTCCTCCACCAAAGAAGTACCGTCAAGTGGTGTTCGCGAGAAATGTGATGGCCTCTGTCTTCCGGGACAACGAAAACGCAATCACAGTAGACTTAGTGCTGAGGAGTCAGACCATCACAGGCGAGTATTAGGCCAACTGAAAGAAGTAATCAAGGCAAACAGAGAAGGAAGCTCGCAGCATGAGTTCATCTTTTGTATCATATGGCTTCCGTTCACACTTAGCAAGTTGCCTTATCAGAAACACCCATTTGTGGCTCTGAATTGCTGGCACACCTCGAGTATCCAGCATAATCTGACCCCTTAACCGAAATCTCACCTCCGGGGTCCCAGATTTGCCAATACTGATGAATTGGTCAGGGCTGTAAAGCTATTTTTAGTGAGACAGTCTTCGAGCTTCTTCCACATTGGGATAGCAATGCTTGAAAACCGATGGACTAAGTAAATACAAGTTATTGGAGATTAGGTTAAAAAGCAGTGACGTAGGACTTAGATCCGTCTCAACGAGACTGGACCTTACCGTAGTGCGACGGTTTGCGTAACTCCTTGACCCACTGAGCTATACTGGGTGGTGCCTCCGGGCTCACTGAGAGCTACTCCTACCAGGGTTGGTCAATGGTTAGAGGTCAGACAAACTCAGTCTCCTGGTACTCCAGGTTAGGGGTTTAAAATGGGATGGCGTCCACATCTGTAACACTAAATCATTGCCACCTCCCCGCTGACTTACGGATAGGCTTTCCAGCCAAAGGCTTTGGTTGAGGACCTTAATCGTCTTCCTGTCTAAGTCTGCGCGCCTTGGCAGTATCCTAGCCTACATACAACCATGACTTTTTCTTCAAACATGAACTTCATCCTGCATCGGCCGTCGCGCAGATTATCAAGGGTCGCCTTATCTACTGCATACAGCAGGGCGGATAAGCGAAAACATGCTATTGCTGGCGCCTCCCCTCTTCCTTTTCCACCTATTTCTCTTACTGTCATTCCAACTCCCATTACCAATCTAGCTTCTATAAATCCCAGCTTAATTGACAGCAATCGAAGTGCCACTGGAGTAGAACCATCTGCAGCCACTTTCCCGCAACACCCACCGGACGCCTATCAGCAACAGTCCCTTATAAAGCCACGCTGTTCCGTTTCCCTGGCTGCATTCAACGTTCGTACGCTAAGAAAATCGATCAACAGGCTGCACTCGCACGCACGTTGGACACACTGGGTATTGATGTGTGTTATATCCGAAACTAGGGTCAATGACCCTAATGGTGTTGTTGTACTAACTGAACCTGTCTTGTCGTCTCGCTATTCGTTGCACGCATCCGGAGACGTTGATGCAGCACTCACGGGTCAAGCTGGTGTAGGTATCATTCTAAGCTCCAAGGCTGAGCGATCGTTGGTTGATTGAATTCCGGTGAATAGCCGTTTATATGCAGCCCGTTTGACGATATCAGCTAAGGTTGACTCACGAACTAGTTCAAAACGCTGTTTGTGGTTTCCGATTATGCTCCCACCGATTGCAGTTCTAATGCTGTCAAGGACATATTCTATCACGAACTGAACGCGCTAGTACGCAGTGCTACCAGTTCAGATATTAGAGTACTTGCAGAGGATATGAACGCACAAGTAGGGTGTCTGAGCTCTTCAGAAGCTCAGCTGGGTGGTAATTAGGGGCTTAACTCCGAACGGACAGACAACGGCGAGCGTCTGCTGCAACTGTGTGCGGAGCACCAATTGTTTCTTAGTACCAGTGCTTTTAGACATGGGCGTCGAAATGCCACTTGGCGTCCTCCTGTAGTTGGCCAGCGATGGACCCAAATTGATCACATTGCCATACGTTACAGGTAGGGTGGTTCCACACTGGATCGACGCTTGCACTGGAATACTTGCGTTAACTCTGACCATGCCTTAGCACGCTATCGTTTGTAAATGAACTTTACCGGGAGGCGCACCAAGCGTCTCCCCCGATTGGCAGCTGAGAAATTGTCTCAGCCTATCAAGACGCACTTAGTATAGTACTTCGCTCTTGTCCTAATGACACTGAGCTTCAGTGGAATAGAATTTCGGCCGCTCTACGCGACGCAGGAGCATCTGCTTGCGGCACTATCAATCGTCACCGCACCAGTCACTGGATATCCGAGGGGTCGGTGAACCTGTTGGATTCCAGAAGAAACCTCCAGGTTGGATCTGAGCATAATGTGACCAAACGGACTATTAGGCACAAATAAAGCGGAGCCTATGTGCTGACAAGGAAGGCTGGTGAACCAGTCGGACCTAAGAGATGGAGGAAACAGGAATAGTAGGCAATTACCGCAAGCTCTTCCACCTAATACGCACCACTGGTCCCAGGATGCCAGGCGTCGGTGAGACAATCAGAGATACAGTGGGTGCACTGATACACAATAAGGAGCACCGTATGGCTCGAGATCAGTTCAGTTGGCCATCTGCTCCAGGATTTACTCAGGTGATGCAGGATGAGCCATGGACGGTTAGTTTAGAGGCTCCATCAGAGACTAAGGTCCGAAAGGTGATCACAGTTCTCAATCGTTTTCTTGCTTCCGGTCCGGACTCCCTCCCATCTGTACTATTTAAGGATGGAGGTGAGGTCCTCTGCAAAGCATGACCTCCCTATTCGAACATATCTGGAAAGAAGTGTCTCGGCTAACTGGAATGAATCGATTATATACAAGTAGGGTGGTTGCATTGGCCGTGTTAACGACATTGTTATTAGCCAAACATCAGTTGTAACAAAATTACTGGCCTCGATTCTCGTTCGTCGCCTCACGGTGGAACGGAAGTGTCGGATTGGGGTAGAGCAGACAGATTTCCGCTCAGGACGTGGCTGTATCTAGATGACTGCATCAGGTGCTACAGCAGCGCCACGCATAACGCAGACCAACAATAGCTATGTTACTCGATTTCAAGAGTGCGTTCGATCAGTCGATCGATCCATTCGGCTCGAGATAGTTGCGCGAAAATTTGTTCCAACGTAATATGTGAACATAACACGTGCTCTAGACTCGAACACTACAGGCGGCGACAGGATCTACGGGGACATGTCGGATAGATTTCCGACTAGTGCAATTTGTCAGGGTTGTCCGATTTTGCCGTTTTTGTTCAATTTTGCAGTGGACGCCATCATGGGGTGTTCCCTTACGGGATGTCAGGATAGAGGCCACAGTGAGGGCCATCCTGCTTTGTAGTAGTAAAACTTGGCACCTTCAGTCTGAAGATCTGAGGCACCTTCAAGTCTTTGATCATCGTTGTCTGCGAAGCATTGCTAGTGTCGGATGGCACCAGCGTGTCCGCAACGATGAGGTGCGTAGCGAGTACTAGGTAATGATAATCATGCTAGCTCCCTAGAACAATAGATAGCACTGAATAAGTTGCGATGGCTCGGGCACGTGCTACGCATGTCTGGTCACCGCTTAATTAGGACAGCCTTGTTTAGTGTGCCAGGTGCAGGGTGGCGCAAGGCTCGAGGTGGACGAAAGTTCACTTGGTAGCGGGAAATGAAGTCACTGACGACCAAACTGGATGCTGCTGGTCCGTCTCGCCTTCTGGGCTGGGGTCCACGAGACTCGTCTTGTGTTTAGCTCGAGACTTTACAGGACATGGCTCGCAACCGACACTAGTGGCGCATCTGTTGCGTCTACTAGTCGGATTGCCTGTTTAAAGTCTGTTTGGTGCTGACTTATCTGAGGGGTAATGGCTGAAAATAACGCGGAGTAGTGAAAGCCGCAAGTAATCTGTCTCGACAATGCCGCCTAATCTTTGCACAATAGCCAGCTATTTGTGACGGTATGTCGTTAGCATAAGGTGTAGGTGCCTTGATCTTGAATGTTTGCTTAGGGTATTAAGGTTTTCAGGTAAGTCCCCCTTCTCTCCCTCTTATTGTCGCTCTTATTATCCTTCACTACATAAGTCATCATGGTTGGATGGCAGCGAAGAATCAGTTCAAATGACTGATGTACTGCTGTTGTTGATTTTGATTTGATGATGACTTGTCTACCTGGCTTCTGTCTATGTCCGGTCGAGAACCATTTGATCTACACATGTAGATACCTGGTTGGAGTAACACTTTAAAGAAGCGATTCTACGATAAGTGACTGCAGGAAAACCAAAGTGCGACAGCAGCGAAAACGACGTGATAAAGTGTTCTTCAATCATCATGTATTTTAAGTAGGGCACAGATGTCCTCTAGTCAAAAGACATCTTTCGCGTGCGATGAGACAGTAATATCGCATAAGGAATAATAACAGATCACAGTTCGAACCCTTACGCAGTGAAACAGCGAATTCCGTGTCAGTAGGCCCGCGTGGAAGGTCCTGGAGTCGGTCTAGTGGATGTCAACTTCAGTGGTACATTACAAGTCCCCAACAGCCTAGTGAGAAAACGCAGGCGAATTGTGACGCCACCGAGGAAGACAGGAATCAATTTATATGCTGAACTCAGGCGTCCCGATAACGATCTATTTCACATCAGTGATAGGTAGTTAAAAAAAGTGAGGGGCAACTGTCTAACTAGAACGGAAGACACCAAAGGACTTGGTTGTCACCAATGATCTTAACTGCAGTTCAGCAACAAATGTATATTCGGCAGAGGTAGATGATGAAACGACAGGAGGTTTCGAAGGCGAGATTAATTCGGAGGAGCCGATGTAGGAGATAACCAAAACACCAGTGTCCATGGTACCTCGGAACAAATGAGCTACGAAATGCTTACCTGCTTCTTGTTCGCGATCGGTTTGGAACGAGACAATTTACGGTAGAAGATTAGGGCAGCGCGTGGACCACGAAGTGTCTTATGCGTTGTTGTCGTTACGACGTCACAGTACTCGAAGGGAGACGGATGCAATCCGCATGCGACAAGACCACTGATGTGTGCCTGTTGCGGAGAGAGAGTGAATGAAGAACGGATGTGTGATGTGCGACGTGTTATACGAGGTGTCCATGACAACAATTTGTTAATACAAAGACATGAAGAAGCAATGTGATCGAAAGCCTTTGAAAAACCGTCTTATTTGGGTCCTTATGATGAAAGCCGAACAAAGAAAAAAATACCACGGTACGAAGAGATGCTTCAATGAATGTCCCTGAAGCCCAGCAGTAAATGGGCACTATGGGCGATGGTAAGATACAAGGACGATCGAGTGTAAAACTACGCCATCCTGTTCTATTTCTATTCACTCACAACCCCGTGCCCACCAGATGCGTCAAAGTCCACATGGAGACGAAGAAAAGTGCAAACCGAGCACCTAGCCTACAGCATATTCTTCACGTAGTACCACCTTTGATGCGATCAGAGCTATATTCTATCGAGTACCATTCTCGGCGTATCCACACATATTAGATGAAAAATGGAAGTCAAGACGTGAAAAGAAATTGATCGTGTAATAACCGTGGCTCTTTCAAACCTTAACTCAAACGAAATAAGTACAAAACTCCGTTTGGTCGTAATCGAAAGATAAGAGCACACTATATAATAGGTTTCTGAGCTCGAGGTCTTGCCGTGTTATATACGCCGAGCAAGTTAATGCACATTCGCGAGGCCGGATGGTCATCTTTGGTGGAAATATTAGTGCCAGTGCCCAGCGAGCGCAGTGAATGACACCCAAATGGATTCGATTAGCATGTGCGCAGACGGAACGAGGACAAGATTGGCCGTAAAAAACGCACCATCGCTAGAGTTGGCATATGGTGTGGATTCCATCGGCAGTGGGACTGTTGCTTTCTCCACCCATTCATAAATACACACAACGCAAAGCTATGTGTGTACAGTTCGCGCCCATGTGATCGTTGGGCCCTTGAAAACGGTCTACAAGCATCACCATATGCTTTGCTGAGCCAGGTATTTCAAGTCCTACATGATGATGTTCTGCTTCCGGGAAACGTCTACTCGAATTGGCTTCCGTGGTCAGCAACTGTCAACTTGGTAAGCAGTTAGCAGTAGCAGATGACCTATTTCAAGCAGCAGCAGTAGCAATATCTCCGAAACACGCCCCGGGTCATCACTGATTCCCTGTGTTGGGAATATTGGGAACGCGTAGGAAGTACACTGTCCTTGGGAAGAATGAGCACGTATGCAGTTATCAACGAATCTCTCCAGAGACTGCACACACACATGGTTGTATGTGTTCATTCGTGCGTAAGAAGCCAAATGTGCGATACATCACCATGTGAATCATCAAGAGAAACGTCCAGATGCCCAGTTTTATTGGCACTGTTAGCATAGTGACTATATGCTCTGATTTAGAAAATTGTCATTGGTTCAAATTTACCCTGAAAGTATTAGGCATACAAAATGAAGCAAAGACGTCGCATAGGTCTGACGTGGACGACGTATAGACGGAATCCACCTTCACCACGTAACATGTATAAGATGCAAATATCGTCTGCTTATTATCTTAAAGTCAAAACAGCCGATCTAAAGAGTCGCCCTGTCTCAGAGCCGTGAGGTGAACAAGGGAAAAGCAGTGGGAATAGTCCAGAATGGCCTTGACCCGTTCAAAGTACGGTCCATGTGTTGCCACTGTTCACAATACAATAGTTGAAAAAGGTAGTTGATTTACCCACAGTCGAACAGGTGGGACTGAAAGTCGACTGGAACGCTGCGAAAGACATTTCAGTCGGTCAGCCGTTTCAGAAATGCCGGTTGCACAACAAAGCATGATGAGGTTACACAACATAGAGGAAATCCGAGGTGAACTGGTACCACGGAGGCGCATTAGCACAGATGCATCGTATGAATTCATTCCGCAATTACACAGACGGTGGTGGCTCATCTGGGTTCGGTCCGGCAGCTCGGCTGAGTACAGGGTGTTTTATTATTTACGCCCAAAGCTAGGAACAGCTGCACTCAGGTGCTGGCTAGCCGAACAACCTCCTCGTGGTGCCAGCTGGGTGGTTCGGGTAAATCCCGTTCCAGCAAATGGTTCGGCGGCAGTGTTCCAGGATGTGGTGGGATTTCGCTTGGCAAGCGTTCTCCCTATAAAAAACCACAGGTATCCGTTTAACAACACTGTGACGTGGCGGATGTGACTCGCCACTAACTAAAGTCACTGCCTCTTCCCTTTTCCGGAGGATCATTCACACATCACGAACGTCATCCGATTCAAATCGTTCCATTGATTCCCCCCTTTGATGTCGAACACAACGAACAAAAACCCACAGAGTCACATTTATCTAATCACACAACATGTCCCCTTCCAAATACACAGTTAAACATAGTTTTACATGTCAACACACACATAAATTCCTATGCTATTTGTCAAAATGTACTAATTTGTGCAATTGCCGATCATACATGTCTGTAATACCATGATCACGCTCTTGATGGTGTGCCGCGCAATGACGAGAATAAACTATTTATTTATTTACTCCGGCACGCTGAACTGCTGTGTCCAATGGCACAAATCGCTTTGCCGAACGTGTGTCCGCAGGAGTGACTTGGGGCACGGAGGCGGGACATGTGTGTCTACGATCGCAGGGAACACAGAGCCGTTCGGCTGTAAGAAGTGAATGTTAGCCAAACACCACAGTCGAAATCGACGTGTCATGCTTCGACCATAGGGCAAGGCCAACGGAACACATACCGTTCGGCTGTGAGAAGAAGTTAATGCTAGCCAAACACCGAACAATTTGTACAACTAGCAATTGTCTGACTGTGAGGGTAATAATTGCATTCATGACTAAATTGGTGTGCTGTCTAATGGTGCCACCAGTGCGTAGGGGCAGACTGAAATCTAAGAGCACTGTCAAGGCAAGTCAATAATTCGCTTTTATGCACCCATGAAGGGTGAATTTTCAGCTGTAGCACACACGCAATAGAAATGGTAAAGCGAACAAGACTGTAACCTTAAAAAGTGCTCCTGGTAGTATGATTCCCTTTAGCAGCGAAAACAGTCTAATAAAAGCTCACGGGTTTGTTGGAAGCCAGTCATGAGGCGATAACACCTTTTGTGGTGATTGTCTTCTGCCATGTATTGCGAAAGCAATACGGCTAGGCTGTTCTTCTCAATTGCCAGGACAGCGAGCCAATAACTACCTGCGTGAAAGCCGAGTACCAATCGATCGAAGCATGACACATCGAGTTCGACTGTGGTGTTTGGCTAACGTTCACTTCTTACAGCCGAACGGCTCTGTGTTCCCTGCGATCGTAGACACACATGTCCCGCCTCTGTGCCCCATGTCACTCCTGCGGATACACGTTCGGCAAAGCGATTTGCGCCATTGGACAATTAGCAATTCAGCGTGCCGGAGTACGTCAGCACCTGAGTGTAGCCGCTCCTAGCCTCTGACATAATTGGTAAAACACCCTGTACTATGCGGCCACACCAAACCAGTCGCTTGAACACTCGATAGAGGATTAGTATTATTGTCAGCAATTCCGAACTACTCACAAGTAGAATATCGAATAATAAATCGTCATGGAAGCTGAATCAGTGAGTTGCTACCTCCCGTGTGGGAAAAGGTTGAAGCATCCATACAGCTGCAGGCTATCAAATGTTGGGATAGCATCGAGCGAACAGATGGTCCACGATGGTCATCACCCTCGGGCCGAAAGATAGCTTTGATTGAAACAGCCGCAGAGTTTATCTTTGGAGAGAATATCGAAGATATCACTTAATGGGATGAAATCTGCTCACTGTGGCTCTCCGGCGTTACGCGGAATTCTACGGGAACTCTCCCCAAGTTTACAACGAAGTCCTATGGCGTTTATACACTACCTCCAACATAAGACTGCGATCGCAATGCTCCTGAACAGCTGGGGTGGAAATGCTGACAAGTGAGTGGAGGCCAATTTAAGGTGATCTTTTGAATTAAAAGCCAAGCAGACAGTGACGGCCAACCGACTGCGCGCCAGTGCACATTTGGATACATCCCTCACGCATTATCAAAGTGCCGCTGCAGGAATTAGATGGGATCCCTCCAGGTTCTCATCATCGAAGAACAACGAGCAAAATTAATGGACCAGTACATTTTTCAGAGTAACCGAGTAACGTGATGTCTAAGCCGACGGAAGGGATTAATACGCACCGTGTGACCTTACGGTGCAGACGATAAAAAGCTTGTGTATCGGTCAGAAGCACAATGAAAGATACAAGGACGCGGTCCTGTTCATGTCAGTTCAGTTGGAAACAGGCATTATCCGAGGCTCGGGGGGGGGGGCGGTGGATCCATTTGCAACGATTCACATCTGTAGAGTAATCCTAAATCACAACGATGAGAAAAGCAGGGTAGAACACGTAGAGACAGAGTACGACAATTAGGTTAAGAAGCGCTTAAAATAGACCGGGATGGAATTATGACAGCTACACGCAAAAGCCGAATGTAGCAACGCCATTGACAGCGCGAGTAAGCCATGTCTGATACAGTCACCAACGCGAGGATGATAAGTACAAACGAAATTTAAAACAGTTAGTTCCCTTTAGTAACTTGAAAAGCACAATTAGAAGACGAAGTTCGACAAATGCATGCATTTCGTATCGTCTCATCAATGCCGATAACGATAACCGGTAATTTTAAATAACAGTTTGTGGGTACAGACATACGTACAAACAAACGAAAGAGGGTCTTCCTTCTACTTCTTCTTTTGAACACAAAGCACTAGCTTAGTCCGCTTAATGGCAATAGCCTCGGCAAAACGGAAGAGCCAGGAATTGGTATGGCAAAGCAGGATTCTAAACGCCTTTTTGACCTCAATTCGGTGACCCGATGTTAATAAGTGCCTACCCATCGAAGATGCTGGCGGTCTGCACGCACACGTAGTCCGATTCGGGCTTGCTCGCTGAATAATCCCGCATTGAACCCATTTTAGTACATGCTCCTTTATTCGGGAACTCAGTGTTACATTGGCTCTGCCTATGTGACTATCCCCGCAGATACATACGAATTGATATACGCAGTGGGACTTGGACCCAATAGGCTGAGTTTCCTGTAGTGGAGGCAACGGTAGCTTATGAGTTCGGTCGATGAGTACAACCGCGTTTGTTTGTATGTATGGTTGTACCCACAAACTGTTACATAAAATTACCGGTTATCGTTATCGGCACTGATGAGACGACACGAAATGCACGCATCTGCCGAACTTCGTCTTCTAATTGTGCTTTCCTAGTACAAAGAAGACAAACACTCAGTTGACCAAGTCTCCTGACCAATTTCTCCGTGTCTCTATGCCTCAGCATCGACTGACCCCACACTGAGGTTTCGTCGAAGTTGTTACAGTGATGGCGTATAATGTAAGCCGAGGAAGCCGACCAGCATGCATAAGGAGGATAGGACCTAAGCAGCATAGGCAGTTAGGTCTTGGGAGAAAATTCCAGTAAAACGCCAGGATCCTTATGAAAATCGGTAGGTCTTAACATAACTTACCATATGTTCCCAACACCATATGTTACAACACTCCGAAAGTACCGGCGATCGAACACGGCCAATCGCTTACTATTTTAAGTAGAACGTGGCCAGGCTCATGACCCATGAAGTAACACCAGCCTTACCGCAGCATTATTGCTGCGGGAACGTCAAGCAACCACGCAAAAATGTGCCAAACACCAGTGCGTGGGTTGTGTCAGGCCGAATTCAATTCCTGCCCACAAGGTAGCAGGATCCAGTCAGTCTGAGTCGGGGTACAACTTTGGTAAAGTGAACAATGTTCTTTCGTAAACCACACGCCCTACGTGGTGATTCATTTCACCCACAAAATGAACCATTGTGCCAACTATGATTCGGCCTTTGTGGGTTTAAAAAACCCTCAGAGGTCCGCTTCGTCTTGCCTTGCCTCCTCTTGTGGGTGGTTGGGACTCGCGTGGTCACGTGATAATGTGCGTCGTTTTAGCCGGTTGCTGCGTATGCCTCTAAGCCTCGTCCGGTCGCGTGCACAACGTGTCTGTTTTTGAGGACTCAGCGCGTTACCCAAAAACGTGCGGAATAGGGACCGTGCGCTCAGGTCACGCATAACTTACGGCTAAGCTAACGCGACTAGGTCAGCTCAACTCCACTACCGTTATATGGTTGGCGGCATCCGGTTTCGGATTTGCCTGTCACTGTGGCCAGCCACAGGACGCCTGCGCCTACAGAGGGACCATGGGTGGGTTGCGCTGTACCACCCACAGTTCCAACCACACACCCCATATCCAGTGTAAACCCGAAGGAATAAGACCGGGGGCATGTGGATGGGAGCCACATTTCATCAACGGAGCCGGCCCACACTCCTTCACAGGCAAACACAAGCACACTGTATTTGGGGAATCAAGCGCCCACAAGGCGGTGGCTGGACCGTACTCCGCTCCACACTGAGTGCACGGAACCACTCTTCGAGCCTAGCACGGCCACAAGGACCGTGCACCCTGTCCCCTCCAGCAACGACCAACTGTCTCCTGGAGCCAGTATGGACGAGGTAGTGGGTAATAGACAGGTAGGCACCTTGTCAACATGCACATCAAGCGCAGCCACATCGGGGATATCAAGCAACAGCCAATCACTTGAAACGACAAAATGAAAGAAAATAAATCCAATAATGCATACAGATACGGTGGCATAACTCTTCGCTAAATTAGCATATGAAGTAATTTGGTTAGCAATGAATCCGCGATAAGGAAAAAGAATGTCCACAAGTTACTCAAAAATGCTACAAACGCAACAAAATTACCGAAGATAAGCGCAATTAGCGTAAACAACGTGGCCAGCTAATAGAAGACTATCCAGATAGGCAAAACAAACCAAATAAACTGGAATGAAATTTATGCAGCTTAAAGAGACCTAGTTTAAGTGTAAGTTGGTTTAGCCCAACTGCGGTGAAGAAGCATCAAGAATGCAACATCAGCCTCAGCCGTTATATACCCTAAATACAATAGACAGGATGTCACTTGCTCGCTTTAAGGCAAGGCACTAATAGTTACACGTTGTTAGGAGAAGAAGTAGCACCGCCAAGGACATTCTCACACACGCGCATACACATAGGGCAGGTTTCCATCCCACGACGCATCAGGCATGGTAACTCACTGTCTTTTACATCGGTGTGTCGGTTCGCCCCAACTTAGTGAATCATCCTGTCTGTTCGACCCAGTATCTCCGCTACCGTAAGTCACCTTGAGATCAACCTGGATTGATCCTAAGCCTCTTGAGCTGCTTGATCGCGGTTGCATTACTGCACCTGGGGTTACATCGAGAAGTACAAACAAAGGTGTATCTGTCAGATTTCGACCTTTGTTCGTATTGGCCTAGTCTCGCTCGTGACCGGCTCTCAGCTCTCTCCGTGAGGTTTCCGTTGCTGTCTTATTCATGGTGCCTGGGCCTGTTTCGGATTTCCGTGAATGGTTCGTCTTCCACATGATCGTTACTTGCGTGCCCCGACATGCCTATGCTCGAAATTGTTTTCCCCTCATACACTATAGTCGTACCAAGGATACGCTTACCCAGCGTTTTGCAGTTCTGCTCTAAATATTAAAGTCAACTTATCTTCCATCGATTCTAGTGCGAACAAGCAATTTTCGCGATTGGCCACGCCATTCTCTTGTACCTGATCTGATCGTGATGGGCATAAGAAATGAAGCGATGACGAAGTGAATGTTGGAACAGTGTATCGATATCTGTCTTAGTGAGACAAGGACGCCCCCAAAGGTTTTAAAGGCTCAAAATAGAGATAGGTACAGAATTCTGTGCAAAATCCCGGAATCAAGGACATTTGTCGTATACATCGGGAGGACAGTGATTCAATAGTCAATTTTCAGGTCGTGCAACTCCAAAAATAAAAGGGGAATTGCCCAGTATAGGCGGACCTGTGTGAAGTGCTCTAAGAAGCGGTCGATTCAGTGAGCAGTATCAAATGCAAAAAAATGTGAGCGGCAAGCGTGTAATTTAGCGCCACCACTCATTTAGCTGGTTTCGGGAGCCAGCCCTTCAGAAATAGTCTTGGAGCAGAATGCCATAAAAAGCAGATCTGATTCAGAATGTGGAACGACCCACAGTTACAACAGAAGAGTTGTCACGGTGAAGGCCATAGACCCGAAGAATTGGGGGGGCGGGGGTGGGAACATGTGCTCCAGTTTCTCATAATGTCGCAAACTTTATGCACTTCTTGAGTGGTAAGGAAAGTCAATGTTTGCGCATTGTCGTTTTTAACCATGGCCGTAGCGTTCATTCGTGTGAAGTCAGCAGCACAGGTATCGTCGATCATTATCCACGAGTGTTTGACGGTATTGTGAGAAAATTCAAACGCTATGCTCACCTATCGTTGAACGAGTCCGCGCGACTAGTAGCACTATCGGCTAACATAGTGTCTATTGCTTTGCGGCGTTTGATCCATTTGGGTGTTAGAGCTAAAGCGAATGGACCGACAAATCGGATAAGTCAGGATGCAATAACTACTGAGACATTAGGCAAATTACTCTTGTACAACGATCCAAAAAAGATTTAACGCCACGCTCAGAGGAAAATATTACACGCTACCGACACTACATGATGCTCACCCAATGTTGTCCACCGTTCAAGTCGTTTACAAAGTTTGACCTCGCTTTTACTTCCTGGACCATTTCACTTGACGAAGAGTAAAGTTATTTGGCCGCATTTGGAACGTTGGGCGTTTCCAATGGTTGCACTTATCATACGGCTTGAAAGTGTCCAATGAGAATTCTCAGAAAGAGCCGATGCAAGCACAAGATATACCCCGGAGCAGTTCGTGTAGAGGACGACGCGCTAGTTTTCAATGCCACTAGATAGGAGCATGACTGCAACCTATGCAGGTTCGTATAGCGTTTCGATATAGCAAAATAGCGAACAAAATTTGTGTACAGTACGAAATGACCCTTTCTTTCATAATATAGTCATCAGGCATTTGGACTGATGCTTCATGACCATACAACCATAACGATCTAGATAACGAAGAATAATACGAGGGAGAGAAGGGGGACTTACCTGAAAAGCTTGACGCCTTAATCAAACGTTCAGGGTCATGGTGCCTACACCATGTGTTAACAACATACCGTCACAAACAGCTGACTATCGTGCAAATATAAGGCAGCATCAGCCAGACAGCCTCCATTAGATTTTCACTGCCATTACCACGTAGATAACTCAGCTCCAGACACCCTTTAAACAAACACCCCGACTAGCAACCGACAGTAAACGCGTCACTATGGCCGACTGCAGGCCGTGTCCTGTAACGTCACGGGCCAGGCACAAGGTGTCAAGCCGACTAGCCTGGAGGGCGAGAAGGGCCGACGGCATCCAGTTTGGTCGTCAGTGATTTCATTTCCCGCTACCAAGTCAAGTTTTGTCCACCTCGAGCTTTGCGCCACTCTGTGTCTGGCAAATAAAAACAAAGCCCTCCTCAGAAAGCGGTAAACAGGCCTACGTAGTATGTGTCCAAGTCAACCCAGCTTATTCAGTGCAATCTGATGCTCTAAGGAACTAGCATGTTTATCACTGACTAGCACTAGCCTACGCACATCATCGATGCAAACACGCTGATGCCATCCGACAGCAGCAATGTTCCACAGGCTGCGATGATCGAAGACTTGAAGGCGCCTCAGAATCTCAGACCGAAAGTGATTAGTCTCACTACCGTAGATTAGAATGGCCCACACCGTAGGCTTGTAAACGCGGCTTTTGAGGCCAAAAGAAAGCACCATCTGAACAAACGCATGTCGCAGTTTCAAGAAAGCATTTCCAGCTTTCGCGGTGCGTGAAGTGACTACAGTGGTTATGCATCCATTATTGCTGGTGTAGCTGTCAAGGTAAATGATTTGGTCAAGTACCTCGAGTGCCTCGCTACCAAGGGCGTTGTCGAGTGGCTGATGGTCCTGTAACAACGCTTTGCGCTTTGGAGATGCGGAACGCATGCCAAATGACGTCACCACTGTAGTGAGGTTGCGCAGAGTTGACTAGACAATTCTAACGTGTTGCTTAAATTTACATTTTGCGCCGCTGTCGTCCTTGTTTTGATTTTCGAATGGTTATCTCGCGCATTTAAGGACTCAGTAGCGTCTCCGCATTCAAACAGTTTTGCTCACCTTTCCTCGACTTGGTGCTCTACGTATTTTGCTTCCGTTCCACGTTATTTTGCTGGCCGCTGTTGAGGTTTGTTACCATGACGATGTATGTATTGGTGACGGGATACACCGCACGTCGGCGCCCGAACGATAACTGGACTGAACCGAACCAAACAGGCAAAAGATGTTAGGCAGCAATACGCCGGTACGCAGTACTGACGCTTCCTTGTCAAACAACCATCACCATCACGACGAGACTGGACATTAACGTAATGCGATGGTTCATGCACCGCAGTGATCCATTGGGCTATGTCGGGTGGTGCTTTTTGCACCTACAGAACCACTCATACCAAGGTTAGAGGTCAGAAAAACTTAGTCTCCTGGCCCTCCAGGTTGGGAGTTGGAGTGAGGGTGCCGCCCTACCCCATAAAACGGGCTCTCTGTAGTCCAGTGCCAAACTCCCGCTGTCTTGTGGTAAGGTTTTTAAAACCAAAGGCTTTGGTTGAGAGCCCTAATCGTTCTCCTGCTAAGTCTGGGCAACCTGACAGTATCCTGCCCACGCAGGCAACTATGACCTTCCTTTCTAACAATTTCTTGATGCTCCGGCCGTCGTAGAGGATAATAAACGGCACCCTAGCTGCTGCATCGAGCAGGGTGAATAGGGTTTGGATGCTACTGCTCAAGCCACCCCGCCTTATTATTCTTGCGCTTTTTTATCCTTACGCCACCATCTCGGCATCGAGGGCCAGCGACATTTCGACAGTATACAATTACATACGAAGCGAGACCTAAAAACTGTGTTCTATTCCCTGGACCGAATATGGGGGGAAAAGCCCCATGTGTTTACTGCTCGGTATAAATTCAGCACCATGCGACAACAGCCGGATGAGACTGCAAATGAGTTTATCACTCGTCTCCTTACTGCTCTCCCTGACTGCGCCTATGATCAGATCCTTCCAGCCCAGTTCGAAGAAGCGATGCTGTTACAGGCATTAATCGTGAGTGTTTTCGATGAGAAGGCACGAGAACATCTGCTCTCCGAAGAGGAAACGCTACTGACGTGGGAAAAAGCATGTGATATAGTCCGACAGCGTGCCAACCTCGTCCAGGAGCTAGCCACATTTCTCTCTTCAAATCAATCAATCTCACATGACGTAAAGAAGGTCTACCAGACTAACTGTGGACATGCCTTACCTCGCTCCGTACAGCGCAAGGAATTCCGTTGTTACCGTTGCGGGAGAATCACTTGTCCCCGACTGACTGTCCGCACATTCATTCATTATGCAGATTTTGTGGAAAAATGGGTCATATTCAGAAAGTGTCTCTCCAAGCGAAAATCACTCGTCCAGGAACAATCTAAGGCTACAAACTGCATTACCGATGAATTGCACCAGAATTGGATTAACATCACAACCGTTTTTAATCGCACCATTACAACAGAAAAACCGTTTGTCGTATCCGTCCAAGTAAACGAACAACCGGTAGAGTTTGAAATTGATACCGGTTCTGCACTCACTTTGATCCGACCAGACGCCTTATCCCAACTTCCAAAGCTGTGTCCATCGAACATACAGTTGCGATCTTACACGGGACAGATGGTGAATGTGCTTGGTACCTTCAATGCACGCATTTCTTACCGTAATTCAACGAGTCATATGTGTGTGTACGTTTGTGGAGGACCGGGTCCGAACATCCTGGGGCGCGATGGAATTAAGCGCCTTCCTGGCATAAGTCGAACGTCAACCTGGTGATAGACAATCCGAAGTTATCCGAGATTTCGCAGAAGCATGCAGTCTTATTTGATCAGTCGAGATCAGGACTTTTAAAGAATTACAGTGCACATCTGGTATCGAAACCACAGACAAAACCGCGGTTCTGGAAAGCTCGCACTGTTCCCTATGCCCTCCGTGATAAGGTCGAAAGTGAACTGCACCGACTCCAGTTGGAACGTACCGTTGAACCCGTCCAGTATTCAGACTGGGCAGTTCCCATTGTGCCAGTATTGAAGAGCGATGGTACGATAAGAATGTGCGGGGATTACAAGGTTACGATAAACCAAGCGTTAGAATTAGACCGATATCCGCTACCAAAGATTGAAGACATTTACGCTTCCCTTTCATGTGGTGATCTATTTACAAAACTAGATCTGAGTCATGCCTATCAACAAATTAAACTCCATGAGGAATCACGCACGTACATCACCATTAGTACTCATCTCGGATTATTCCGCTATATACGCATGCCTTTTGGAATAAGCTCGGCTCCATCTATTTTTCAACGTATTATTGACTCACTCGTGAAAGATATACCAAACACATGTGCGTACTTAGATGACATTTGAATTACTGGACGAACTACCGCCGAGCACTTACATACATTGGACGTCGTCCTGAAGCGATTATCGGATGCCGGTTTGGTTCTAAAAAGAGAAAAGTGTGAGTTCCTTGTTCCGAGTGTACAGTATCTTGGCAATCGGTTGTCACGTGAAGGATTGTGCCTACTGGAAGAAAAGACAAAGGCGCTACTTGAGGCGCCAGCATCCAAAAATGTTCATGAATTGCGGTCGTTCCTCGGTGTTGTCACTCAGTTTTCCAGGTTTATACCATCGGCAGCAACTCATCTGCATCCGCTTCACCAGCTGCTACGTAAAAACCAAAGCTGGAATTGGAACAATACTCATGAAAATGCATTCAAAGCGGTCAAGAAGCTCTCAGCATCTACAGATGTTCTTGTGCATTATGATCCGCAGAAGCCTGTTGTTCTTTCTTGTGACGCCTCACCTTACGGTCTCGGAGCTGTTTTAATGCACAAATTACCGAATGGCTCTCAACGTCCCATTACTTATGCTTCAAGAACCCAGACATTAGCAGAACGGAACTACTCTCAACTTGATCGAGAGGCAGCCGCTGTCATCTTCGGCACCACTCGATTTCACCAATATTTACTCGGGCGACCTTTCGTGATTCTTACGGATCATAAACCTCTTGTTTTCCTCCTTGGCCATGAGAAAGGTATTCAACAAATGGCTTCACCTAGAATGGTACGTTGGTCGCTTATTCTTTCTGGGTATACATACGAAATTCAGTACGTTCCAGGCAAACAGAATACCACCGCTGATGTTCTTAGCCGGCTTCCCTAACCAGAGACACCATCGAAAGAATTTATCCCACAAGAGCTCGTAAACCTGGTCCAGCACTCTAATGATTCCCCAGTCACATGTACAGACATATGTCAGGAAACTGACAGAGACTCTGTTCTATCGTTGATCAAACGCTATGTCCAAGTTGGGTGGCCGGGCAACACCCCCAAAGAACTCATGCCCTACCGTAACAGGATGTCTGAACTCAGCCTCCAGAATGGATACTTGTTGTGGGGCGCACGAGTTATTGTCCCCAAGAAATTTCGGTCACGTATCCTTGACGAACTACATGATGCGCATCCAGGTGTCGCAAAGACGAAGTCGTCAGTTCGATTTTATGTGCGGTGGCCTGAATCAGACCGTGATATTGTGGCGAAGGTTGGAAGTTGCAGACCTTGCCAGGAGACCCGAAACGCCACTCCTCATGCGCCAATGCAGCCTTGAAAGTGGCCAAAAACACCCTGGAAACGAGTCCACGTAGATTATTTCGGTCCATAGGACGGTCGGATGATTTTGCTAATCATCGATGCCCATTCTAAAT
Organism: Dicrocoelium dendriticum; assembly: GCA_944474145.2. Classification (NCBI taxonomy): domain Eukaryota; kingdom Metazoa; phylum Platyhelminthes; class Trematoda; order Plagiorchiida; family Dicrocoeliidae; genus Dicrocoelium; species Dicrocoelium dendriticum. The sequence continues at coordinate 82,140,173 of OX104070.1, forward strand.
GGATTGATGCCCATATTCTTGTTTCAGCAAATTCAGCTGGTACTATAAAGAAACTACGCACAACGTTCGCAACATTTGGCCTTCCCGAGACATAAGTATCTGACAATGGACCAGCATTCGCCAGTGTTGAGTTTTCTACCTTCCTCAACTCGAACGGCATTAAACACATAACAACTGCACCCTATCATCCTTCTTCTAATGGGCTAGCGGAGAGAGCCGTACAAACAGTGAAGAAGCTGCTAAGAAAACAACCAAATGCTCCGCTGCGTGTGCGTTTGGATTGTTCCTTGTTCGCATATCGAAACATGCCAAATGAGACCATAGGGGGAAGCCCCGCAGAGTTAATGTTTGGTCGGAGACTGCGTACACGATTGGATTTATTGCATGGATCTATTGGGCCACAAGTTTCGGAAAAACAACAAGGAATGAAAGAGCGTTTTGATACTTGTAGCAGAGACAAGCATGTGACAGATTCAGATCCCATCTACATCCGTTTACCTACAGGCTCGGGGTGGGAGCCAGCCGTCGTTAAAACAACTAACGGACAGATAATAGAAGCAGAGACTGAGGATGGCAGAATCGTTCGACGCCATTTAGATCATGTGCGACCGAGAGTGTCAGACACAGAAACAGTTGCCGAGACAGAGCAGCCAGCTTAAGCATCGAACAACATGCACGTGCGTGACGCCGAACCGGTGGCTGAGTCAAAATTGCGGTGCTCTGAGCGCCGACGCCGACCGGTCGATCGTTTCCAAGCTGGATAGCTCCAACTGAAGGTGGGAGAAGTGATACAGACGTTGAGCGCGTCAAGGTCATGCTACACTACCTAGCCTGTGGAGCTGCATTGTGCGCGCTAGTGCGTGAGTGTCCGTCTCCCGACTAACCAGCGATGCTTATTGATTGGTTCAAAAGCGAGTGCTTAGCTAAAACATGTGAACAGCGTAAAACTAAACAGTTGATCTTGTACCCAGTGTGGACTGCCGATGTAATATTACCATTGCTTCTACTAAACTTCCATTTGCAATACTGTTCTGATTTCGGTCGAGTGTAACAGTATCCCGTTCCAACTTCACTTTCACCCCCCCGTTTTCAATCCCCCAATTCTTGGCCTTCGCCCACCTTAATACAAAAGTCGCTTGTCTTCTACTTTCAACTAACACACAATCGCAGGGCGTCGCTCCAATCCAGGCAACAAATCCGTGTCCAAGCAAGCGGACAACGTCAGTTTATCCGTTTTCCTCTGGAGTTCTCGATCCTCGCTAAGAATGGCATGACTCAAGGTGCGCACTTTGCTACAGCTTGGTCGACAGGCAGCACTTGCCCGAACACTAGAGACCCACCCGATCAATATTTGCTGTTTATCGGAAACCCGCCTGCAAAATTCGAACTCCGTGCTTACTCTGAGATCCCCCACATGCCACATTGGCGGTACATTCTCATGGCGCCTTTCTGGAGATGACGCAACTAGAAATGCCCCTCAAGTTGGCGTCGGCATAATTTTGAATCCCCGGGCTGAACCTGCCCTGATCTACTGAATCCATGTCAACAGCCGGATGTGTGACATTAAGTTGGATGGCTCATTCCAGGCTTCGAAGTCGCGCGGGGACAAACTGTGCCTATTTGTCATTGCGGCTTACGCCCGCACCAATTGCAGCCCAGATTCAGTGAAAAATGAGTACTTTGCTGCTTATCTATTACATTCAGCTCTTTCTCTAAACCCTCTCCGTCGCGATGGTGATTAAGCGCTACTTAAACTCGCCGTGTCCTCTTTCCGATGACTGTGGTCATGTGTAGCAAAACTAAATGTCTAAAAGTGGTTAGATTCATCCGGGGCATGCAGTGCGATATCTGTAATCGTTGGTTCCATGAGGCCTGTACTGGATTGGGTCGTAGATAGTATGCTCTTCTGTCCAGAAGCGAGACTTCACTCTACCGTTGTAGTGACTTCTGTGTGCGCAGGACTGAGCATTACACGCCAGTAAAGCAGTCGTGTTTCTCTGGAAAGCTTGCTCTCTGATTGCCTCGTTAGACAGGAAAATTGATTGGATTGTGAAGGGCCTAGACCGCTCAGGTCTTCTCTGTCAGGAGACAGTAGAAGATACTGGCAAGTTGTCAGACCCTGCATCTGTTTATTTACCGTCAAATGTCAGTATACCTGTTAGCAACCACCCTATTAGTAACAAACCCTCAGATAGCGCGTTTGACTCGGCTGTTAGTGAGGCAGAACAGATGGCTTCTGCCCTTGTCCAGAGAAAGCGAAAGAGGGTTTAAAAAAGCGGCAAAACGCAAGGCAAACATGAGAGGTCCCTCGGGTGCCCTATCCCCACAAACGCTACTACTACTGAATCGTTGCAGCTGGATTCATCTACGAGATCATCTACGGAATCGTTGCAACTGTAAACAACTACGACACTAGAGTCTATAAAAACGGACGCTAAACTGAAACCACCGACGTCCACGGCGCGTTGGGTAAATACTCCGAGTCGCGGAGATTCGTATACCGGCTGCAGTGTTATTTTCGGAAACGCCACTGAGTCATCTGCTGTTCTCCAAAAAGACCGTATGCTAGATGACCTTCAGTGGTTTAGAATATGCATTACCAAACTCCTGCCGCCCGGTTCCCCCGGCGTGACTGTGCGCAAACTAACCAGACTCGGTAACTTGCCAGCTGACAAGTCCCGCCCTTGCTTGTCGCGAGTTGTTCTGTCCACTCCGGAGGAGCGCCAAGCACTTCTGCGTTTCGCCTTTAAGCACAAGAGCACTGGTGTCATTGTGCACCCAGACCTCCCTTTGGCGGATAGGCTAAAATTGTGGAAAGCTGTGCGAGATCTTAAAGCCCACTATGAAGCAGGAGAAAAGTGTATCCGCTTGGTGGGTTTCCGGGTGGTGAGCCCGCGGGCCACTTCCGCCCTGCCAGAGCTGGTTCTGGTGGCACACGATCCCGGACTCACAATGCTAAATCCCTTCAGGTGATCGTAAGCAATGTGCGTAGCCTGTGAAACAAGCTGTGCGAAGTCAGCGCGTTTGTCGACGACTTCCGTCCAGATATTCTCGCATTCACTGAAACGTGGTTGTCCACCAACGTCACGGACAGTGAAGTGTGCTTGCCAGATTATGCACTGCTGAGGTGTGACCGCACCTCTGATCGCCGTGTAGGTGGCGTTGCTTTGTACGTTTACTCCGCATTTACTGTCTTTAAAACGTATAGTTTCTGATCAACAGACGGTACTGTTGAGACACTCGCAGTTAACCTGTGTATTGCCTCCGCGCCACTTAAAGTTGTGCTGGTCTATAGAAGCACCGACAGTGTTGTTAAGGGGCTCGTTGATTTCATCGACGTAGATTCGGCAAATAGGTTTTTAGTGATAGGAGACCTTAATTTTTCCGACGTTGGCTGGCAGAATTTTTCCTGCGACGCTGTTACAAGATGTTTGGTTACCGAGCTTCTCGACCTGGCGTTGCATGCTTGCCCGCACCAATTTGTCGATCTGCCCACTAGATTCATGATGGGTCAAAACCCGTCCCTCTTGGACCAGATCTTAGTTAAACCCATTGATTTTCTCACGGATATTGTATACAACCCACTTATCGGTGCTAGCGACCACGCATGTCTCCCGCTTAGGTGCCCCCTTAGTCATCAGACTAATGATCGTCCCGATCGAGTTCCAAACATATGGCGTGCGGACTTTCAGACAATGAAAGCCAAGGCCGCAAAGTCGCCTTGCGTTATTTTGAAAAATGACGACATTCAAACGGCCTGGGACAGATTTAAATCATACTTGAGTGAGCTCTCTTTCCTCCATATACCACTGTCTGGCAAGAAGAAAACTAGGGCAATACCACCCTGATTTGATTCTGCTGTACGCAAACAACTTAACAGACGTGCCAGATGTTTGCGTACTTACTTATCTCCTCCTTCATCATGCACCTTCAAGCGCTACCGAGAGGCTCAAAATGCCTTCAGGCAGAATCTACGAGGTGTTCGTCTACAGCATGAAGTAGAGCTTGCCCATATAGTCTCATCCAACCCGAAAGCTTCTTCAAAAGGCGAGACAATATGAACTCGTGCATCCCAGTGTTGTTTAGCCCTGACGGCACTGCTGCTGTCACAGACCACGGAAAGCTTGTTTGCTCGGAGGACAGTATGCTGGGGTTTATGTTCGAGAGTCGCAGCTGGCTCATATCAACCTGCAGGCAAAAGTTCCTGGGGGCTCCAACTTTGAGGTTTCCATAACGGAGACTCAAGTGCTCCGGCTTCTAACGGGGAATCAAATCCCCATAAAGCTGCCGGTGTGGAAGCTATCCATTCCAAACTGCTGTATGAGTTGGTTGATGAACTTTGCCCTCAGATTACACAACCTTTTGCAAAGTCTACGCAGCTGCTCTCTACTCAATGACTGGAAGGAGGCTATTGTTTGTCCCATTTTTAAGAAAGGTGATAAGTACTTCATGATAACTATAGACCGGTCAGTTTGGTGAGCGTGCTGCTCAAGTTGTTGGAAAAGCTCGTGAGGGACGATCTCGAAGGACACTTGAAAACGTTTGAGTTGCTTAATCGCTCTCAGCACGGCTTTCATAAGGGCTATTCTTGCCTTGCTAACTTGTTAACGGCTCGTGAACTATGGGCCGAAGCCGATGATTGCGGGAAGGCAGTGAACGTGCTGTTCAGTGACATTTCCAAAGCTTTTAATACCGTTCCACATTCGCGCCCTTGGTACAAGCTGGAGTCCTACGGTATTTCTGGAGCAGTCTTACGATGGATTTCAGCTTTCCTAATCGGAAGGGATATGTGTATGCGGGTGGTTTCCAGTCTATGCTTCCGCTGATGTGTTCTCAGTGACGTCCCGCAACGTCCAGTCCTTGGCTCCCTCCTCTTCACTTTATACGTTAGTGACCTACACGAGGAATTGGGTGTGCCATCCCTAATGGTTGCAGATGACTTGAAACTCTGGTTTACCATAAACGATCCGGTTGGTCCACTGATCCTACAGAATGCTCTGCATAGACTTCGGGACTGGTCCATTTTATGGCAGTTACCCGTTACTTTAGCGAAATGTTCAGTTTTACGCGTTGGTCTGAATGACCGGCCGACGCGTTATTTGCTTGGCGGCAACGAGATACCGCGAGTTCAACACCAATCTGACCTTGGAGTTATACTGTCATCACTTTAAGCCCAGTAAACACTGGACGACAGCTGATCGCAAAGGTTTTAACGTGTTGTGGATGATCCGCAGGTCATTCGGGATCATGACCACCGAAAGCTTCGTTAGACTGTTTTCGGTTTTCGTAAGGCCGCACTTGGAATACTGCGTTCAGGCTTGTCCTCCATGCCTCGTGATAAAATGACAGTTGAACGAGTCGTATGTGTTGATTTGGCTCTCCTTTGGCATATCAATGAACCGGATTCCAGGTTAAATCAACGACGTTTTTGAAGGTGGAATATTCACGGGATTTTCCTACTGTTCCGGTCCCACTTGAACTTGAACTATCACAAACTTAACGATCTTCTTCGTTACAGGAAAAGCACGGATACTGTAGTGCTTGCTAGTGATCTAAACGCTCAAGTGGGAGAATTTCTCTTCGATGAGCTTTAATCTGTGCGTACAACATGGTGTAGGTTCCCGTAATGATAACGGCGAGCGGTTGATACACCTGTGTGAAGGTGCAGTCTCTTTCTTGCGAGCAGTAACTTTCGACACAGCACACACGGAAGAGTGACTTGGCGCCCACCAACGTCAGAACAGCAATGGACGCAAATCGACCGGATCGCGATTAGTTACCGCTGGAGAGGCTGGGTCCAAAACTGCCGCTCGATTTGGAGCACCAGCGTGGACTTCGATCACGTCCTTGTGTGTGTCGACTTTCAAGTATGTTTCGGCGGACGTCCACAACATCACTCTGAGCGCATTGACACCAGCCAGCTGGAGAAGCCAGATGTTCTAAATGCGTACCAAATTACGATTGCATCTGGGCTGAGTAAGCGTCCACTGAACACCGTCGAAGATCACTGGTTGCATATTCGTCAAACGTTACTATCAGCAAGTGTCCTCCTGGGGCAAATCAAATTGCCAACCTAGATATTTGGTCCCTACGCAATCTCTGGAACTTATGGATGCTAGACGACGTATTACGGCGGGAAGCGATTGCAAGGAGACGCGCAGAAACCTAAGCGGAAAGTTGCGTGCTAGCCTGAAGAGAGACCGCGAAGCTTGGTGGTCGCATCGTGCATCGGAAATGGAAACTGCCGCAGCCTTTGGTAATCATCGTAAGTTATTCCGTCTGACACGGGAACTAGGCAGCAAGAAACCAGATGTTAACGAGACAATACGCGACTAGAACGGACAGCCGATCCACAGCTTGTCAAAACGCTTGGAGCGTTGAGCCGAACACTTTGCAAAACAGTTAAACCAATCTGAATTATCGTTTTCCCTTTCGGACATTAAGGGCCCTTTTCCATGGACTGTCTCCCTAGATCCACCGTCACGCGCAAAAGTCGAACGTGGGATCAGTCTGTTGAGATTGCCTAAGACCGCAGGGACAGAGAAAATTCCCCAAATCCCCTGCGAATTCGTGGACCTGCACTTGTAGATGATTTACACGAGTTACTATTGAAACTTTAGGAGCAGGAAACCGTTCCGAAGACAGGCGCTCTGTCATAGACCCAATTTTCAAAGGGAGACTCCCGTTCGGAATGCCACAATCATCGAGGGATCAGTTAGATCTCAATTGCCTCTAAAATGTTGGATACTTGGAACCGATCGAGTAGTCATAAGTTCAGAGAGGTTTGGAAACAATCGATTGTTTTCAAACCTCTCTGAACTCATGCCTCTAAACTGCTTGCGTCTGTCGTTCTCTACAAAATAACTGGCACTCGTGAAGGCCAGATTGGTGAGGAGTAAGTCGGGTTTTGTCGAGTTTGGGGCTGTCTCGACCACAGCTTCATTTTGCGTCAACTGTTGAAGCACCGTTATGTGTATTGGCGACCCACCGTTGTCGTGTTTCTAGACATCAAAGGTACCTACGATGCGATGGATTGATGTGCCCTATGGGGCTGTCTGTTGAGAAAAGGTGTACCCAATAAATATGTAAAAATAATCAAAGCGATGTGTGTGCATAGTTCGGGCAGAATGAGGGTTTATGGCAAACTGTCGCCGCCCTTCCATATCTCCAGCGGTGTGAGACAAGGTTGCCCGCTGTCACCTTTCCTCTTTAACTTCGCTATTGATGGAGTCATGGAAACAACGTTCGCTGGACACGATCTAGAAAGTGTGGAGCTACTTCCTAGTGAGGGACTTATTAACTTGGATTATGCGCACGATATTGTCCTCATGTGACAGCGCCCAAACGTGCTAGGCTGCACTGGACCGATTAGCACTGGCTGTCAATCGTTTTGGGCTATGTTTGTCCCATCGAAATGCAAAGTTCTTCTCCAAGATTGGTGGGGACCCAACCCTGCGCTGACCCTTGGCGGTGATCAGCTAGAAGTCGTTCAGGAATTCAAGTACCTGGGCAGCTATATTAGCGCCCGTGGAATCGGAGATGGGATTACCAACCGTATAGCGAAAGCTCGAGGAGCTTTTGCCTATCTCCGCCACTTGTGGCGCAGACGGGAGATCCTCTATTCCTGAAGGGCAGAGTTTATAATGCAGCCGTCCGTTCAACCCCTCTTATATAGTTGTGAAACCTGGCTCATCAAGCCGACAGACATAAAGCGGCTCGTCACATTTGATCATCGCTGCCTTCGCAGCTTAGCTGATGTCTAGTGGGAGTACCGCGTGAGAATTGAATGTGTACAGCGTCACGTATTTGGTGCAGGAGGAGTGAATGAACCACTCAGCAGCATTATAGCACACACCAGGCTCCGATGGCTGGACCACGTATTGCGCTTGCCAGCACACCGACTCCAGCGACGTGCATTGTTTGCACGCTAGGGGTGCGGCTGGAAGAGGAGGAGGGGAGGTCATGCGATGACTTGGTCGAGAGAAATGAAAACCGCCACTTCGAAGTTGGCGTCTCCTGGTGTATTCCGATTGCCTGGCTGGGGTCCGAAGGACGATGAACACGTCTGGTTGGACACACTTGCTGAGATGGCTAGGATTCGGTCCCAGTGGCGTTTGCTTTGTACGTTCCTTTGACCATCTCCATCCTGCTTAACCTTGCCTCCAATAACAATATCATTTGTTAGGCATAATATAACGCGTTTTGCGGCACGATAGCCGGCCGTTAGCTCTCCGGAACGATGGCTATCCGTTTCTGGGAACTCAGCCGGTGTGCCCCTCTTGTTTTTTGCTTGTCTTTTGTATTGCGGCACAATAGCTGAGGTGTCTTCTACCTGTAGCTAACGTGTCTGATGATGACGATGATGATGACGATGATGATGGTGATGATGATGATGATGATGATGATGATGATGATGATGATGATGATGATGATGATGATGATGATGATGATGATGATGATGAACCATCACCAGTCGCACGTGGGCTAAGGATACCGCGAGGGTCGCCTGGTCCTTACACAGGCTCGAACCCGTGCCCAGGGTTTACAAGAGTTGCTTGTGATTCCCAAGGCTACGGGTCTTCGAAGCGCACCAGCGCAGTCTACTGAGCCATAGGAATAAATATGTCTATGAAAAATGAAAATAAAGTAGTCAAATGTTGAAGGAACGATCCGTTGGCGAGTCGCCTCCTGCTGAACAAGGAGTAAACAAGTGAAATCAAAACAAAAAGTTCTTTAAACACTTTTGGCGGATGAATATTCAGCTACATGACGCACGATCTCAGAAATGTACAAGAATAAGGACAACGAAAGAAAGGCATCATAATCGGTTTGATCAAAAATAGAGAGAATCGTCATCATACTGCGAATCGGCTGGTTAGATCTAGAACGACAGAGTTGGGGTCTTAAAGAAAACGCGAAAGAAAATGGATAACCGACGAGCAGCAGGCCTGTGTGCGAGTATAAATCAGCGTGTACTTATGCCTAAATGACAAAGTTGACAGACATCCAGATAAAAAACACGAGACCATAGATGAACAATTGTTTCCCATGATTCTATTTAGACCATTACAACCATATTTAAGGGTAAAATAATGAACTGAAAGCGACTCATTAGCTCGAATTACATAGTTACTTAAAGGTCCAGTGAGGAAGGCTAAAAGTTGACATTTGACCTGACAGGTCGATTGCATGTTATCGAGCTTGATATGTGGCAATCGACCTCAGCATTGTTCGTTCTAGCTGGCCAGGGAAGCTGTAAGCCATGGAGCAACTTCTTTTGCGAGCATAATGAAGGTTGAAACAAGATAAAGCAATGTGAAGCAGATGACTAGTCAGCCAGTAGGTTAGATACCAGTTACAAGAATTGGTGTGTGTAGAAAGAAGTGTGCTGACAAAAGTACGCATCGGAATGCCGCTGCAATTAAGTTAAAATGCATACGCAGACGACAGCGGAAAATCCCAGAGGAGCAGCAGGTCCAATGGAGAAAAACACAGGCATTGAGAAATCGAAGAATCGACTCAAAGGGGCAGAGGAAACTCTTAGACAAGAGGCGTAGAAAAACAACCTTCGGACTATTGTGAAAGTTTCATTCACATGAGGAGTCCAGGATAAAAAATAGTTCAGTACCACACCTAGTTACTTCACGGATGTGGTAGTGTAATCCATGGCGTCAATAAACAGGTTGGGAAACTGTGTAAGGAGTTGCGCGTATCTTGCTCCTTTGTGTAGCGAAAAAAGAACGTCATGGCATTTTGATGCATTAATAGCCGTGTTACGAGCTTTGGACCAAATACTGATGGTCTTGCAGTCTGAGTGAGAAATCGGAGGTTCGAATATTAATGCCGGGGATAATATCGTCAGCATATTTTAGTAAAGTCGCTTCCGTGGGGACTATCATTGAGCTGACTTAAGTAGAGACGAGAACAGGCATCAGAATTGCTCGCTCAAGAACACCGGAGTTGGTGATTAGTGAGGAGGAGCATCTGCCAGTGAGTCGGGTAGTCTGATTCGGTCCAGTAAAGTAATCACTATGAAAATGGATGGTGGAAAGAAGTATTCCTTGAATGAGTAGACCTTTCAGGAGCGATTCGTGATTTACGCAGATGAATGCATTGCCATAAGCAAGGAAGCACATACGAGTTGAGCTATTTTTGTTGTCAATTGAAGACAGTAAAGAATGTACGAGGCAAACCACTGTATCCAGAGTAAACGTCAAACTGCTTTAAGCAAATTGTAGGGGGGAATTCGTCGCTTGAGAAATTTAAAACAGTTAGTTCCCTTCAGTAGTTTGAACAACGAGATGAGAAAACGAACATTGGCAGATGCTAGCATTTCGTATTATCTCGTCAGTATCAATACAATAACAGGGAAAGTCTTTCATATGTTTTACAGGGCACAGCCAAGCCAATCAAATTTATGGTGGTGGTCATTGTTGTTGTTGTTGTTGGGATTAGGTCCACGGCAACCGCAGGTTGACAACTAATTGCTTTTGGACACACACAGCTGGTCTAATTCGCTTATCGCTATGGCCTCGGCAAATCGTAAAAGGCGTGCATTAGTATGACGTAACAAGATCCGGAACGCCGATAAGGGATTAATTCGGTGACGAGTCGCCAAGATATGCCTGCCTATGGAGAACGCTGGCGGCTTACGCGAGCACGTATCATCGGAGGTGGATTGAGTAACTTCGAGCTGAACTCAGTTTGGTAAGTGTTCCTTCACTCTGGAATCTAAAATCCGTTCGGTCCTGCCGATGTAACTGATGCCGCAGTCACACCCTAATTGGTAGACACAACGTGATTTGGTTTGATTTGGTTCATCATGCTTCACTGAAGGTAACGGCAATTTTCGGATTCTGTTAATAATTACCGTCTCCGCAGCACAGTACGTACGCTGAATGACCGAGACAATGTGTTTGGCTATCCTTCTTGCTGCCGTGTCACTCTTGAATGGCAGCTCGCTGCACACCTGCTTCTTAGAGCTGTCAACATCATCTCCTTGAACGGTCTAACTTGGCTCTGTTTGTCTATGAATCGCTTTGGGTAGCCATTCGCCATAAGCGTTTTAGTGATCAACTCAAACTCCTCAGGCAGGCAGTCGTTGGAGCAGATACGTTTGGCCCGAGTGAATAATGTTTTACCAGCGCGCGCTTGTGCGCCATCGGTGTGAAGCTAGTGAAGTGTAGGTATTGGCCGGACCACGTTGGCATCCGGTATAAAGATTGTTTAACCAGCCCATTATCCCTGCGACTCATGAGAATGTCGAGATACGGAAGACACCCATTCGATTCGAATTCAAAAGTCACCTTCAAGTTGGCGTGAAGATTATGAAGATGGTCAACTAATTGTTCGATTTGCATCTTCGTGGAACTGAAAACAAGGATATCATCTACATATCGTTTGTAATACCGCAGCTGTGAAATCTGTTCACCTAGTTTCCTCTCAAGCGTCAGCATGAAAATATCAACCAGTACCGGGCCCAACGGACTACACATAGCCACTCCATCAATTTGGCGGCATGAGGTGTTCTGGAATCGGAAAGCGACATTCTCCGTGCAAAGTAACAGGGACTGTCTCAGGAGGTCTGCCGGTATTGGTAGACGGAAATTCTCTTCTTCTATCAGGTGACAAATGTAATCAACTGTCTCTAGCAAAAGGAAATTAGTAAATAACGACTGCACGTCCACTGAGCACATAACCTTGCCGGCTAGACTGATGTTGTCTAAGTCTGAGTATTTCAAAAGAATCCTTAATGCTGTGCAAATTGTAGTGCTGCCTCAGTGGCGCAAGGATCCGAACTAACCAGCGAGCCAATTTGTGCTGCGGGGAATTTACAATCGACAAAATGGGTCTTAGTGGCATGTCCTGCTTGTGAGTTTTTGGTAAGCCGTACAGCTGTGGTGTCGAGGAACTGCTCGGCTTCAGGTGCTTGTAGGTGGTTTCATCAATTACAAGATGTAGGGGAAGCGTTTCAAGGTGTCGGGTTACACGGGCCCCTACCACTGTCAGACATTCTATCCTGTCAGTGCGTTGAAAATTGCTTTCATCAATTACAACGTTTTAGCATTTTTTGCACATGATCACTCCTGTTCATGATAACTGCTCCTGAACCTTTGTCCGGTTTTAGTACAACCACTCCCTTATTTCTCAGCTCTCGTAGCGCTTTTAAATGACGGCTTGTAAGCGCACACTTTTCGTTTACCGGTACCATGAGGACTTCATAAGCAATGTCGGTCAGCTTATTCCTAAACCAACTGACAGCATCAGGACTGATTGACTGGAGTTCATCTACTTGGCCGAAAAATTCTCAAACTGTGCTTCAACAAACAATCGATGCAGCTTATTGAGAGTAAGTTTGTAATCGATCCCTAAAGATAGTGCTTCTATTTGCATATCATAAAGTTGTACATTTGACACATTCAAGACGTACTTACCGAGATCAAATGTAACGGGTTGGTCATGTGCTTCCATCAGGGATTTCAGTAGACGCCTTCTGCAAGTTTCTTTCATGCGATCGATAAGTCTTTGGCAAAGCATTGAGAAGACAATACGGCAGAATAGGGACGGACTATCCACAACCGGCGTCAGGCGAGTATGTGTCTCTATCAGAGTTGTTAGCTTTGCCTTAGTCGTATCTAATTGCGCTGACGCAATGCGTCTAAGAGTGCGATTAGAAGGCGCGAACTTGTTTCTGCGTAATAGTTTTAACATTGAACGTGGGTAATGGCGTAGGATGACACACTCGGAAAGAAAGTATATTTCCACACGTTTGCAAGCTAGCTTGCATTTTAGGTTGACAATACGATGCAGCAAACGGATAATTTCGGGGGGAATTCGTCGCTTGAGAAATTTAAAACAATTAATTCCCTTCAGTAGTTTGAACAACGAGATGAGAAAACGAACATTGGCAGATGCTAGCATTTCGTATTATCTCGTCAGTACCAATACAATAACAGGGAAAGCTTTTCATATGTCCTACAGGGCACAGTCAAACCAATCAAATTTATTGCTGTGGTCATTGTTGTTGTTGTTGTTGTTCCGGGTTTACACTGGATATGGGGTATGTGGTTGGAGCTGTGGGTGGTGCAGCGCAAGCCATCCATGGTCCCTCTGTAGGCGCAGGCGTCCTGTGGCTTGCCACAGTGACAGGCAAATCCGAAACCGGATGCCGCCAACCATGTATGTATGTGTGCCCCATGCTGAGGCTGATGTTGCATTCTTGATGCTTCTTCACCGCAGTTGGGCTAAACCAACTTACACTCAAACTAGGTCTTTTTAAGCTGGATAAATTTCATTCCGCTTTATTTGGTTTGTTCTGCCTCCCTGAATAATGTTCTATTAACTGGCCACGTTGCTTACACTAATTGCGCTTATCTTCGGTAATTTTGTTGCGTTTTGTAGCATTTTTAAGTAACTTGTGGACATTTCTTACTTATCACGGATTTGTTGTTAACGCACTTACTTCATATGGTAAATTAGCGAAGAGTTATGCCACCGTATCTGTATGCATTGTTGGATTTATTTTATTTCAACTTGTCGTTTAAAGTGAATGGCTGTTGTTTGATATCCCCGGTGTGGTTGCGCTTGATGTGTATGTTGACAAGGTGCCTACCTGTCTATTACCCACTACATCGTTCATACTGGCTCCAGGAGACAGTTGGTCGTTGCTGGAGGGGACGGGGTGCACGGTTCTTGTGGCCGTGCTAGGCTCAAAGAGCGGTTCCATGCACTCAGTGTGGAGCGGACTACGGTCCAGCCACCGCCTTGTGTGCGCTTGATTCCCCAAATACAGCGTGCTTGTGTTTGCCTGTGAAGGAGTGTGGGCCGGCTCCGTTGATGAAACGTGGTTCCCATCCGCATGCCTCCCGGTCTTATTCCTTCGGGTTTACACTGGATATGGGGTATGTGGTTGGAGCTGTGGGTGGTGCAGCGCAAGCCATCCATGGTCCCTCTGTAGGCGCAGGCGTCCTGTGGCTTGCCACAGTGACAGGCAAATCCGAAACCGGATGCCGCCAACCATGTATGTATGTGTGCCCCATGCTGAGGCTGATGTTGCATTCTTGATGCTTCTTCACCGCAGTTGGGCTAAACCAACTTACACTCAAACTAGGTCTTTTTAAGCTGGATAAATTTCATTCCGCTTTATTTGGTTTGTTCTGCCTCCCTGAATAATGTTCTATTAACTGGCCACGTTGCTTACACTAATTGCGCTTATCTTCGGTAATTTTGTTGCGTTTTGTAGCATTTTTAAGTAACTTGTGGACATTTCTTACTTATCACGGATTTGTTGTTAACGCACTTACTTCATATGGTAAATTAGCGAAGAGTTATGCCACCGTATCTGTATGCATTGTTGGATTTATTTTATTTCAACTTGTCGTTTAAAGTGAATGGCTGTTGTTTGATATCCCCGGTGTGGTTGCGCTTGATGTGTATGTTGACAAGGTGCCTACCTGTCTATTACCCACTACATCGTTCATACTGGCTCCAGGAGACAGTTGGTCGTTGCTGGAGGGGACGGGGTGCACGGTTCTTGTGGCCGTGCTAGGCTCAAAGAGCGGTTCCATGCACTCAGTGTGGAGCGGACTACGGTCCAGCCACCGCCTTGTGTGCGCTTGATTCCCCAAATACAGCGTGCTTGTGTTTGCCTGTGAAGGAGTGTGGGCCGGCTCCGTTGATGAAACGTGGTTCCCATCCGCATGCCTCCCGGTCTTATTCCTTCGGGTTTACACTGGATATGGGGTATGTGGTTGGAGCTGTGGGTGGTGCAGCGCAAGCCATCCATGGTCCCTCTGTAGGCGCAGGCGTCCTGTGGCTTGCCACAGTGACAGGCAAATCCGAAACCGGATGCCGCCAACCATGTATGTATGTGTGTCCCATGCTGAGGCTGATGTTGCATTCTTGATGCTTCTTCACCGCAGTTGGGCTAAACCAACTTACACTCAAACTAGGTCTTTTTAAGCTGGATAAATTTCATTCCGCTTTATTTGGTTTGTTCTGCCTCCCTGAATAATGTTCTATTAACTGGCCACGTTGCTTACACTAATTGCGCTTATCTTCGGTAATTTTGTTGCGTTTTGTAGCATTTTTAAGTAACTTGTGGACATTTCTTACTTATCACGGATTTGTTGTTAACGCACTTACTTCATATGGTAAATTAGCGAAGAGTTATGCCACCGTATCTGTATGCATTGTTGGATTTATTTTATTTCAACTTGTCGTTTAAAGTGAATGGCTGTTGTTTGATATCCCCGGTGTGGTTGCGCTTGATGTGTATGTTGACAAGGTGCCTACCTGTCTATTACCCACTACATCGTTCATACTGGCTCCAGGAGACAGTTGATCGTTGCTGGAGGGGACGGGGTGCACGGTTCTTGTGGCCGTGCTAGGCTCAAAGAGCGGTTCCATGCACTCAGTGTGGAGCGGACTACGGTCCAGCCACCGCCTTGTGTGCGCTTGATTCCCCAAATACAGCGTGCTTGTGTTTGCCTGTGAAGGAGTGTGGGCCGGCTCCGTTGATGAAACGTGGTTCCCATCCGCATGCCTCCCGGTCTTATTCCTTCGGGTTTACACTGGATATGGGGTATGTGGTTGGAGCTGTGGGTGGTGCAGCGCAAGCCATCCATGGTCCCTCTGTAGGCGCAGGCGTCCTGTGGCTTGCCACAGTGACAGGCAAATCCGAAACCGGATGCCGCCAACCATGTTGGGATTAGGCCCACGGCAACCGCAGGTTGACAACTAATTGCTTTTGGACACACACAGCTGGTTTAATTCGCTTATCGCTATGGCCTCGGCAAATCGTAAAAGGCGTGCATTAGTATGACGTAACAAGATCCGGAACGCCGATAAGGGATTAATTCGGTGACGAGTCGCCAAGATGTGCCTGCCTATAGAGGAAGCTGACGGCTTACGCGAGCACGTATCATCAGAGGTGGATTGAGTAACTTCGTGCTGAACTCAGTTTGGTAAATGTTCCTTCACTATGGAATCTAAAATCCGTTCGGTCCTGCCGGTGTAACTGATGCGGCAGTCACACACGAATTGGTAGACACAATGTGATTTGGTTCATCATCCTTTACTGAAGGTAACGGCAACTTTCGGGGGTCAATGGAGAGAGTTTGGAACATCAGTGCAAGAATGATTTTCGCAAGAACCTTCAGATCAACGGAATGGCGAGCGATAGGTCGATACGGACTGGATCCATTTTTCCGCACTGGTTTGAAACTGACACTTTTCCAACAGTCAGCGATTTTGCGTTTCTACATATACATTGTGTATAGAGACGCAAGAGCCATTGTCCAGAAACTCAGCACATTCTTTAAGTACGATGGGAGATAACTTATTCAGACAGTTAGATTTCCAGGAACGTAGAAGTTTTAGTAAATTATTCACAACTGCACTGTGGATGCGAGGCAGAGGGCCCACGATCCCCAGAAGTTGGGAACACTAAAGCTTTGGGGCTATGATAGTATCGCAGTCGCAGAACTCCTTGTTCGATTCCTCTACATTCGCATTGAAACAGAGTGCACGTCGAGCAAATCCACTAAGCTGTTTCAGCATCATCCACAGCTTACGACAGTTTCCGTTCCAAAGAACAGACTGCACATAAAGTTAGTTAAGCCGACGTAGCTCCTCCTTGTTATGAACAGTAAGAGACCGTACTGAGATGCCGTCGTTTCCATTAAACGCTTTATCCTTAAATCGGTGCAGTCGCTTCAGATGTGGGAGAATCTGAAAGCGCGGACGTAGAGTTTCCCATAAACAGCAGATGTCAAAACAGAAATTCAGATAACTAGTCAAATTTTCGCAATAGCTGGATACATCAAGATCAAAGAATAAACTAAGTTCTATAGATTCAACCGTTCCATGTTGTCGGTCGATAGTTTGTAAAGAGCATTGCCTTCACCTGAACCCTCGATCACTGCAGCGAGTGAGATCCTGTAGATGACGGGAGAGATGTTGATTGCCAGTTAGAGCCCGATCATATACAGAGAACAACTACGTATTATAAACGAACACAAGTTACAGGGTTGCGTCTAATCCGGCGAGTAAATTTATGATGTTCTGTAATTCCAGAGTGATGAGAAAAGTGATATCAAATCTGCTGAAATCCGCGGGGAAGATACATAAAGTAAGGTCGGTGTGTTCAATAACGGCTGCCGTAAATTCGTCGTAAAAATCGTCTGCGTCAATTTTAGGACAGGTGGGTGACATACAGATGTTAGCCAACAATAGTGAGCGGTAGTCACTACAAACACCTCGGCTTGCATTGCAGGACTAAGCAGTTAATGAATTGTGAAGAGAAACAAAAGAGGCGTTTAGACACAATACACCAAGAGGGGTTAGTGTAAATAAGGATTTCTCCATCTCTGTTTTGGCACGTGCAACAGTAGTCAACCGGATGGCGAATGAATTCTCCAACCGAAATGACAACATTATCCACTTCTTCGTGGAGCAAGGTTTCTGACAACATAATGATGCCTAGCTGCGAAAATTCGGTAGTACAAACTGTACTCCATAATTCATTTAACGTCCCAACGGGCGAACGGATGTTGGCGCTTAGGAATACAGGCACGCTCAGATCTCCGAGTTTTGTTCTTTCGAAGAGGGACCCTCCATCCAGCACGAGGTTTTCGTACAGAATTGTTACAACTCTTATAAATTCCTTTTAATTTGTTTTTAATAACACGTCCGTTGGAAAATGCACAATGCACGGGCATAGAAACACATAGCAATTTCAAAATATCGCGCGAGTAGATTAACAGCGCAGAGGTGATGAAAAATACAAGACATTGAGGTGTGTTCAAAAACACCACAGACAGGAGCCGTAGAGCACGGCCAAATTTGAAAGCCCCGCCCAGCAACGGGCAAAGTACGAAAGCTTGGAGAACAACTAAAGCTTAACAAGCCTACCCACCTGGGGGCACCCAGTAGCCGATGTTGTTCACGCTAAAGGTGACGCTGAAAAAATCTTCACTGATGAAAGTGCAGAGCCTAAGGGAAGCATAAGGGTGGCTCACCCGGCGATGAGTCATAGCTGCTGACAGTCGTACAGCGGTGGAATGAGAGCACTGCGATTCACGCGGTCGGTAAGTGCGTGTGTATCAGTTGCACCCGGTGGGCACAGTCTGCTAATCGAACCGGTAGGAGTGCACGGAATGAACCGAGTATTGATCGCGCCTACATAAACCGCAGTGTTTGGCACGGATACTTTGCACATTGATAGCAAACCTGTCGGTGTAGAGAGACGAGTTTGTGCAGACACCGCGGAAGTGGAGGAGCCAGGGCGGACAGTTCCAGCGCCAACACCATCATGACATAATAATTCCCGCCTATGGGAAATTGCTTCAAAAGAAGCCAAAAAGAGTTACCACGGGGCAAGTATGTTGTATGCTGAAGACAGAGCGCCTTCGAAGTGCATAAGCGCAGTCCAGTGGGTCCTAGTTAAATGATGACGAAGCTATCTATTGACGGGTCGCCTCCTGCCCATACATTAATCCTCACGGAGGCCAAAACAACAGTGGCCTGAGAACTCTGCATGAGTCTCCCGTCACGTAGGCATATGGAATACGCGGTGTATTTGCAAGGTGTTAAGATGGTCGGCATTTGCTTCCACCATAGCCCATGCCGAAAGCCTGCATAAATAAATTTAGTCATCTACATAGGCTTTACTCGTTCAAAATCATTGTCACACCTCTAGAAAATAAAAGGTGCCGGCGATGGACAACGTCACTTGCACGTTGAACAAATATGCTCATTATTCTTACATTATTATTGTCATTATCACTGAGAAATAAGCAAAAAACTCAGCAGGGTTAGTAAAGCCAATTGGCGAGGCCTTCAAATTCGGCCGTTGCTGTTCTCGTTGGATTATTTCACACCATAGACTGATGATTCTATATTTTATCGTAAACTTGGAAGTAAGTTGTTTTTCTGATCAAATCTCAAGGTCAATGTTGTCCTACTCCGTCAACCATTTGGAAACGTTACGTGCTACTGCCTTAAATCCGTGCCTTACCGAATACGGCCATAAAGTCAGGAACACTTGCAAACCTATTACGAAGAAATGTCTTGGAAAAAAGCGCAAGGATCGTGCTAGCGGGCAATCTGTCCTCAGTCGTTGTTCTGTCGACAAAGCGCAAGTCCCACTTATACTTTCCAGTAATGTTCGCTCGCTCCTTGGTAAAACCAGTGATCACAATGTCATTATGCGGCGAAATGAGCATGTTAATATAGGAATCATTCTGTTACAAGAAAGTTGGTTGCTTGATGATATGGAAAATGGGGTAATTCAGCTCGATGGTTATTTTCCCATCAGGTCTGACCGCCCTGGGAAGCCCCACTTTCGTGGTGGTAGCATTATAACTTACGTTAATCAACATTGGTGCAATGCAGCAATCATAATATTTACGCACTCAACGATTTCTATAAGCTGCCATTTAGTTAAGTGCAAACCAAAGTTCCTAAGTCGCTTTCGATCAGTTATCGTTGGAAACGTATACGTTGCTCCTGACACATCTGCATCGGAGTCAAAGCTTTATGAAGACCAACTTTCTTCAACGCTACTGCTCAAGTTAGATTGTACTATCTGTATTGTTGCTGGTGACTTCATTAGAAAGGATGCAACATTCTTGAAGACAATTGGCTTGGTAGACCTAGTGACTGTTTCGACCAGACAAGATGCCTAGTTGCACGCTGTGTTCATAAACAAACCGTTGTTTGCCATAAAAAGCGGGCTCCTTTGAGCAGCTCAGACTATTGTATTCTAATACTGTGTCCAGTCATATACAGAAAGTCTAATTTTTCAGTGCTGACCGGACATCCTTACAAGAGTATCAAACGGCGAAATCGCTCCTTGCAAAATGTCACGAGGATCAAGACGATGTTTTCTTTGAGTTTTTCGGTCTTCAACGACGATGACCTATCGCTCGAATGTGACCATCATACGGACTACATCAAATATTGTTTTAATATGTGTTCCCCTGTTGGATCTATCTATTTAAGAGCAGATAGAATTTCATCACCACTACTAAATCGACTTCGATGGATGTAAGGATGAGCCTACAAATGCAAAAATTCCACGTGTGTCAAAAGCTTAACCAAGGCAATCAATTCCGAGATAAAAAGACTAAACCAATTATACGTCGAAGCAGTTCTAGGCAACCGTAACTGTCGCGATCTATGGGGGCTTTTGAGGCAGTTCTGTCGTAAGAGCGTTTTTAGCCAAAGAGGTGGACGTGGATAAACTGAATTCAGAGTTTAGTTCCGCCTCACTAAGCCTATCTCTCTTGCCCTCCTTCATTAACTCAACTCCAGCCGCGCTATTCGATCAAAGTAACGTCAACAAGCAACTCAAAAGATTAAAGGCAATCAAAGCTTGTGGTCCGGATGCTCTCTCGCCATTAGCTTTGAAGGAATGTGCTAATACTCTTACACTGCCTCTAACAGACCACTTTAACAAATGCCTCAATACGGGTGTGATCCCGGACATTTGGATAACGGCCAGTATCACTCCAGTACGAAAACTGGATCTCAAAAGTATTGCCCAATCGTATGTACATCTGTGCTCGTAAAAGTCTTCGAAAGACTGTTCATTCCGCGGATTTTTTCAGCCGCTCCTGAAGACGATAGCTAATAGTTTGCGTATAGACCCCGGCCCTCCACATTGGATGCATTGCTATATGTTGTTCATTCTATAGTCTCGCATTAGATCAAAAATGTTAATCGGTACGGCTTTTCTTCCTGGATTATTCGAATGCCTTTGGAAGCCTAGATAGGTCAAGGTTGCTAAACTTGGTATCCGAAAATAGAGTCCACCCTGGTGTGTGTAATCTGTTACGTGACTATTTTACAGATAATACTCACTTCACCAAGTTGAACGGTAAGAAATCCTCTGTCTTTCGTGTCGATTGTGGTGTACTGCAGGGAGCGACCCTATCAACTTTTCTATTTTCCTTGCGTGTTGAACATCTCCTTATACAAACCCGTTTATAGAGTGTAAATATGTTGATGATGTTGTGCTGGGATGTATATCCCCCACTTACCAGGATTCCTCATCACTTCAACGTGGGTTAGTAGATCTGGTGGAATGGTCTTCATCATCTTACGCTTAATGTCTCTAAATGCAGGGATGTAATATTTTCTTCTACGTGGCGATAAATTGCAGTCCCTCATAGATTTCTCCCCCACAGTTACTGTGGATGAAACTCCCATACGCAGTTCTTCCACCGTCAAGTATCTCGGCGTTATCTTTGTCCCAGAACCTTTTTTGGTCCACGCACGTCTGTAAAACTTTTCAAAATGTCACAGAACTTTCTTTCTATGCCCACAGACTTAAGGTGCTTTCAGTAGCTCGTACGTTAATATTCAGAGTTGTGACTTCTTGTATTATTCCCCATTGGCTATACTGCTCTCCTGTCACTTTCCCTGGACTACTTCAGAAAGACTACATCATATTGGTGCGATCTATAAAGCACATTTCTAGATGCAGCGGCTTGTCTAGAGATTCCGTAGTTGAGTTGTTCATTTCTAGACATCTTGATGCCTGCAATGATTTTTCTCCTAAGATACTGACTGACCAATTTCATCTACTTCACAATGATCTTTCCAAAACGCTCTCTTTCTCTTCCATCCTTTCGAAATTCAAAATTTTATTCTCCCGCAGGTCATCGTAATACTGTTTTGCCTTATTTCTCACGTTTGCTTGTTGACACAGCAAAGGTCATTAACATTCTGCGCGAGCGCTTTTTGGAGTAACAGTTCTGCTTTTGCCCCCCTTTTCTACTCAAGCATGTATATTGATACTACCATCTAGGTGTTTTCAGTGATGGTGTAAATGCTGAAAATGAACCTATTAGGGTTCATAAAGCTTATTTTGACTTGATTTGATTTTTGACTTGACTAGATTAGGTGCGAACGAACAGACAAGCCCTCCGATAACAAGTCAGCCGATAAGAAAGGAAGAGAAATTGGGTATTCTGTTGCTGGCTCAGGTAATAGTGTTCGAGGGAACCACTAGGTCGTGACAGGATGATGTCCAGAAACCAGAGGATCTGTGTAAGTAGTTTATCAACCGATCGCCATAAATTCCCCAAGTGTCAAACAGCAAGATACAACTTTAAAAAAGATTTTTGTGGAATATACAGGCAATACTCCACAGAAATCGCAACTGACGGTAACAACGGTGTGGAGGTCGAGTGAAACAGATGGGGAGACCGCATGCATAGGAACTGGAAGGGGCCACTATCCAAATACAAACGAGCAAAAGTACATCGTGATGCGTGGAGAGAAGTAGTGGCCTGTGTATTGGTAGCAAACGAACGAGCAGTAGCGACTCCAGAATGACCTCTTGCTGACTGGTATGGACAGCACCGGAACGACCCGGATTCGATGCATCGACAACACCAAGGGCGAAATTGATTTGAAACAGCCGGAAGTAATGTGCCACATGTGTAAGTGATTCCAATTCATGCGGGATAAACTGACCTCATTACCCCCGGTTCTAACTGTCACCGAGCAAACACTGCAAGTGGCGGATCGGCTCAGTTACCTTGGTAGCTGTGTCATCTCTGGTGGTCAGCTCACTGGTGAAATTACTTCGCGTATCACTACAGCCAGTGTGGCTTTCCAGAAGCTCAACCATATATGAAGGCGGCGGGATACCAGTCTGTCAGTGAAAGGTAGGATGTACAACGCTGCGATAAAGCCGGAGGTACTGTATGGATCAAAGACCTGGCCAGTTCGTGGCGAAGACATTAAATGTTTAGCCGTGTCCGACCACCGGTGCTTGCGGAGTATTGCGTACAATGAACAATGAATTTATACGGGTTAAGAAGCGTTGCTTTACAAGCCCCGTTGGATAGTTGGTGGGGATATCAACATAATAATTATGATGAAAAGGATAGTAAAATAGTTAACACTTTAAATACGAAAATAAGGACTTATCGTTTGCTTCGCTGCAGTCCTGCGATCCACTTAGATTCACAACACCCACAGTTAACAACAAATAATTCCAGGGTAAACTCCAGGTGTAGGATGGAGACATAGTGTTAAGTAACAAAGTGTAAGTGGATGAGTGCATCGTCCAACCGTCTTTTAAATATTGTTAGTGTCGGTGCAGAGACGACCGATTCTGGGAGAGCATTCCACGGGTGACAGACACGGATGGAAAAGAAATTTCTGCGGCACTCCAGACGACTGTATTGTTCTGCGAGTTTTAATGAGTGGCCCCTCAGGTTTGTATTGCTGCTGAGTTGCAGTAAAGGGCGGCACACATGATGTGGGTCTCGCAGAATCAAGTATGTCATAATCAGGTCGCCTCGTAGCCTGCGATAGCTTCCACTGAACAATCCTAGTCGTCGCAGCCTCTCCTGGTAGGACAGATTGCGCATTCCAGTTACGTTCTTAGATGCCCGGCGTTGAGGCTGCTCCAGTGCATTAAGGTCGTGTTTCAGCCATGGATGCCAGGCTTGAATTGCGTATTCGACATGGGGGCGAACATACGCACTGAGCATTTGGCGAAATATGGAGCTGTTTATTTGTCCAAACGCCCGCCTCAACAGCCCAACGTGTTGATTCCCGGTCTTCGAGGCCTTTTCCGATTGCCTGGAGCAACCCAAGTCATCTTGAACCAGGACACCCAAGTCACGTTCGAGAGTTGATCGTTGCAGTACATCCGTTCCGAGTCGGTATGAGTAGCTGCCCTGATGTCGGATGGAAAGCCCCTTGCATTTACTGACGTTGAAATGCAATAAGTTTTGGATCGACCATTGATACACTGTATCTAAGTCACTTTGGAGCACATGTTGGTCGGCGTTCGCCTGGATCCTGCGCCAGATCTTGATATCGTCGGCAAACATTAGGAAGTTTGAAGCGATTCCCTGTGCAAGGTCATTAATAAACACCAGAAACAAACGTGGACCTAGAACCGAGCCTTGCGGCACACCACACTCGACTTGTATGGGGTCCGATAAAGAGCTCCGAACTCTGACCACTAATTGCCTTTGAAATAGAAAGTTGGCGATCCAGCTTAGAAGAGGGTCTCCGATCCCGTAATGCTGCAGCTTGGATAGTAGTATCCGATGGTCTAGACGATCGAAAGCCTTGGAAAAATCCAGGTATATCACATCAACACCTTCTCCAGCGTCGGCTGCCTCGGTCCAACTACTGCGTGCAATGAGTAAATTAGTTGTACATGACCGCTGTCGACGGAAACCGTGCTGTTCAGGAGTGATGAGGTAGCAGTTTTCCAGATAACACACCAGTGCATCGGCAACTATGGATTCCATGACCTTGGAGAGTATAGGAAGAAGGGTTACTGGGCGGTAGTTGGAGGGATCAGATCTGCTTCCACCTTTGTGAATCGAGCTTATTATTCCAAGCTTCCACATGGCGGGAACTTGGTTCTGGTCTAAGCAGTGCTGGAAAAACTGAGCTAAATGTCCTGAAGGTTGGTTTGCTGCTACTCCCAATGCCTCAGGACGAATGGCGTCGACACCCGGCGAGCTGTGTTTGCGTAGAGAAGTCAGCTTTTGCAATACAGCCTCTGCGGTAAAATTGATGTGGGTTAGTCCTGGTGAGCAGAAGACAAAGCTTGGTAGATCGCTTGGTGGCAAGACCCTTTGAAACGTGGGGGCGTATTGCATCTGCAGCGCGTTTGCAGCTTCCATAGACGTTCTTGTTGGGCCATCAGCCGTCTTGAGTGGAGGAAATCCTTGCCTCACCTTTCGTAGGCTATTAACGTGCTTGTACAGCAGTTTGTGGTTAGCACTGAAGGTTTTTGCGATGTTCTGCTGATAGGCGGCTTTGTCTTCTCTTAACAGTTGAGTGCAGTGGTTACGTTGGGCTACGTAGTTGTCCCACGTTTCTGGTGCTGGAGCTTCTCTGTACACTCGCCATGCTGCATTGCGTACTGTCATCCATTTTCGGGTTCTGCTCCTAACGAAAGAAACGGATTTGCACTTATTGTAAGCTTTTATCTCTGAAGCCTGTGCAATCAGCTGACTGAATGTGTTGACGAACTCGAGCCAGGCGAGTTCTGGGGGTTCTTCTTCGAGGAAAGACCATGTTGTGGCGCTGACTAGCTGGGCGAGTCGGTCGTACCTTGTGATGGTTTGCACAGTCTCATCGTTATCATTCCGATATTCTGCATAGCAGACGAAGTTGAAACTGATGACTGCGTGATCACTGCGACCCAACGGGCAGTCTAAAACCAACGCATCAATCATATGCTCCTCGTTGGTAAGCACAAGATCCAACACAGATGGCCTGTTACCAGTTCTGAACCGAGTGGGCAAAGTGATGTGGTTGTAAAGAGGAGCAGTAGTTACTAGATCTTGTAAATCGATTTTGAATTGTTCGCCGGTTGTGGCAGGGGCTTCTAAACAATGTACGTTGAAATCACCCATGATAAGAATGTGAGTGTACTTTTGTTGTAAACTGCACCTTAAAGCAGCCATTAGGTGGTAGTCGGTTTCGGGTGTTGAGTTGGGGGCTCGGTACACCAAGATAATAAGGCAAGCGTCCCTACCTTTTAACTGCAACCGGCACCAAAGAGAGTCGGGGAACTGCGAATCTGAATCCTCCACGGCCTCGCACTGTAAGTCGTTTCGGTAGTACAGGATTACCCCTCCTCCTTTTGTGAGCCTATCGTTCCGGATCAGCGACATGCCGGGTAGCGACACTTCAGCGTCCGTCATTCCCGTGTGCAACCATGTCTCGGTGATACGTCTGGTGGGAACACCGGGAGAGCAATGCTGAGATCCGGCATCTGGCTTTTGACAAGGAGTCTTCTGATGCCTCACTCGAGTGTTTGCTAAATCTTAATAGCTCACATTGGACAGACCAAGTCCTCCGTATGCCCGTTGACCGCCGTGCATTATAAGCCGTGGATGAATCGAGTTGGGTGAAAGCGCGAGGTGACTTGGAGGCACGAAGCAATTGACCGAGAGACTTGGTCAGGATATTGCGTTCCGTCTTCTTGGATGGGGCCTCGGGATGGTCCACACCAATCGTTGGAGACCGTATCAAGATAGTGTAGTCAGTGGCATTCCTGCATTCGGTTTCTTGCAACTGGTTGTTAATTTTCGTTCCATTCTGAATACTTTAATACCCTACCTTCTTGCTTTCACTTTACGTACATTCAATCCCTCTAGCTTTCTGCTGTTGTTTAGTGTTATTCTTGCGATGAGTCGTGGCAACTGGATCCACCGCACTTCGGTGGCTGTTCAACTGAACTGAACTGAAAATGACCATATTGATCTCTAAACAACAGTTAATGATTGAGGCCCAGACTGCGTTTTTGATTCGCGAAAGCCTATTATGACGGCGTGCATGAGCAGTAACCAAGAAAACTCCCAGAAGACGATCCCAAAGTCAAGTGCCCTCAAAGTGTTCCATTCCGTGTCTCAGAGTTTCCGATTCAAGACCTGCATTGAATTCAACATACGACACAGAAGTCAAACACGATTCGGGGCATGAGAGAGAGATGGCTCCTGTTACCTTGGCTTGAATCACCGTGAGCATAATTAGTAATCGTGATAAGAGGTAAGATGCGCATCAAAAAGAAAACAAAGTCACGTGATCGTATGAATGTCCCGATTCATACAAATATCAGGGGTGAGGAACCAGTTGGCTGTGAGAATTGAAAACATAAGATGTTTGCAATGATTGTGGCTTAGATGGGATAGTTTGGGTTGTAAGAAGATACGCGTTTGGAATATGGTACTCACAGCCGGGTTACTACTCTATCCAACGCCAATCAGAAATTGCCAGAATCACCGACTGCGGTTGGAGAAAATCGGGTTGACGAAGAATAGTATCGAAAAAAACGTGGTAAAAGATATACAGCAGCCCAGAATCACGTGTCATGGTGAACCCCCCATTGGGTGCAAAACATTAGTACAATGTTGACCGACTTAGAGGCCTTTGTCCAGAAGGGTTACGTGCACTAGCATGATTAAGGCTCCCGATTTCGACGCAACACCGTTAAATCGCAATGTGCTGTTGAGGTCTATGTGGCTCTGATCACTCAGATGCACCGTGGTGCATGAAGGCCCTTTGGAAGTTACTCCAACAAGACAGAGCAACAACAAGAGATAAGACAAACTCGATGTGTTGATTATTCAAGTTAAGGGTAAAAAGAAGAGCAGCGTACAGTTGGGTGAAAATAATGAAAAATCCAAACCATTTCAGGATCCCGCGGTTCACCAACTCAGACTCATGACCAAACCCTTTGTGTGAGGACTGCAATCACTCTCCTGTGCAAACCTGGCCCCTCCCAGTATGCAAGTAGTCATGCTTCGTTGTTGGACGCGAAGCGGTTGATGAAGATAAACAAATGGAGTGGTTGCTAGCAGGCTCAGGCAAGATACAGTTAACTGCGGAAATTTTAAATGCAAAACAAATTTCTCCGGCTTCCATACTGAAGTATGCAATTGTGAAGTGCTGGAACTGAACTCAATTCGCGTTACACTTCTCAGGCCGATGACAATGACGATAACGGCAGCAGCAACGCCTGAAGCTCGATGGCTAACAAAGCCATGTGATGTGCCACTGCGTAAACTGACTTTAAACTGAAGAGGTGATCAGTATCATGAACAGCGCCTGTACCAAGAACTCCAAGAGGCAAAGGCCAATGCGTAGAGATGGCAAAATTCTACACGATTTGAGTAACAAAATGTACAAGCTTCATGCACATCGAATCGTTTATTCGCAACTCACCATATCCGCAAACAAGATGGCTGAGACGGAGTCCGCTATCTCACGAAAACGAGCGTAGTCCAGCCAACGCGAATAAGCACTGGTTCCGGCTATGATTATCTTCGGGCGAAAAAGGCGTGCGGTCTTTTGCAACGCATCGTAATCGATCAGACCAGTGTCCGGGTCCACTTTGTACGGCACCGATTCAAAGAACAAAGAGGTTGCAGACACCTGTGAGGGACCGGTAGTGCACACCAGATTAGAATGCTGATACATTGCTAACCGATTTACAATGAAGCGTAAAGCCGTGACGTCAGTAAGCCGGAACTGGTGTGAAGAATTTATTGGGTCAAGAGCGAAACGTAACAGCACTATAAGCTTATACAGAACGGAGTTACATTCCAGACCTTCTGAATTCCCAATAAGGTCCAAGTTTATTCCGAGATATTGCAAAAGTCGAAACTTACCTTCTTCCCAGAAGGTGCCTGAAACCCATGTGTTAGGTGGCCACCGTCGGGTAGATCCAATCCCATAATGCGACCATGTGGCCCGGCGAGGGCAGTGAGGACAGCGAAATTGGCGGGCGAACCGCTGTGCGGTTGTACATTCACACCCCATTCGGTCGGATCGAGACCAAACAGCGAGAGAGCGCGATTTTGACACAGAAGTTCCATGACATCCACCACCTCATTTCCGCCGTAGTATCTGGACAAAGGAGGAAATGCAGAAAGTGAAAATACAGGCTAATGAAAATCTAACAATGTATCAAGTGCTTGAACAGTGTTAGCAGCACGCCGGTACACCGTACCGATGCTTCGCTGTCACATCATTGGATATGGTATACAGTGATGTCGTCCCCGCCTAGGCAGTTTCGAACCAGTGGCTCTGATCCCATTGCCGGTGGTTATTCGTGACAATGCCCATCACTTTGAAAATTGTCACGGACAGACCTAGTGGCGTGTTAAGGTCAGTAAGAAAGGGTCGTCAACTCACTGAGACGGATGAAGCAGAGACGTTGTCTCTTAGAAAAATGGCGGGCGATGAGATAACTGTCAACAATATTTGGGATACCTCATTCACAGGGAAACTCTTTTGATAGAAGTATAAACACATATATGTCATATTAAGAATGGAATTTTACGCGGGTGGGGTATCACTACAACCAAGCGTTGTTGGGTGGTTCCACTCACAGATGCTGCTGTTTCGGCCCGTGGTTCGCACCTATGGTCGCATCCGATAAATTATCAGCGACTATGAGCTAATAAAATGTTAAGACGCGCATTTTCGACATACGATCGTCATACCCATGCCTCTCAATTTGCGTTTGGGATTTGGCCCAAGTCAGCAGACAAGTTTACCTCAAATACATGTTTGAATTGCCCCATGTCACTCGATCTGCAAGTTTTGCTATCGATGGAAACCGCGATCAGCAATTTAAAGATAGTTACTGATGTGGCTATCAAGAGGATAGCTGCAGTAGCATTGAACACTGATGAGCATTGGCAAATGATGAAACGTGCTGTTTTCAACAGTCTCAATCGCGTGGCTGGCGTGTGCTTGAAGTCTATCATCGAGATGTGTATAACGGGGAAGGTTTTCCTACCTACGGCTGAAAACCGCAATATGACAGGTGAAAGCGAGATATGGGGACGCCGCTACAACGGCTCGATCACGTTGTGGACGCAAATCCAACGGTGCGTTTATGAAAACAAAACGCGAGTAACCGAGCTCGGAATGCGAAAAATAGCTGAACATGGCAGTATAACAGTACGGAGTTTAAGCTAGAAATCCTGTAGGTGGTAACATTTGAGCGGTCAGTGTGTCCGTCCACCACAGCTGCAGTGTCCTTGAGATATCAGCATCGTGGCTCGGTTCGATCAACACACCGTGATATCAGTGCTTGACAACCCATCAAACTGACGGGGTCAGCTGCGAATTAGCGCCGAGACGTGATTAATGCATGAATGATAACATTATGATGTGAAAATAAGGGGTCTCAACGAGGTCGTATAACGCGATTCATGCAGCTGGAGATCAATAACAGATCAATCCCATTCAAAGAGCATGACAAACGGAGTGGAAAGCTGAACTATAGGCAATCGAGTATTGTGTCAAAACATCATAAAC
Source organism: Dicrocoelium dendriticum (assembly GCA_944474145.2). Classification (NCBI taxonomy): domain Eukaryota; kingdom Metazoa; phylum Platyhelminthes; class Trematoda; order Plagiorchiida; family Dicrocoeliidae; genus Dicrocoelium; species Dicrocoelium dendriticum. The sequence goes on from OX104070.1 coordinate 82,169,999, forward strand.
GGCTGCACTAAGTAGTAACCGTGTGTGTGTAAAGTCAGAGCGCATAGTGAAGGCGACATCCAGTGGTAAGGTTTGTCGCAGAGTCGGTTTAGCTAGTGAAGCGAGCTCAGCAAAAACGACAGCTTGATAAGCATGTAAGAACCTCGGTATAAATAACTAAGTCATTTCCATAACTAACGACGCTGCTGCACTCATGAGATTCTTCCTTTGAATCAGTTAAACAAACCCGCTCCAGCGAGCCAATCAGCGCGTAGACGAAATATGTGTAACTGTCCAATCAACTGCCCTGTTCGCATGCGGCACGCCTGCCGCTTGCTTGCACAATCCTATCACATCCTTCCCATTTTCGGGATCAGCTGCATCGGTGTCGCAGAAAATTTCATACGCCCATTCGCTCTGCGTCATTTTTGCTGCCTCTGTGGTTGTGAACTCTCCGTAAGACGTCAAGTGTTTTGCCGCAGGTTCACCTCGTTCTCGGTGTCGTCTCAGCTGCACTCAGTTCCTTCTGATTACCTTCCATCCGGTACTAACTTCATAAGATCTTTGTCCAACCTCCGCGGTCGCCACACTTTTCTTCCATCGTTTGCTGACACCCGGTATTGGTTGGATCCACACTTCATCATTTACTGATAGCTCCGGTTGCGCCTGGGTCCCGCGGTCATAATACCGTTTCTGATCTGTCATCCGTTTTCTTTAGCCCCTTTGCAGTTGCTCATGCGATGACGAGACACGAGGTAAGAGTTCAGCAGTCGCAGACACAAACGTTGTACTGGACTGAAACCGAGGTTCGATAATGGCGTATTGCGAATCTCCAACAACATTAGATACGGGTCCTCATAAGTGGATCTGGCTTTCGACAACAACCTCTTGGTTTGTTTGACCATTGCCACTGCTTTTGCGTTAGAGTGACTAGGATACGGGGTGGTTTGTCGATGTGAAAGTTCCCACTTGTTCGCGAAGATCTGGAACGCAGCATTTGTAAATTGCGGGCCACTGTCAGAGATCAGTTCCTCCGGTATTCCATGTCTGACAAACTGACATCTAAGCTTGCTGACAACTACTTCCGTGGTGGTAGCAATGAGTTGGTCGATCTCAAAATGGTCATTGTAATACTCCACAGTGATTAAATAGTCCTTCCCGTTGTCATAGAACAAGTCCACTGCTACTTTCTGCCATGGTCGAGCTGGAATCTCACGCAACATCATTGGTCCCCTGGCTTAGCGAGCGTCGTGGGACCGGCTAGCTGAACAGCTTGATATATGGTCTCGGACTTGACTTGTCATCCCGGACCAGAAGATCAGTTCGCGTGCTCTACTAATAGTGCAGTTGACACCCAAATGGGCTCGATGAGCGTGTTCTAGCACTTCTTTGCGAAGCGGAGGTGGGATCAAAATGCGATTTCCTTTAAACAGCCAACCGTCAACCCGAAAGTTGAAGAACAGTGTTAATTCCCTCGGAAATTTATCCTTTGTATCTGGCTATCCCTCTAAAATCACGTCGCGCAATGCTATGCACGTCGCGTCTGCCTCCGTACGACACTTCAAGTCTTTCAGGCGATCTGTTGTTACCGCCAGATGTTGTACGAGAATGACTGCCTCCAGTTCTTCCTGGTGTTCGTCTATCGGAAGATGGGCTCTCAACAGAGCGTCTGCGGAGAACATTTGCGTTCCCAGGGTGTACACCAGAACCAAGTCGTGTTTCCGGAGCCGGATAAGCATCCGTTTAAGAAGTCGGGGGACACTGTGTAACGGTTTGCTAACTATTGACATGAGCGGTTTGTCATCATCATCATCATCATCATCATCATCATCATCATCATCATCATCATCATCATCATCATCATCATCATCATCATCATCATCATCATCATCATCATCATCATCATCATCATCATCATCATCATCATCATCATCATCATCATCATCATCATCATCATCATCATCATCATCATCATCATCATCATCATCATCATCATCATCATCATCATCATCATCATCATCATCATCATCATCATCATCATCATCATCATCATCATCATCATCATCATCATCATCATCATCATCATCATCATCATCATCATCATCATCATCATCATCATCATCATCATCATCATCATCATCATCATCATCATCATCATCATCATCATCATCATCATCATCATCATCATCATCATCATCATCATCATCATCATCATCATCATCATCATCATCATCATCATCATCATCATCATCATCATCATCATCATCATCATCATCATCATCATCATCATCATCATCATCATCATCATCATCATCATCATCATCATCATCATCATCATCATCATCATCATCATCATCATCATCATCATCATCATCATCATCATCATCATCATCATCATCATCATCATCATCATCATCATCATCATCATCATCATCATCATCATCATCATCATCATCATCATCATCATCATCATCATCATCATCATCATCATCATCACCATCATCATCATCATCGTCATCATCATCATCATCATCATCATCATCATCATCATCATCATCATCATCATCATCATCATCATCATCAACAGTAGTACATCAGCCATTTGAACTGATGCTTCGCTGCCATACAACCATGAGGACCTATGAAATAAAGAATAAGAAGAGGGAGAGAAGGGGGACTTAGCTGAAAACCTTAATACCCTAAGCAAACATTCAGGGTCAAGGCGCCTACACCTTGTGTTAACAACATACCGTCACAAACAGCTGGCTATCGTGCAAAGATAAGGCGGCATCGGCGAGACAGCTTCCTTGCGGCTTTCACTGCCACGCGTCATAATCAGCCATTACCCCGCAGATAACTCAGCACCAAACACACTTTAAACAGACAATCCGATTAGGAGATGGCAGCAGACGCGCCACTGGTGTCGGTTGCGAGCCATGTCCTGTAAAGTCTCGAGCCAAGCACAAGGTGAGTCACGTGGACTCCAACCCGGAAGGCGAGACGGACCAACGGCACCCAGTTTGGTCGTCAGTGACTTCATTTCCCGCTGCCAAGTCAACTTCTGTCCACCTCGAGATTTGCGCCATCCTACACCTGGTAGACTGAACAAGGCCCTCCTAGGTAAGCGGTGACCAGGCATACGTAGCATGTGTCCGAGCCAACGCAACTTATTCAGTGCTATCTGTTGTTCTAGGGAGCTAGCATGATCATCACCACCTAGTACTCGCCTAAGCACATCATCGTTGCGGACACGCTGGTGCCATCCGACACCAGAAATGCTTCGCAAACAACGATGATCAAAGACTTGAAGGCGCCTTAGATCTTCAGACCGAAGGGGCCAAGTCTCACTACCATACAGCAGAACGGCCCTCACTGCGGCCTTGTATACCCGGCCTTTCAGACGGAGGGAAACTCCCTTCTGTCGCCAAAGATGACGCAGATACAAGAAGGCAGCTCTGGCCTTTGCAATGCGTGAGCTCACGTCAGTTTCTATGCGCTCATCATTGCTGATGCAGCTGCCAAGATAAGTGAATTGATCAACCACCTCGAGTTCCTCGTTAGCAAGCGTCAAGGGGTCATCAAGTGGCTCAGTCTCCTGGAATAAGCAATCGAAGTGGAGGGTGTTAGACAAGTAGGCACTTTGTCAATATTCACATCAGGCGCAGTCAATCACAGGAAATGACAATATCAAATAAAATATATCAAAGCATATGCCGACATAACTATTCGTTAATTAGCATAGGAAAGAAATGCATATATACGTACAGTGGTAGATTCAAATGCATGACAGCCACAGGGAGGCGATAAGGGCGATAGGTTGCAATCGAGGCGCACGCCTCCAATAATATGACATACGCATTACCAGAGAAACGCGAAGCTGACCACGAGATTAAACTATTTACGTACGCGAAAGACACAGCGAACCTTGAATGCTTTGGTAAAGGTCAGGCGTCGAGCTATTGATTTGGAGGTCAATTTAAGACCGATCATGGTCCGCAAAATGTACACCACAAAAATAGTCGATAGCCATTTCTTTGTTCCGCCAATGTAGGTGCTGTCGTAGGCACAGATAAACTGGTAGGCAAAACAATCAAGGTCTGCTACGGCCCACTAAGACCTCCGTCATCAGGCAGCTGAAGTCTAACCTACGTAAACAGCTCGACCTCGTCGTTAAACTCGTACGAATCTACCGCGATGCACCTGCCGTGTTGCTTAGAGAAAACTCTCTCGAACACCCTAACTTCGAAAAAGTACCAGATTTGGTAACCTAACGACGCGACATCAAGCAAAGGAGGTTAAAAGTAATGTACATCGCTCAAGTGTCGTGTTTTAGGTGTGACAATTAAACTAGTATTGAGCACCCACAGAAATGGTAAACAAGCCAGGGTTGCATAACCGCCTCTCTGGACCCTTCCATCCAATTAGACATGGAAACGATTGTTTGGAGAAGTAAGGGCGACTATAATTAATAAACCAATCGAAAATACCCATCTCCAGTAAGTGGTTGACAATGCACTCAAAATGTGTCTATGACTGATGCCGTAGGTGAAGTAAGCGTAGTTCCAACAAAATCTAGGGAGGTGACCAAGTAATCCCCTCTGTCTTCATGCCAACAAAGATACCATCATGCCCACCTATGACAAGCGCTTTCATGACTACAAATTGAGGTCTCTGCAGAACATTCGGTTGAGCGTTTAACGCTACAACAATTCTGCCTACAAAAATAATCGACACTTCCCCAAATACCTTCACTTCTTGGTCCATGAGAAACTTCAAAGGGTAATGGACGCTGTGACGAACCTCAGCGTTTGTGACCACAGCCTCGGGATCTCACTTAGCAGTCCCGTCTACGCCATTCTTCAGACATGTGACTATGATAAACCCATCTACGGATACATTAAGCTCGTTCAACTACTGAGTGCCGCTTTCACAATGGCGTCTCAAGTCAAGCGTCGCGTTCGCGCAAACGAAAAGCCCAAAGGTCAGCCACACCGATTTGCAATGAGAAAACATAAGGTGGCCGGAGACAAAGTGTTAGCAAGTAGTAAAACCGTGCATAATCATCCAATCTGATAGCCTCTGATCTTCTCTACTACAAATGAAAGCCAATAAATCTGGTGACGGGCAGCCTTGCAGTGAGTGCCAAATGCCAACAAGTGGATTGTCCATAATAGTAACCCAAACATCATATAAAGGAAATTACTGCACCCCGCACACGTAAGACCATCCTCAGCGTGATCAAGCTTGGCCGTGCGCATCATTAGAAATCTGTTAAGGATAAAAATATAAATAAAACAGCCGTCATCACCCGGTCCGGCCTACTTGAGAAGTGCAGTGTTCTCTTCTGGAATCTCACGTTATGGGTATTGAAATGTTGTTTAGTGGAAAACTAGATGTACTTGTTAATGCGGATAACTTTGTCTGGGTTTTTGACGATCTCGGGGAGACTCAGGCAATCCTGGATCAACTTTGTGGAGTGGTCCAATTCATTTGGTGTGTGTTTCGCATCTCCAGTGTAAAATACTCTTACATGACTATCGGCCACGTGATGGGGCTTTCAGTTCTACCAAAGCGGAGCCGGAAACAGTCGACCAAGTGCCCTATCTTGAATAATGTGCAAGTATAGATGGCTTCCGAAAAGGATTCCAGCATTGCGGAAGGCAGAAATTCGTTCTTGTACCTGACAATGACACTGCACAATGAAAGCCGCAACGAAACCGTCTCGCCAGTCCCCTTACCTTCGCCTGACAAACAGCCGTTTGTATCGGTATGTGATTGCCAAGGCGTAAGCGCATTGGCAATGTGCATGTTTACTCAAAGTATTTCGATACCCCTTTCTACTCCCGTTATTTCTGATCGTATAGAAGGCATCATCAGTACGCCCTACACAGTACCAACGCTTTGCTACCATGTAACCATCACCAGTTGCGCATGGGCTAGGCATATCGCGAGGCCAACAAAACGAGCGCGAATTCGAACCGGTAAAACCTGCAGTACAATGTAGACGCCCTATGCTTTCGGTAAAAACACTCAACCATCATCTCATAGCTTATCCAGGTCTTACAGTAGCGAGGTATTTTCTAAAATTTCGAATGTAATGTGGACAGATGGTTAATACCCCTAGCGCTATTTCCATTCATATGTATTGGGCTTCACTTTGCACATGGTCGAAGCGTGTGCGTTATGGCTGTGTGTATAATACCCATTCTAGAATTCAATCCTTCCTGCTTATTCCCCCGACCAAGACGATTCTCTCTGGTATGTACGTCTCAACCTTGTGGGTAGATTGCCCCCCTCGCTGCCTGATATACATTTAGACACGTTGGTCAGAGATTACCCCCGTACACCGTACAGCCAAAATTGTCGGCAAAGATGGTTCTAATCCTCTAGCACTAATTGCATTCGTATGTATCAGGCTCCACTTTTCACATGGCTAAAAGGTGTGCGTTATGACTGGTTAGCTGCATGATGCATTTGCGGATAACGAGCTACTATCACCACTGACTACCGTATTCACACGATGACATGGCGGCTTTCAGTCAGTAGGATGAACAAGTTCATAAACAAATTCAGACAACTTTCTGCGCATCTCTCAATCCTGATAGGAGCAAAAATAGTTCGCACATCTTCACTTGATATCAAGGCAGTACGAGCTGACCTGTGGTGTGCTCCAGTATAGATGACCTACCGAAGGAATTCATTTCACCCTTCTCGTCTACGCAAATTCCGCCGTATAACCTTGCCTCTTCCAGTGCCAAACGCATGGGCGCACCGCGCTCCTGTCCGCATCGTAAGCAGACCAGAGATGAGAAAATGCACAACGAACTCTCTGCCTCTAATCACATTTTGGTCCGCAACGACGCCGTGCGTCGTATCCTTCCGTCTCCTTACATAAGCCCTTTTAAGAGTTTTGTAACGAATTCCAAGGCGCTTCATCATGGAGCAAAACAGTCCCTGTATAATGGTGCCCATCGACCGACTCAAGATCGCTTTCTCTACCCTTGGCCTTAAACTGCCATCAGCGAACTGTAACTGGCATTTCCACCTTTGACTTTCGAAGTATCAGTTGCTTATAAACTGCCAACTAATTAGACCCCATATAACCAGAAGTAGCTAGAAATTCTGGTGAAACGCAAAAGCGCAATATTCTGATCTCACGCTGCCTTCCCCGAGCACTTCACAACTTTCTTTGAGTACTGAATCACAGAGCTCAGGCTACCACAGTGCTTACTGGGTCATTCGTTCAAATCTACAATCATCATCACCATGGCTAAATGCTGCGACCATTTGCTCACAATCAATGATGGTATAAACCAAGCAAATGTCAAAGATTTGAATAAGCAGCTGAACTGAAGCGTCCGAAATTCTTCGCAGAGAAAAGTGGGGGAACTGTATTGTAGGCGGTTGCCAAGTGTAGTCAATTATTTGGAGGCAGACGAGCTCATTAAGATGACCCTCGATGATTCGCTCCGAGGCACCACCTAACTAAAGAATAAATGACTACAAATAGGGAGCAAAGAAATCTGAGCAGTGTTTTTTCGTGCCTTCGGAGTTGATTCGAGTTAACCGCACCGAAATGCCGCCATGCCCGCCAAAAATTCAACAGACTCCGTCCGTCCACCACTTAACAAACCATCTGTGATAAGCAGGACAATAGCATGTCATCGTTATTTTTGCAACCACAGATCTCGTTTCAAACGCTCATCTGCACAACAACACGTAAGAATTTCGTGCTTGCTCCTTCCCAGTGAGCCATGCGTTACGCTGCTTTTGCTGTTTCGGTTACGCATACTGTGATCTAGTTGCATCTGCGATTCTACGTGGTTTCGTGGTTGGCGTGACTCTTACGTGTCATCGGTACCGCTTAGTTCCCGTGTTACTACTATAAAGTGAATTAATGGTAATGACTGGATTAGTAAGATCATAGTAGGGTTCGCACTTATGTGCAAGTCTAAACTGAGATACGAGCAACCGTTGGGGTGGTGTAAAGTGTAAATATGTACGAGATGAAGACTGTGATATAGAAGCAAGGGTATGCAGCTCAGGTTGTTCAGTTGATGGTCTGAGTGTTCGCTGAACTAGGCAGTTTGACTGCAAACGTTTCGTCACCACCCAAAGTGACACAGTTAGTGCGCATTTGTGTAGCAGAGCGGCGCGGTACGAAGCGTCAGTGAGTATGAGGGATCGATATTCTAGCCGTCAGTCTGAGTTTGGATCGTTCAACGGGCACAAGACCATCGAAATCGATCTCTGATTCTGGCCTCAGCATACGCGCGAGTCGGTTTATTGAATTGTCTGTAGAATACCATACTTCCAGAAACGCTCTGGCTTGCGTAGAATTTGAACGGCCTAGGATATTTATGTTCCCTAGGTCGAAGTGGTGACCTTCTTGATCTTCATGCATGAGATGAAGGCGTATGGGGAATAGGCGTGGAAAATTACTGAGAGAAAGTGGCGGAAACAGCGTGGATGAGATGGTGGAATGTCCTTGGCAGAAATGATGTGGTCCTGCAGAGCTCGGAAAGCAAAACCAATTGGACATCGTTAATAGCTTCAGAGGCAACCTAAATAATTGATAAATGAGAGCGAAAGTAAACGATGGAATCTAAAGCAGAAAGCAGCACACATATATCAAGACAATCAGGGTCGACAGGAACACGCTGCAAAAGCAACGCTTACAAGTTCAAGGAGAAGAGCTGGTTGTTACTAACCTGGAACCAACTTGTCCCTCAGAGTACTTATTATGGAAGGATGAAGATAAGGCCTGCAAGACAGCTCGACTGACAAAGTTTTCTGAGGCAATCATTTCCAAACCGCAAAATTGTCGCTGTCTTTCAGCGCGGCACAGGGCCATTATTTCCGGGTCTGCTTCTGCCAAATCCATCTGAGCAAAATGTCTGCAAAACAAGTTAAATGTCATACAAAAAAGCTGGAAATCTCTGTGAGTCCATGACTAGTGTACGGTTTGAGTCAATCAAAAAGAAATAGCAAAAGAAGAATAACAGGAGAAAATGACAAAAGCAGCGCCCTGGGTTATTTGCGTTAGATGGCAAATCTGAACGCGGCATCCGTCAGAGATAACTGTTACGATATCAATGAGATTCTCATACAAATACACAAATGTAAATGTGATAATAGCATCGACGACTCGCTTCATCACATCATCAACAGCGTGATTACATCAGCCATATGGAGTGATGCTTCACTTCCGTACAACTAATATGATCTACGGGAAAAAGAATAATAGCAGGGAGAGGAGGGGGACATTGCGTAATAGCTTAATGCCCTGAACAAGCATTCAGAGTCAAGGCATCTAGACCTTGTCAACAATATTCCGTCACAAACAGCTAGGTAGCGTGCAAAGATAAGGCGGTATCGGTGGAACGGTTTCGTTGTGGCTTCACCGCCCCGAAGCATAATTAGCCATTACCACACAGATAACACACCACCAAACCACCTTAAACAGGCAGTCCGACCAGGAGATGACAGCAGACTTGCCAATAGTGCTGACAGCGAGTCATGTTCTGTGATTTCTTGAGTCAAGCACATAGTTGGTCATGGGGACTCCACCCTGTAAAGCGAGACGGGCCAACAGTACCGAGTTTTGTAATCAGTGAGTTCATTTCCCAATGTCAAGTTAATTTTTGCCCGCCTTGAGTCGTACGCCACCTCGTATCTGGCAAACGAAACAGTGTCCCCCACGGTAAGCGGAGAACGGGCATACGTAGTACGTGCCCTAACCAACGCAACTTGTTCAGCGATATCTGTTATTCAAACGAAGTCGCGTGATCATCACTGCCAAGTACTTGCTTATGCACATCATCCTTGCGGACACACTGATGCCATGCATTGCCGGCAATGCTCCGCATGCATTGATGATCAAAAAATTGAAGATGCTTCAGATCTTCATACAAAAAAGACCAAGTTTCATACCCCTACAGTAGGACGGCTTTCACTGTTACCTTCTAAACGAGGCCCCTTCTGACGTCATATATGTCGCAGTTTCAAGGTATTTATAGTTTTTGCAATACATGAACAAACTTCAATGGTTATGCGTCCATCGTTGGTAACGCAGCTGCCAGGGTAAGTGAATCGATGAACAACCTAGAGTTCCTCGTTATCAAGCGAACGACAAGCGGCGGATGGTCGTGCAACAACACTGCAATTTGAGGGTGCGAAACGCGTGGCTAGTGATGGAATCACTCTAGAGAGTTTATTCAGGGATAATCGGGCCGCCCCAATATCGTTAAAGAGTAAGACAATATCGTTCGCATAATCAAGATCAACCGACTTTTCACCAAGCAGCATATAAACGCCTGCATGGTGAGATTATGCAATGGAACATTCCATGATGGAGTCCACGACGAAATTGAACAAAACTACTCTCTTGAGTATTGGCACTGCAAAATTAAGGAAACTAGAGGGCGATATACAAGGAGTTATCTTTGGAAAAAATCCGATATAAGATGTTACGAAAATAACTGAACACTTCATGCTACCAGAGGGGACAAGAATAGTGTGCGAAAAAACGAGAAATCTTATGTGAGTGGATTCACACCAACGATATGGTGAAGGATGAAAAATGAAAGTAGACGGTTAGAATATACACATGTTTTGATCCATCGACATAGGATCGGACACCCACAAGAGGTAGCGACATTTATTAACATGCACGGCCAATATAGTTCAGTTTTGCGACGTTTTAGGTGCGATGCGCCCTCCAAATTTGCAATCCACAGAATGAGCGGTGCGGAATTTCTTGAATTCCAACACCGATTTTGCCATGAATATTGTCTGACAAACTGTTCCAATAATACACCATCCGAAGTCGGCTGGTGGCCGAAAGTACTGTGCACTTGCGTTGTAGTTCGGAGGTCCCCGATTCGAACAGATGTAGGTGTTCGCGGTACACCAAATACACGCTCTAATGGTAATGGGCACATGACAGCGAAGCGTCGGCACGGTGTGCTGGCGTACTGCTAATGCCTTGCTCTCTACACCACTCGACATTCGAGCCATAGAGGGCAAGTCATACGCATCAGATCCGATAAAACCAGCTTGGATCTGTGTCCGCGAGTGCTGCTTGGTGCCCACACGTCGCGGTTTTAGCATAGGAAAGTCACCCGGAGGCTATATCCGTTGCGTCCCTATGAGACCCACTCGAAACCTACGACAAGACAGGGGTTACAGCCCTTGCCTCCTGTATCGGTCTTTGTATGACATACCTCTAAATTGCAGATAAGTCTATTAGCCAAACGCTGAACACATTCGAGTCTCTTCACCTCGTCACAATTGATCAGACAATAGGCGGGTGAGTCGTACTCGAGTACTGGTCTTATTACAGGAGAAAAGACTTCACTGGAAATCTCTTCAGACTAAGTGGAGAAGTTGTGTTTGAGCACCCAAACCATGCGTCTTCCGTTACTGTATATTCTGTTTGTGTTGTCCACCAATACAAACCACAATGTAAGAGTGCGCCTAGGTCCTTCATGGAAGAGGTGAAATGCAGCGGTTGGTCGACTAGAGTGGACACACCCACCCCCTTCCCCAAGCACATAAATAAGGAGCGGTAGATCGACTTTCAATGGTACGGACAGACGGTCGAGATCTTGTAGAATTACGTCGCAGTCTTTGGTAGCATGGTTACTCTTGTACATAGTGATCTGTTCCGCTAAAGACAGTTTCTTGGACGATGGAAAATTGTGTTATTATTAGTATTATTATAACTTTTAAGGCCAGCCGCAAACAAAGGACAAGGCGAGCGAAGAGGCTTAGGTAATTCGTTGACGTGGATTATCAATGCATGTTAGCTGATAGAGAGAAACACACCTAAGCTAATATACTGCGATACAAAAATATAAAACACTAAAAATTACACTACAAAGAATCCAAAAAATAAGTAATGAATTGTTAAATATTACATTATGCACGTCGCATGAGTTCGCAATCGGAGGGGAATCTAAGGTGGAGGGGGATGGATAAACAAACTCACAACACAAACGTCAGTGGGGCCGGCTGTTCGCTATATCAGCAAGCGTATCCAACCAAACTTGTTCATCGTCCTTCGGACCCCAGCCAGGCAATCGGGATGCACCAAGCGACGCCAACTTCGAAGTGATGGTTTTCACTCCTCTTAACTAAGTCATCGTTTGGTCACCCTCCGCTTCTTTCATCCAGACTCATGGCGCGCAAACAACCCACGTCGCGGGAGTCGGTGTGCTGACATACACAACACGTGGCCCAGCTATCGGAGCCCGGTGCGTGATATAACGGTGCTGAGCGGTTCACTCGCTCTTCCTGCACCAAACACGCGACTCCGAACACATTCAATGCTCACGCGATGCTCCCACCATACACTAGTTAAGCTGCGAAGGCAGCGATGATCGTTGATATGAATCAAGAACATAATCGGCCTTAGTGTTGTGCCTTGGGGTACGCCATTGGTGGAGGGATGGTAGCAATTTAGATGCTCATCCACTTGTGCCCCCTATTCTCGCTAACAAAGGAACTTACTGATCCATGGATGCAGTGAGCCATCAACACCGCTCATCCTTAGCCTGAGTAGGAGGACCTCATAGTCCACCCTGCCGGAAGCTCTGCTGGAAGCAAGGACGTACCTTGGTACAAAGCTTGCGACAATTCATGTCACGTCACTAGCCGATTGGTGATGCACTAGCGGCCTTTCACGAAACTGTTTTGTGTCCGCGTCACAAGTTCTTTCGATCCTAGCAGCTGCAGTAAACCTTTCTTCACGATCTTCTTGAGTGTCTTGGTCACAACGGAGATCAGACAAATAGCCCGGTAATAGTCAACATTGCGTGGATTTTCGTCTTTCGGAATCGTCTTCAGCACCGAGCATTTCCAATTTCTGGGCGATGAACCATCGGAAAGCGATCTGCTAACCAGGTCAGTCACGGAAGGCAAGATGGTCAGTAGGAAATTCAGCAGAAGCGGAAGGGTTCGTGACGTCAAGACTGGAGGGTAGAATACATACAGCTTTCTACACTGCAATCCACGCTGAGTTCGGTAAAAGTTGAACGTGTCGAAGTCAATACAGTCAGTTTCAAGTACGAGAGCGAAGTGCGCCGCCAACGCAGAGGAACACTCAGTCTGTTAAAGCCCAGTAACACTGCTACATCACCTGCAGATGACGCCTTATGTAGGTAAAGATCCTCGGTTGCTGTCACAAGCACTTCGTCGAACTGACGGTACTACTGTGCTCCATGCTTTTGCATAAGCATCGGTGCCTCTTGTACCCCTCGGAGTCGTCGACAGTGGCTCAAGGTATTTGTGACGTCGGTAGCACCTTCAGAAAAAATGCTGAAGGCAAACAACTTGACCTAATACTAATAAATGGCCTTATGTGCGCGGTTCGACCAATATTGGTTCGAACTAATATTGGGATTAGTAAGCGCCTTCTGAAGATAAGGTACCACTGCAACGTTTCCGTTCATGTCCCTATTTAATGCAGTTCGGGGGGTGTGAAAGAAAATTTCTATCGTCCACCATCATCTCCTCGGAAAATAGTGAAAAGTACTGATATTGCGATAGTTGCAGAAAACTTGAATGACCAAGTTCATCGTCGTTGGGACACTGAAGAACACCTGGGAGGCCAGTTCCGAGCTGACACACATCGGACAGGCAATAACGATCAATTACTGTAACGATGCGATTGGCACAGTCTTTATATTACCAACAATGCTTTACAGCATAAACATTCTCATCGTAGCACCTGGTGCCAACCGAAACGTTTGATGAGATGAAATCAAATTGGCCATATCATTATCAGTTATGGGTGGTGCACGTCAGTCCAAGACGCTCGGTCAGTTTGGAACGTGTGCTTGGATTGTGGTCATGCTTTGATGCGCACACGCTTGGCGCCCTACTCTTTCAGCTTCAAAGAAGCGCCTAAATTCTAAACACTTCACTAGTAACCTGAACACCCAGTCCGCAGTTCAAAAATGTCATGGCGAACTGGCCAACCATTGGTCGATAATAAGCAAAGATAGTGAACCGAGCGCTGATTGAAATCGACCAAAGTGTGCCAGGAAGAATATTCTGACGTCTGTCATAGGAGCAAATTGAGAAGTCTACAAGATCTCTGAGACATCAATCAGTTTAGTTGAGACACACAAAAAGGCTCCATTATATATATATATATATATATATATATATATATATATATATATATATATATATTTATACGGTTGGTTCGCCGTGAATCGGCGTAAATTTAACATTCTCTCCCTCGGTACTGTGGAGAAACGTACTGAGCTGGAGAAGCCGATGGCTGCACGACTGTGTGATGTGGAAGGCATAGCCACAGTGGGCGACCTGTGGCACCACATTCGCGACCAGGTGACAGCTGCTGCCAAAGAGACCATCGGGCGCACAAACTGTAAGCGGCCTGATTGGTTTGATGACAACGTTGCGACGATTGGGGTATTAGCGTCGGAGAAGAATGCAGCATTTACTGCACACGTCGTAGATCCAGTGACTTGAGGAAGAGTAGTCTGTTTCGCAAACTTCGACGGCGACTGACCCGAGAACTCCGTCGCATAAAAAATGCATGTTGGACGGAGAAGGCGAAACAGATAAAATGCTACGCTGAACGCCGCCAACACAACCAATTCTTTGACTCCTTGAAGGCGGTGTATGGACCGAGATTGGAGCCGCTGAGGACGCTGATGGATGGTAGTTCAGGCGCTAACTACACACAGATTGCAGACATTATGCAGATCTGGTGAAAACAATTTGACTGTCTCTTGAACAACCGTTCAGAGACCGACTGGCCTACATTGAACTGCTTGAAGCAGCACGATGTGAAGACGAGTCTGGCGGACACGCCGACACTGGATGAGACGCAGAGAGCACTTGCTCAGCTGCGAAACAGCAAATGTGCCGGTGCCGACGGGATCCCGCCTGAAGTATTGAAACATGGCGGACCCGCGTTGTTGACTGCGCTGCACCACTTGGTGCAACGCGTGTGGATTGAGGAGGAGGCACCTCCTGAACTGAAAGGTGCCCTTTTGCTTCCATTGTACAAGGGCAAAGGGTGCAAGCAATGTTGCACGAATTATCGTGGCATCAACTTACTGAGTTGTGTGGGCAAGGTGATTGCCCGAATCCTGCTCAACCGCCTCGTCAGTCAGATTGTGGAACCTAACGTGGCCGAAGAGCAATGTGAATTCCGTTCGGGTCGCAGCACTATAGATATGGTGTTTTCGGCTCGTCAGTTGCAGCAGAAGTGCAGAGAACGACACCAGCCATTGTACTCGCTTTTTGTTGATTTCACCAAGACATTTGTTACGGTGAACCGCGAGGCATTGTGGCTGGTGTTGGGCAGGTTTGGTTGGCCGCGTAAGTTTGTAAGTTTAATTGAATGTCTGTACAGTGGTATGCGAGCGAGGGTGCAGCTGAGTGGAGAGACCTCAGATGACTTTGCAGTTGTCACTGGTGT
>OX104070.1:82185933-82275873 GCA_944474145.2 Dicrocoelium dendriticum
TCGTGTACGCGCCACACTGCTAAATACACTCGCACTGACGATGTCACCTCGAGTGGTGACGAAACGTTTGCAGTCAACCTGCCGAGCTCAGCGAACAATCAGCCAATCAACTAAACAACCTGAGCTACCAACGTTTGCTTCTATATCGATCCTTAGACTGTTGGCAACTAAGGCACGTACGAGCCCACTGTCTAACGTCCCGATTGACGTTGCGCCACACGAAGCGTTGTGTGACGAGCTTAACTGTGGCACGAATGCCTAGATGTGATAAACTGTGAAGTATGTCAAACACAATGCCTCGGAAACCTTAGGGAACCACTGGTCGTGGTGAATTTTGCGAAACGTCGCAAAGTATGGTTCCATCCGAAGTAGGCAGTGGAACTGGTCGTATGCGCAAGGAGCTAGAATTACGAAGCTGATCTAGCTCTGGGTCGGTCTGTTGAGCAGCAGCCATTGCCGTTGGATCGATACCTTCAGCGGACGTGATGGAGCTGACGCGAGAAAGAGTATCAGCGACGGAGTTCTGCACACCCGAGACGTGCCGTATGTCTGACGTAAACTGTGAGACATAGTCCAGGTGGCGTATCTCTCTCGGAGAGTATCGGTCGGATGACGAGTCGAGGGCGTAAACTAAAGGTTTGTGGTCAGTAAAGACGGTAAAGCTTCTGCCCTCTAGAAAAGGACGAAAATGACGGATGGCGAGGTAAACTGCCAGAAGTTCTTTCCCGAAGGTGCTGTAACGTGTCTCCGCTGGCTGCAACGGTTTCGAAAAGAAAGCCAAAGGTTGCCAGGTATTGTCGACAGCCTGCTGAAGAACAGCACCAACGGCCTCGTCTGAGGCATCAGTGACGAGAGAAATTGGAGCAGATGGTACGGGATGTGCTAAGAGAGCAGCATTAGCGATTGCGTCTTTAAGGTTTGAGAAGGCTAATCGCGCGGACTTGGTAAAAACAAACGAACGTTGATTGCCCCGAAGCAAGTCAGTCAAGGGCTGCATTATCCTAGCACAACACGGAATAAAGCGTCTATAGTAGTTAACTATCCCAAGGAAACGTTTAAGCTGTTTAAACGATGTAGGTTCTGGGAAATCTTTGATGGCGGTTACCTTTTGAGACAGTGGTTCAATACCTGTAGCTGAGATGCGGTGACCTAGGAACTCGATCGACGATTTTCCTAGTTCGCACTTGCTAGGGTTCAAGGTGACGCCTCGATCAGATAGGCGTTGGAATAGAATACGCAGATGCTCTAAGTGTTGCGACTTAGAGGCGCTGGCTACCAGGATGTCATCCACGTAAGGATATGCGAAGTCCAGACCACGAGTAACGTCATGGATGAACCGCTGGAATGTTTGAGCAGCGTTCCTTAACCCGAAAGGCATTCGAAGGAACTCGAATAAACCAAAGGGTGTTATAACTGCAGTTTTGGGGATATCGCAGTCCTCTACAGGAATCTGGTGATATGCTCGCGTCAGGTCTATCTTACTAAACACTGACTTACCACCGAGACTACTTGTAAGGTCCTGGATGTGCGGTATAGGATACCTATCTGCAACTGTGCACTTGTTCAGCGCCCGGTAGTCTCCGCAGGGCCGCCAATTGCCGCCTTTCTTGGGCACCATGTGGAGAGGTGAGGCCCACTGACTTTCGGAAGGACGGATGATACCAAGTTCGAGCATGTGCTCGAATTCCGCCTTAGCGGCTTTTAGCTTATCAGGGGCGAGACGTCGTGGCCGTGCAGAAACCGGTGGGCCACGGGTTCGTATATGGTGCGTAACGCTAGATGCGACCGGAAGAGTAGCGTCAGCTGAGTGGACCAGCTGCGGAAACTGTCTGAACAGATCTAAAAATTCCTTATCAGCTTCAGGCTGAATGTAAATGGGAGTGACAGAAACACAAGGTGTGCGAACTCCACATGTGAAAAGCTGGGTCTTTTGGTCAACGAGTTTGCGATGACGCGCATCGACGAGAAGATCGAAGTGTTGGAGGAAGTCGATACCCAATATAGCAAACGGAACAGCAGCGATGGTGAAAATCCATCGAAAGGGACGTCGTAGTCCGAGATCAATGGTAAGGGAGCGTTGACCGAAAACTCGGATAGCGGTGCCGTTAGCGGCACGCAAGTTGGTTGTCTGTGGCTTAGTCGCGTCGCCTGGAACCGGTGGGATCACGCTAACTTCCGCCCCGGTATCAACCAGGAACATGATCCCGGTGTTCCTATCAACGATTTTGAAGAGGCGATTTGGACGACTTCGGCCGACGGCGTTCGTCGCCAATACGTGTCGGCCTGTCCTTTTTCTCGTTACGGGAAATGAGCATGGTTTTATACAATTTCTAGCGGAACTTCCAAAACGTGCGTGATAACGGCAAATTGGACGTCGTGTTCGTCTTCGAGATGGGCTAGGGGAACGGGATGGAGAATCCCGTTGGTGCCGATGTAACTTTAAGCTTTGAACTTCTTGCCGTAGCGCGGCTATCTCTGCTAAGAGCTCACCAGTCGAAGGTGGAGTAGCGGTGTCGATGGTTTGGACCGAAGGGTCAACAGTAAAACCTACGTCAGGTGAGCGAAGAGAACTAGGTGACGGACACGGTGGTCCGGTGAAGCGCTCCATCATGTCATCAGCAATATCTGCAACTTCTGACAAAGGCTGCGATTTCGCAAGCGATAGCATAGCTTGTACGTTTTCAGGCAAACGCTGAAGCCATAACTCTCGAAGCAGCGACTCGTCCATATGCAACCCTTGAAGAAGACCACGCATCTCTAGCAATAGCGCGGATGGCTTACTAGAACCTAGCTGTAGACCAGTAAAAAGTTTGTGCAGGCGGGACTTCACTGAGGGAGTAACACGCTTTATAACAGCGTTCTTGAGAGAATTATAGCGGTCAGGAGGACAAGATGTAATAATAAGATCACGTAGTGCTAAAGTAACATCAGTCGGCAGGCGTGTTAGCAAGTGATTAAACTTTGCAGAGTCACTAGTAACATGCTTAGAAGTAAATTCAGCTTCTAAAATCATGAACCACAAGACGGGATCTTTTTCAATAAATGGTGGAACTACGAGAGATACCGCTTGCACAGGCTGTGAGTCTTCACACTTTTTAGAAACTGAGGTCATGGCTTGCGTGGAAAAACCAAAGAAATGGAACGAACTCACCGGAATGCGATTGGGGTCACCAATTATGTAGCGCCTTGACGAATGCTACACAAGAAAACCGTAGCCCAGTAAGACAGAAGACGGCAAGATATTAAGAATGTCTTGAGAAAATAGCTATGTACAATAGCTATGTGAATATAGCTTGAGGACAATGGGAGAAAATGGTGAAGCAATGAGTAACACCACGTAGGAGCGCAACAGCCGGCAACGCGCGGGCAAGATGGCGGACCTAGTTCAAAATTGCAGTCCAGTATATATAGGCTTTGGACGGGTGCAAAGTAAAACAAAATGTGTACAAGTCTGAATGTGATGTTTGATGGAGTAAAATGTCATGGTCACTACATACTCACTTCTTTACCTAAACAGATGAGTTGACAGATGTAGCAGGACTTGTCGTGCTGATTGCGCTTGAATGATACCGACACCTATTATTCATGGAAGAAGACGCATTTGTACGAACCTCTATCGGAGAACACTGGTGGCGCTGAAATGTCTAACTTCGTGAGTAATTTTTTTACATAAAAATAACATTCCATGGGACAATTGCATCGACATTTCTATTGATGTTGCCAAAACAATGGGAAGAAAGGTTGCTGGTTTTGTGACAAGAATCAAAACCGTTGCAAAGTGTCGTATACAGGACCCAACCAACACGGAGTGCTGTCATCCAATCAGACCATACAATTGTCCAGCCAATCACCACCAAGCTGGAACCAACGAAACCGATATATGCCAGTGAGTCTAGTAAACACGTGAACTTCCTGTTGACAGTTTGTTGACTCTGCTTGTCAGTATCTCTTGATCCGCTGTATCAATGCTACCGGTCATTTCCACGATCTAGTATTCGATCCACCTACTAGAACAGTTCGGGTTATATCCACTGGCGACGGAATTGGTAATTAAAATGGCAATTTCAGCAGACGATCTCCGTGCAATTCTCCAACAACAGCAGTCGCAGTTCGAGGCCGCTCAGCTCCGTTTACTCAATACTCTAACGCGTAACCTCTCCCTGGTTTCCATGGACAAGGCACCGCAGGATGAACATATCAACATTGAATCAATTGTTTCTACAATTCAGATTTTCCAGCATGGCGTTGCATCGGGTGTTACTTTTGAGTCCTGGTTCCAGCGATATGAGGACATTTTTCGTGTTGACTTCGGTGGGAAGGAGGATTTATGGCGATCACGAACACTGCTTCGTACGTTGGGGATCACGGAGCATGATCGTTTCGTAAACTATATTTTGCCCAAACACCCACGCGAATTTTCTTTTGATGACACGGTTCAATGCCTCACACAGATTTTTGGCGAACGTTCCTCGCTCTTCAGCACACGTTAGCATTGCTTAAAACTCGTCAAGCACTCCATGGACGACTACATTACCTACGCAGGTATCGTTAACCGCGAGTGTGAGCGTTTTAAACTTGCATCCATGACCGAGACACAGTTCAAGTGTCTCAGGTTTATTTGTGGTCTACAATCTCCGTCAGACGCGGACATCCGCACACGTCTTCTCACCAGACTGGGGCAAGACCCAGACATAATGTTGCAGAAAATGGCTGAAGAATGTCAGCGCCTGATCAATTTGAAGCATGATTCCCGTATGGTGGAACAGCAGCAGATCAACACGGCAGATGTCAGACCGGTCAGAGCACACAAACAGGAGTCCAAAAAGCCACCAACAGCATGTTGGAACTGTGGCGCATGGCACTACGCCTCACAGTGCACTTTTCGCCGACATCGGTGCAATCAGTGTCAACGCTTTGGTCACAAAGATGGTTTCTGCAAGCCACGCAACTCAACTAAAGCTGACAATTCCAACAAACGGTTTCCGAAACCACCGCAGAAGGCTAGTCGCAGCATTGTTGCTAGCTATCAAGTCAACGCGACATCGCGAAGACGCTATCTAACAGTGAGTGTAAACAGGTATCCCGCGACTCTCCAGGTAGACACAGGATCGGACATCACGATTATTTCGCAAACGATTTGGGAATCCATCGGACGTCCTCCAGTTATGCCCACTCAACAGACAGCCCTCAATGCATCCGGAACAACTCTCGGTTTGGTTAAAGAGTTACGTTGCTTGGTATCTTATAATGGTCAAAAATTTGAGTCTATATGCTACCTCACTAACCAACCAGGATTGAATATTCTCGGCATTGACTAGATGGATAATTTCAATCTTTGGAGTACTCCGTTTGATAAAGTCTGCAAACTGACACTGGTCAGCTGCATTCCTCCCGTAATAATCGATGCAGGGCTACAGCAGTCCATTCCACAACGGTTATTTCAGCGATATGCACTAGTTTTCCAGGAAGGACTTGGTCTTTGTAGCAAAATGAAGGCTCAACTGCAGCTGAGAGCAGATGCTAAACCCGTTTTTCCTCCTAAACGTCCGGTACCTTATTCTGCATTAACCAGTGTAGAGCTAGAGCTGCATCGCCTACAGCTAGCCGATGTCATACAACCAGTCGATTACTCGGACTGGGCTGCTCCATTCGTAGTGGTACGAAAGGCCAATGGCTCAATTCGTGTGTGTGCAGATTTTTCCACAGGTTCCAATGACGCCCTTCAGACACACAGTTATCCACTACCAGTCCCAGAAGACATTTTTGCCAAACTTTCAAGCGGTAGACTGTTTGCCAAACTTGACCTAGCTGATGCATATCTACAAATCGCCATTGACGATGAGTCAAAGGAATTGTTGACAATTAACACACACCGTGCATTGTTTCAGTTTAACCGATTGCCATTCGAGGTTAAAACAGCACCAGCTATTTTCCAGCAGCTTATGGATACCATGCTCACGGGCATTGACGGCGTTGCAGCTTACTTAGATGATATCTTAGTGGTCGGAACAAGTCCAGAAGAGCTAGCAGTGAGGCTCGACTAAGTTTTGGATCGTATAAAAGAGTACGGATTGCGCTTGCGATCAGACAAATGCAGTTTACTTTTGCCACAACTTAAATATCTGGGGTTCATTATTGATCAGAATGGACGTCGTCCCGACCCAGCCAATATTTCAGCTATTGTTAACGTGCCGGCACCAACAGACGTCAGTACGCTACGCTCTTTTCTTGGCATGGTTAGCCACTATTCTAATTTTCTCCCGGAAATGCATCAACCGCGAGCACCTCTAAACGCATTACTCATGAAAGAGGTCAAGTTTACTTGGTCAGCAGAGAGTTAAGCAGCGGTAGATCGGATTAAGGATATGCTGACTTCCGATCTCCTTCTCACGCATTACGATCTTAAACTTCCAATCGTGGTAGCTGCCGATGCAAGCAACTATGGCATCGGAGCTGTGTTGTCCCACACTTTCCCAGACGGTTCTGAGAAAGCAGTTATCCACGTGGCACGGTCGTTAACATCAGTAGAGAAAAATTATTCCCAGGTTGAAAAGGAAGGCCTGGCTATCATATTTGCTGTCAATAAATTTCACAAAATGCTATATGGTAGACGTTTCAAGTTGCTGACGGATCACAAACCGTTGCTGACCATATTTGGTTCACATAAAGGCATCCCGGCAACTACAGCCAGCCGTCTACAGAGATGGGCTCTATCCTTACTGGCCTACGATTTTAGCATCCATCACCAATCGACCACAGATTTTGGGCAAGCCGATGTGTTGTCTCGGTTAATTGCGGATCATCCAGCAGACAACAACGAGACAGTGATTGCTAGTGTTAAAGTGGATCAGGAGATCAATCGGGTAATTCTCGACACCGCGAAATACCTACCAGTCTCGCTAAAATCCATCCAGCAGCACACATCGCAGGATGCCGTACTACGTAAGGTGATGAAGCACGTGAAAGAAGGTTGGCCATCGAGGGTATCAGATGCAGAACTCATCCCCTGTCACCGGTGCCAAAACAGCTTATCAATCGTTGACTCGTGTTTGCTTTTCGCCGAACGTGTAGTTGTTCCCTCAGCTTTACGACGGCCCATTCTCACCCAACTTCACAAAGGCCATCAATGAATCACCCGCACCAAAGCATTAGCTAGAAGTTACGTGTATTGGCCAGGGATGGATGATGATATCTCACACCTGTGTACGCAGTGTGAAAACTGTGCGTGGGCGCAAAAATCACCAAACAAATTGGCCCCTGTCCCATGGCCAACAGCGACCACGCCGTGGTCAAGAGTACATGCAGATTTCGCCGGCCCAGTAGAGGGTAAATCGTATCTCATCGTGATTGACGCTCATAGTAAATGGCCAGAGGTCGTAACAATGCCGACGACCACTGCAGTCGCAACCATTAGACAGTTGCATCAAATATTCAGCCGATTCGGAATGCCGGAGACATTAGTCAGCGATAATGGCCCACAATTTACTAGCGAGGAATTCGCAACATTTTGTCGTTCTAACGGGGTGACACACATGCGCACACCACCCTTTCACCCGCAATCGAACGGTCAGGTTGAGCGATTCGTCGACACTTTCAAGCGTGCACTTATCAAAGGGCGAGGCGACGGCCCCAGGGACGATTGCATACACACATTCCTAATGATGTATCGAATCACACCACACCCTTCTTGTAACGGAAGGTCACCGTCGGAAATGTTGTTTAACCGTCAGATCAGGTCAATTTGGGACATAATCGTTCCGGAAGTGAGAGAATTAGCCAATCCGGAAACAACAGAATCTGCGCAACCCAAACAGCACGTAATAGCGAGAACATTAAAACCAGGTGACTTGGTATGGACAAGAGACTTCCGGCCGTCGCAAAACAGATGGACGCCAGGTGTAATCACCAGACGGATTGGTCGAGTCACGTACCTAGTAGAGGTCAACGGTCAGATATGGCACACGCTTATGAATCAGCTCAGACACCGCTCTGATAACAATCAGTATTTACCTCGTCACAATTCCCAGTTTGATTTTCAGTTATTACTGGAGGAGTTCTCATTGTCGAAACCGACAAATGCAAATGCGGATCGAGTGGAAAACGAAAGCCAAGCGTTGATGTCAGATTTGGATGCGGTTCACAGACACCCCGTACGCAACCGCCGACCACCCGATCGTTTCATCTATACCCAACGGTTAGCAACTACAGGCAGACGTGTCAAAAGCAGAGGGAGATGTCGTATCCGGGACCCAACCAACACGGAGTGCTGTCATCCAATCAGACCATACAATTGTCCAGCCAATCACCGCCAAGCTGGAACCAACGAAACAGATATATGCCAGTGAGTCTGGTAAACACGTGAACTTCCTGTTGACAGTTTGTTGACTCTGCTTGTCAGTATCACTTGATCCGCAGTATCAGTACTACCGGTCATTTCCACGATCTAGTATTCGATCCACCTACTAGAACAGTTCGGGTTATATCACAAGGAAAGCTGTACAAGCGGCCAATGTTGGACTTGGATAATCCGCTGGTGGTTGGGATGCTACAAGCAACCTCTATTGAGACCTCGGTTCACTTGAGGTGGACCTCGGTCATTCCGATCACAAAGACCGTAAGTAAAAGGGAAACCTTATAGTGTTGCTCATCCCAACACTGGCACCCCAAGGCCGCGGTTTCGTCCTGGTTGGGACTCATCAGTTGGATATAGCCTGAGTTGGGCTGGAACTCAGAGCCTAGTGGCTCATGGTTGACGCCATAAGCACTATGCCACTGAAATCCGCGAGCAACGCTTGGTCCAGCGGAAACGAATGCAAAGCTGGACTTGGGAATCCGCTGGTGATTGGGTTGCTACAAACAACCTCTATCGAGACTTCGGTTCACCTGAGGTGGACCTTGGACATTCCGATCACAAGGACCGTAGGTAAAATTGAACCATTATGGTGTTGCTCCTCCCAACAATGGCACCCCACGACCGTGGTTTCGTCCTGGTTTGGACCAAGATCCACCTCAGGTGAACCGAGGTCGCAATAGAGGTTGCTTGTAGCAACCCAAACACACAGCGGATGCTCCAAATCCAACTTTGAATTCGTTCCCGCTGGACCAAGCTTTGCTCGCGGATCTCAGTGGCATAGTGCTTATGGCGTCGACCATGAGCCACTAGGCTTTGAGTTCCAGCCCAGCTCAGGCTATCTCCACTTGATGAGTCCAAACCAAGAAGAAACCGCGGTCTTGGGGTACCAGTGTTGGGATGAGCAACACCATAATGGTTCAAGCGGCCAATGCATTCTTCATCGACAAGAATTTGCCCTAAAATTTGTTACCCAAGCTCAAAACGGTTTTTGATGAGACAGTGAAAAATAAATGTTATTAAATTTCGACCTCCGAACAACCGACTTTTCAAGATTTCGTGTGACGAAGACATGGGAAATGTGCGCACATCTTTACTGATCCATACTGACGGCCATCGCGTGATGTATATTACCACGTTCGTCAGAATTACGTACAGGGGACTTCGATGTCTTCAAGGATCACCATTTTCAGTTATATTTCCGGATGACTGACAGAAAGAAGTTCGTAAGACTTGCCTATTTATCAGATAAGCTGGCAAAAATGAATGACGTAAACCCAGTACTGCAAGGAAAATTTACAATCACAGTCGATACGAATGATAAAATTCGCGAATTCACAAGAAAGAATTGTGGGCAAATTTTTATTAGGAGTGAAGAGCTCGACCGCTTTTCAGCATTAAAAGACATTTTGTAGGAGATGAAGGATCTGCGTTTGATAAATCTGGTAGAAGTCTTGTTATTTTCCCAGCGATGATGAAAAATTGAAAGAATTTTCATGGGTCAAGGACATTCTTGCACGAAAAACCTCTTCCTTTCACGACTCTTCAGTAGTAGAAATTAATTGATGTGAGATCAGAACCTTCCCTTCAGGAAGAGTTTCACAAATTGTCGCTGCCTCATTTCCGGTGCAAAAGGAAGGACGAGTACTGTTTTAAAGCGAGGACGGCTGTCGCCGTGATTCTCAAATTTGCCACAACTTATCTATGTGAAAGTGCATTTTCGCATTACACCAATCCAAAAACAAAGTACCGCAATAGACTTGAAGCGGAACCAGTAATGAGGTTGCCGCTTTCCTCAATATTAGCAAACATCAAACAATTCAGAGTTGCGTGTCAGAAACAATTTCATTCCACCTATAAAGCCTTGATGTACGCTACTTTTTCTAAATTCAACAACTTATTTTTACTAAACACAAATGAATGCGCTGTACAGAAATAAACGTTTCTAAAATACTGTGCCTTGTTTTCAGTTTACTAAAGTCTAGTCCTTTGGTTAACAATATGTCAGAGGTCCATTGTTCGAGGCTCCACTGAAAAACGGGTCCGCTGGCCAGAACATTTGAGGAACTTTGCCATAGATGATACAAAAAGCAACTGCGTCGTATCACGATTAGAAACCGTCACCATGATTCCCGAAGCCACCAGTAGCTGAAAATTCCAGCGCATATATTGGGAGTATGGAACGTCAGATCCGAAAGCTTCACCGAAAAGACTGACGTGCGTTGCGCTCGCCTACCAGACGCAGGAGACGGCCGTCCGGTGGAATTCAACGTTTGGCTCGGCAAACTGAGCGCACCAGGTGACGAAGGTTCTATAAGTTCAGAAGTTATACGCATCTACCACTACAGCCAATGCTAATGCAGTCAACGTGTTTTCAATCGTTTACACCTGATAGGCTTTAAAATTCATGCTTGGCACACCTGATTTTCGCGTGAATTATTCGCATTGATCGGTATAACGGCTGAGCCAATTTTAGAACCTGCGGGTGGTATTTGCGTAGTTGCTGCTCTCGCACCATCAGCGCCCTCGAAAAATCAATGCTGTATATATATATATATATATATATATATATATATATAATCAGCAGTCCATAAGATCTATATAAAGCCAGCAAAAATCATGAAATGTTATTACTAAACACCAAGACCACAAAGAAAGTGAAGGGGATGAATGTTACAAAAAAGCATTGAATTTTTGAATTCCATTTTTTTCTTTTTTTACGCCATTTTCTTTTTCTGTTTAATATTACGATGTCAATCAAGAAACTCATGACAAACCCACGTACAATGTTCCATTGGGTCCGGTTCGGCATCATTTCCGAAATAGTTTCTAGTCAGCGGGGTTTTCTTTTGACAGTCACTCCGGAAGACGCACGGGAGCTAGCACAGATAATTTGGAAGTCAGCGCTTTAATCGTTCGCCACCACGTGATAGGCTGATCACCGCGCGATTTTTCCAGCCTGGTTCTGTGCAAGCGAAGAGAGCACGTCGGAGCATCTGTTCGCATGGCATGCGTAAAACGTGGCCCAGCCATCTCACTTACCGCAGCGGTACCAGCCTGTCAAGTGGAAGTCCTGTGTTACTCAGGACGCTATGTCTAACATCATCGTTGCGCACGTAGTTCATCCACCATCCTCGAGCTACTCTCCGCAGACATCCATTGTGAAATGCCGAAATCCGACGCAAGTCATTCAAACGAATCGGCCAAGACTCACTCCCATACAGCAGCACCGCTCGAACACAGGGTTTGTAGACCCTGCGCTTTACCAATAGTGAAACGTTACGGCGTTGCCACAGATGCCTAAAGTTGTTAAACGCCGAACGGCCTTTGGCATTGCAGAGGTAAATCCCTTTTCCAATGTTACCATCAGCAGAGACACAGCTTCCTAAGTAAACAAGGTTGTCCACTTGTTCAAGCTACGTACCTTGAAGAGTGAGCACTGGGACACGTGGATGTTGATCCAGGACCAGGACTTTGCATTTTATAGGGGCAAATATCTTGCCATATTCTGATGCTTCAATCGCCAAGCGCTTCAGAACAGCTTGTGTAATCTTTGCGTCATCACCAACCAAGGCAATATCACCAGTACCATCTAAATCAGTCATACGGTTGTCAGGAAGAAGCCCTACACCAGAACCCTGAAAGCCCTCGGGAGCGTTAAAAATGATATCCCCGATCGCACGGGGAATCTCCAGACTGCTACAAGTTCCGACACTGAGGTACGCTCTCGTCGCTTCATCCGTTTTTCGTTCAATTGTAGCCATCCCCGAATACAATCCGTCGTGTCCGTTCTTCCGGTTTTCTTATATCCGCATCAGAGCAAGGACACTCTCGGACTAGTATATACTAGTCCTACAGGCCGAGCCTTAGGTTCAGAGTTTCCCACTGATTGAAGACTTAAACTCGGGACCTCCGAAATGCCACTTCACTGATTGGTCCGTGAATTTCTCAGAGCCAGTCTGTGAGTCACAGAACACCGAGGATCCATGGACCACACAAAAGTCCAAGGGATCCAGTAACCGAGTTCAATCGTCTTTTACTGGTAAGCAACAACCCAAACCGATAAGCGCTTCTAGTCCTGCACCCACAGGTTCATCACCGATTTCGCTGAGGCTTCATAATCTCATGGGCTTCCAAGCACAAGAGTCAAAAGATGAATACCCACAGATATGTTATGAGCACCAGGTTGAGTTCCTCCAGGGACGTATCGATAGACTCTTGGATGTGGGTAAGTACAGTGTGACGATTAAACAAGTAGTCCGACTTGGTCAGAAAACTAACCAGTCATGTCGACCTCTGAGAATCACCTTTGTAAATCACAATATGCCGCAGTTCATACTGTCTCGTCTGTCAAGACTGAAAGGCATAAAATTCACATCCGCCGAGACTTGGAACCCAAAGCCAGGGACGTTTGAAGACCGCGGTCATTGAGCTTAAACGCTGTACAGAAAAAAGTGAGACTGATTTACAAGTTGTAAATCTTCGGGCGATCAAGAACGGTGTACGAACGCGTATCGATCGGTTGCTCAACCTTCAGGCACGCCCTGCGGTACCTCCATGTGGCATTCGTCAACGTGCACAGCCTAATAAACAACCGTGACGAACTGCTCTACTTCACTGTCGCTGAACGGCCAGACGTTTCAGGACTTTCAGAGAGTTGGCTGAGCTCCGATCTCGCACCCAAAGAAGTCGCATTGTCAGGATACTTTTGTTTCCGATGCGACCGAACATCAAAGGCTCATGGTGGTGTTCTGTTGTACATCAAATCGTCACTATTTGGAAAACTTATCAGCACCTATTGGAGCGAGGATAACTTATGCGAGCAATTGTGGTGCACAATCCGCCTCAGACGCGCAGTACTAATGGTGGGTGTTGACTACCGTAGCCCGATAAACCGCTGTTGCGATTGGCTACCACATGTGCAGAAGCACATGTGTCGACATCAATTCTTACTGATAGGGGATCCAAATTCATTTAAGATATTCTGGCCAGACGTTTGGCGTCTTCCTGGTCATGGTAACGTTGAGAATCAATTCGCTGAAATGACTACTGAAATCGGGGCAACGCAAAATGTAATCCAACCGACGCGCATAACTGCACACTCGGCATTTTGTCTGGACCTAATTTTTACGAGTTACGACCAGAATATGAAAGAGATCAGAGTCCTCGAACCTCTAGAGAACGGTGACTACTGCTCCATTTTGGCAAGCACAGAAATGCGTTTACCGTATTGCAACCAACGAAGCCGACAATCAACTATGGGATGACGGACTTCAACGGGCTCGTCCAAGTCACAACTCAGACTGATTGGACACTACCAGAGGGTGCGTCGCTTGAGGCTTGTTGATCATTAATGAAGGGGAAGCTTAGCTCGCTGTGTACTCAGTTCGTTCCCCTGAGGTATTCAAAAGTCGGACCTGTCAAACCGCATTGGTTTGATAAGGAATATAAACAGTGCGACGGCGCCGCCAACTTTGGTATAGATACATCATCTCGGGTTGTGATGTGGATTACATGATGAATAAGAAACAGCGCAACATGTGTAATGCCGCAAAACTCAAGAAACGCCGGTAGTTCGAAGAGGAGCTAGCAGCCTATCGAAACTGCACCCAAGAGAATATTTGCCTACTTGAAACGTCAACCGAAACACATGGGCGACCTACTGGTCTTAGAGCTTGAAAGGACAGATACACATTTCACGTGCGGAGCGTGTGAACGCCTTCGCTACGCACTTCTTCACCATATTTCCCAGTAAACCGGCGGCTGTTCCAGTACCGGCACAGGTTGCGTCAATCTTGCTTGACAGCCTACGATGTGATGCAGTTAAAGTGTATCAGCTACTCGTCATCCTCGATGGTGCAAAACCCCCGGACCAGACGGACCTCACTCACTAATACTCAAGTCCCTATCGAATGTCATCTCACCAGCCGTGACAAACCTATTCAAGAAATCACTCACTGAAAGATCTATCCCCAACGACTGGAAATGCTCGATAGTGAGACCGCTTCCCAAGGTTGGTGATCTGAGTAAAACAGAGAACTACAAACCGATGCGTTTGACTCCGATATTGCCCAAAGTTCTCGAGAAGATTGCGAAAAGTGTCTGCTGTCGTTTTTCGAATAGATGGATGTATTGACGCCAGGATAACACGACTTTAGGAAAAGCGGTCCTGCATCAGCAAATTGATGTACGCAGACCACCAGTTGGTACGATCTCTTAATGAACAGAAGGATGTTGATGTGGTGTACATCGACTTCAGTAAGGAATTTGACAGGGTGAGCCACGAGATACTCCTACGAAAACTGAGGACATACGGAATCGGCAGCACACTAATTCAGTGGTTACGCGAGTCTATTGCGAGACGAAAGTTTAGAGCACAGGTCGATGACTACTTGACAGACTGTTTCCCATCGACCAGTGACGTGTCTCAAGGAATCGTACTCAGGCCAGTATTATTTCTTGCTCATATCAACGATCTCCCGAAGCAGCTCCAGGCACCCTGTGCTCTGTTTGCAGATGGCTTGAAAATCTGGAGGATCATTGAGAATCAAGAAGACTGCTCTCACCTCCAGCATGACTTAGAGCGACTGTCAAAGTGGTCCACTGAAATGCAACGCCCTCTTAACGCAAGCAAGTCGGAGTTCATCAGTATCACCAGACGTGCGGCCACTCGATCATACACCTTGGACTGTCAGATGCTCCGCCCTAACACTTCCGTTACAGACTTGGGAGTTCTGTCACGACATGAGATCAGTAGAAAATACAGAGGAATTGTACCGTGCGGGACTTTGTGTGCTCTGGGCATTACGACGCAGTTTCTCCAGCTGGTCTGAAGAAACTGTCTCTCGCTCATCAGACCAATCCTTGAATACGGCGCCCTAGGTTACTATCCGATAACCCAGTGGGAAACGAAAAAGCTGGAGAAAATACAGCACATTGCAACTAGAATGATTCCAAGGCTATGAAAGCTTCCGTATGAAAAACCTGAAAGGCTCGGACTCTACACACCATCATATCGCCGAGTAAGAATTGACCTTATTATGACCCATCGAGTACTACACTTGAATCACTTCACCATACTGCAGAAAATATTTCACCTGCGGGAACCCTGTAACACCCGAGAGCATTGTTACAAACTCCTGGTCCCTTTGCATGAACAAGGTATCATATCAGTTTTGTATCGAACGAAGTATCGTAAAGTTATCGAATCCACTACCAGAAGAACTAATAGAGGCCGATTCTGTGAAGTGGTTTAAAACACGTAACGACAATTATTTCGGAAACCTGTGCTTTTGTGAAACGGTGCACATACAATGCAAAAAATACCTCCTATACCTGGAAATAAAGACACTAATACAAATTCTTAACCGAACAAAGATAAACGACTAACTGACCAAACACAGCCGCTGACAATTTGCAATGAAATACTTTTAATTTTGCACAATTAGAATTGTACAGAAACCTTTCTACTTGCTCTTAACTACAGTCCTAGTCCCTCTGTTAGCTGTCATTCGATTGAATGTAAACCAAGGTTCCTGTGCGGTTTCAGTCCTGTTGTCGTCGGAAAGGTAAACATATCGCCTGACACACCAGCGTCGCAACAAAAAACAAATTTGCTGACGTTACCCACTGTGTTACTACCGAAATTCGAACGCTCAGTCTGTGGGATTGCTGGACATTTCAATAAATATGATACCAATTTTATTCAGGCACTTGGTCTGACGAACATAGGGACTTTTTCAACTAGACTAGAAGTAAAATTAGATCATGTTTTCACAACCCAAGCTCAACTGTTTTCCACGCAAAAAAGAGCTCCATTCAGCAACTCTGACCTTTGCGTCGTAAAGGTATGCCTTATTATTTGCAGTAAGACAAACTCTGTTTCTTTGGCTCATATAATATCCAATACTATGAGGCGAGGAGACTGCCCCATGTCCAACATAGCGGGACTTCAAACATATTTGTCCTCCACTGACTGTACTGTTTTCATCAGCGACAATTTGTCCGTTCAGTGTGAGCATCTCAGCGACTATCTCAATTTCTGCTTCGACCATTGCTGATCAATTGAAACCATTTATTTAAGGACAGAGTGGTTCTCCTCCCCATTACTCAAAAAATTTAGAAGAAAGAAAGAACGTGCATATAAAAGCAAACTGTCCGATCGTATCAAATTATTTGTTTCAGACAAAAACCGAGATTATAGGACTGAATGGCCTGTACATTTATGTCATTTTATCCAACTACAACTCCCGTGACATGTGGCAGCTTTAGGAACAACTGTGTGGTAAAGGCTTTAGTAAACATCCTGGGGGCTGTAGATATCGAGAAACACAACTGTGAATTCCCATCTGCCCCTCAAAACGCCTGCTCGCTGCCTTCATTTCGCCTGCCATCACCCTCCGCAGCAGGTCAAATATTTGCATTCCAACACCTCGAGGTCTACCAGGAACTCAAGAGGGGGAATGTGAGGAAGACCGGAAGACCTGATGCTCTATCACCAATTGTTTAAAAGGAGTGTGCCGACTCCATCAGTTTCCCTTCAATGGTTGCACTATTCCTGAGATTTGGAGACCCAGCAGGATAATGCGTCCCCAAAAAAGAAGCACAGAAAAATTTCGGCTCATTGCTTGCACATCTGTAATGTTAAGTCGTAGAACGAGTGCTTATTCCTTTGATTTTTACTAGCACACCCCAGCTACTGATGCCTCTCAGTTTGCTTCTAAACCCAAACGCCCCACGTTGGATGTAGTGGCCTGTCTCGCCCACTAAAATAGCATCCGCCTTAGCTGCTAAATGTAAGACAGTACGTGTACCTTTCCTGGATTATGTAAACACGTTGGGGACTATCGACCGGTCACCGGTTCTCAAACTAGTATTCACAAACGGAGTTCAAACTGCAGTGTGAAATCTAATTGGAAATTATTTTACAAATCGCTCGCAATTCATCCAACTGAACGGCAAAAAGTCTTACACTTGATAACGACTGGGGTCTTTTATAGGGAGCAATCATTTCTCCCCTTTTGTTTTCTTTGTACATCGAGAGACTTCCTATTTCATCAGAGTTTATTGGATGTAAATACGCCGACGCAGCGTCTTTTCCACCAACGAGTCATTCTCGATGATTCAAAAACGGTTGGACGAGTTTGAACGGTGGTCGTCTTCTTGACCCCTTGTCCTCAACGCTTCAATGTGCCGAGACTTAACCTTTTCTCTTCTCCACGTTGACAAACATCAAACTTTGCCAAGTGCTTCGAGTCCCATTGCTGTTAACAAATGCAATATACCTAGTTCACCCACTGTTAAGTATCTTGGTAAATTTGTATCCCAAAACATAACGTAGTATACACACATCGAGAAAATGTTTCGCACGGTAAG
Source organism: Dicrocoelium dendriticum (assembly GCA_944474145.2). Classification (NCBI taxonomy): domain Eukaryota; kingdom Metazoa; phylum Platyhelminthes; class Trematoda; order Plagiorchiida; family Dicrocoeliidae; genus Dicrocoelium; species Dicrocoelium dendriticum. Next base: position 82,203,659 of record OX104070.1, read on the forward strand.
GAAACTATCATTATTCGCCCTGCGGCTCAAGATGCTTTCAGTATCCATAAATTCGTCGCTACCTATATTCTCCCACAATGCTTGTACTGCTCGAGGGTCATTTTCCCTGGACATTTTAAAAGAAAACTTTGCAATTAGTTAAAGCAGTTATTTCTCTCCAACAATTAGAAGAACACGTAAAAAAGACGAAGGCTGGTAGATGCATGCATTACGTATCGTCTCCTCGGTACCATTAACAATAACTGAGATGCACATAGCTAACAATGGGTGCAAATAGACAAGCTTAACGTGCAGAACGAATGACGGTAGTTCACAGTTTTAGGCTGACTAATAATTGTTTCTGAACATACAAGGCTGGCTTCATCCGGCTTATAGCGACAGGCTCAACAAACCGAAGGAAGCGGGATTAGTATGAGGTAACACAACTTTAAACGCTGAACCCAGCTCTATCCGGTGACCCGAGTCTAATAGATATTTGCCTATCGAGGAAGCCGGTGGTCTGCGCGAACACGAAATCTCACGAGGGTAGGCAATCTGAGCAATTTTACGCCGAACCCATCTTGATACACACTCCTTTGTTCGGGATTTCTATTAGTTCTCCCTATGTAACTGTTTCCGCAGTCACATACAAATTAATATGCACAGAGTTGGCCCAAATCGGCTGAGCTTCCTTCGTTGGAAGTATGAACAAATTTCGGGTTCGGTTGATGACGACCACTTGTGCAGCATAGTAACTTCCTTGTGTAGCTAAAATTATACGCTTAGTTGTCTTCAGCGTGGCTAAATCACCTTAGGAAGGTAACTCGATATACACTTTCTTCTTGGCTGCCGTGTGCACCATGTCCTTTTTCCCTCGCGGTTGGCTGTTTCTCTATAAATCTTCGAGGGTAGCCGTTCGCCATTAGTGTTGTCGTAATTAACACTGGCTCATCGTCCAGACAATCGGCAGAACAAAATTTGTCAGGCACGACCAATTAGAGTCCTCACAAGTGTCCGTTGGTACCACACTGGTGTGAAGCTGGTGAGGTGCAGGTACTGACCGGACCAGGTTGATTTTCGGCAATCAATCAATTAATCAATCCATCATCCCTGCGACTTATGAGCGTAAAATTGCTCAGATTGCCTACCCTCGTGATTTCGTGTTCGCGCAGACCACCGGCTTCCTCGATAGGCAAATACCTATTAGACTCGGGTCACCGGATAGAGCTAGGTTCAGCGTTTAAAGTTGTGTTACCTCATACTAATCCCGCTTCCTTCGGTTTGTTGAAGCAGTCGCTATAAGCCGGATGAAGCCAGCCTTGTATGTTCGGAAACAATTGTCAGCCTAAAGCTGCCTTGGGCGTAGGTGTGAACTACCGTCATTCGTTCTGCACCTCAAGCTTGTCTGGTTACACCCACTGTTAGCTATATGTATGCATATCAGTTATCGTTAATGGTACTGAGGAGACAATACGAAATGCATGTATTTACCAGACTTCGTCTTTTTTCCGTGGATTACAATTATTGTCCGTTCGATTACGCTTATCTCTAAACGAACTGGAATACCACGAGTCTCGTGTATACTTCATTGTTACCAAGCATTTGATTGCATGTCACAATTTCTTCACAGATTTTAAGTGATCCGTATCACCAACACCACGATGAGTTAGCGAAAACTCGTTCCTTCTCATTTACACGCTCAAAATTTAAGGTTCTGGATTCTCGCAACGCTTCTTAGCATAACTCCGTTTTGCCTTACTTATCACTTCTTCTATTTAACCCTATGAAGATCATGGATGCCACGCGTGAACGTTTGCTTGAGTTATGTATGTATACTTGTATTTTTCTCAGCATTTGCTTGTCCTTTAAAGTAGACCTTTTGTATCCAAATTTCTATCCGCATTTCTCGTGTGAAAGTGTTGAAAATGTATGCAGTCGGGTACATAAAGCTTATTCTGACTTGACTTGTTCTGTACTCATAAACAACACAACGCTGTGTGCTGTAAGTTCACTACGAACGTGTGGGTTGATTGGATTCAGCAGATTCCACTTCTAATGCGAAGGCGGGGCGCATTGTAATGTCAAAATACCAAAGATCGTAGCTGGTACTAACCGGAAGCAGCTGAAATCGAACTCTTACGTTGGTTTAGAAATCAATGGTGCGTAAATGGCGGTAGCAAATGTTGCCAAATCGGGTACACGCTGCACAGAATTTCTAGCTACGGATACTAAACTGGTAAGCTGTGGAGCTCGATGGAAGAAAGCAGAAGTGTTGGTGTAGGTGAACCCCACAGCGCTGACGAATAGATGGAATCCCTTGGTGGTTTCACTCAACAACCGCTATGCTCATTCAGCTGTGTAGCTACCGGTACGATCAGTCTGCCTTTTTATGAAACTGATCACATATTGGGTGAATTATGTGATAAGGTGGACCACAGGGCTATAAATACCGTAGACAAAGCGATATAATAGGCGCGCATTTCCCCATCAGTTGAAAATCGTTGCAAAAAAATCGGAGCGTTGGATACATGCTGGATGACTTGAATAAACTATGACGCCGGCAAAGCCAACACAACATACAGCTCACTTTGAACTGCATAAGGAATAAGGATATCAGCTCCCACAAGGTTCAGAGTCAGAGGATAAGAATAGGGCTTGAAGTCGTTGTCCGAAGATACGACCATCGCATGCTGTTTTGACCAGTTCCTTCTTGCTGAAGACCACTTTTATTTGACTCATACCACTTGGCATCGTGCAGACCAGTGTCTCAACGAAGCTGCCGTATCAATGTGCCATGCCTATTCTCGGAAATCTAGCAGTGTACTGCAGCGATCATCTCACAACACCTGGATACCAAACGACGCAGTCGATACTAGTAGATTGACACCACGACCGACAGTCACTCAATGCTGCAGTTCATTCTTGGCCTTACTATTCACTAATTATCAGTAATCACCTTAGCAGTTTAAGCCATCACGATTGGTGGCGGCCTGCAAAGAAAGTTGTTGCTCTGGGGGCCAGCCCTGTCCTCTGAACGCTCATAACATGCATGAGAGTGGAGAATGAGCCGCGCTATATCGTAGTTAGATATCAGTCATGGAGGTTCGCGGCCGTCACCCATGGCCTATTGGCACAAGTCGCTTGTTCGTAAGAGTAAGGTCCTGGATTCGAAGAGTGCGCGCTACTGACGAGTCCAATAGGACGAAACGGCCGTCTATCGCTTTGCTGGATGTGTGGTGGCTGTATGCCTGAGTCCATCTGCGACGAACCTCTATCAAAATCCAATTAACCCCCTACTACTCACTAATTCTACCAAATTGCGACTGCCAGCAGTGCCTCAGATGCTCGAGCGGGGTGACGCGACTCAGCAGCATCACCAAAAACAGTACATTACCCACTTGAACTGGGCTTCGCTGCCGTACAATGACAATGACCTAATAAACGTAGCATTACGAGAAGGAGAGAACGGGATTAAGCAAACATTCGAGATCAAGGCGTCTAAACCTTGCCAACAACATATCGTCACAAACAGCTGGCTATCGTGCAAAGATAAGGAGGTATCAGCAAGACAGCTTCTTTGCGGCTTTCACTGCCCCGCATCATAATCAGCCATTACCCCTCAGGTAACTCAGCACCAAACATACTACAAACAAGCCGCACAACTAGGAACCGATAGCAAACGCGCCACTGGTGTCGCTTGCGAGCCATGTCCTACAACGTCTTGAGCCAAGCACAAGGCGGGTCAGATGGATTTTAGTCTGGAAGGCGAGAAGGACCGACGGCATCCAGTTTGGTCGTCCGCGACCTCATTGCCCGCTTCAAAGTCAAATTTTCTCTACCTCGAATCTTGCGCCACCCTACATCCGGCAGACGAAACAAGGTCTCCCTCGATAAGCGGTGATCAGGCATGCGTAGTATGTGTTCAAAGCCAATGTAACTTATTCAGTGCTATCTGTTATTCTAAGGAACTACATTGATCATCACTTCCTAGCACTCGCCTATGCATATCATCTTTGCGGACACACTGGTGCCAACCGGCACCAGCAGTGCTTCGAAGACAATGATGATCAAAGACTTGAAGGTGCCTCAGATCGACGGAACCAAGTTTCACACCCATATATTAGAATGGTACTCACAGTGGCTTTGTAAACACGCTGTTTCAAACAAAGGGAATGTCCCTTCTGATCTTACAGATTGAGATTAAAAGCTGACTTTTCCAATACGTGAATGGACTTCGGTTTTTGTGCGCATATGTGGCTGCCAAGGTAAGCTAACTGATCAACTACCTCGAGTTTCTCGCAATGCCACTGGTAATATTCGACTCTGGATACAATAATCCACTAATGAACCTGTTCCCCTGGTGGCGACTACAGCATCTCGAACTGTGACTGTAACCCAACAGTAAGTCTTCTAGGTGTCATCGCCGAATATTGTTTCCACTGAGCTTGATATTATCATTTGTGTGCCAGATCTAATACTGTATCCGTGTATGCTTTCAGTTGCATGAAAAAATATCACGCCATCCTAGAGGGAATAAGATCGTTGAAAGAGAAGGCAGTCGAAATTTCCGCCTCCTAGAATGGATTATCAAGATACTTTTGAAATAAATGAACTGTCATCATACCGCTATTTCTGTTACTTATTCGAATCCGTTGGTTGTACACCTCCGCACCTGGTTAAGGGGAGCAGCCACTGATGAGTTGATTCCATGAGGGAAAATTTGGTACAATCGAAAATGTTGTATTTTGCTCAAGATATGATTCTAAGGGAGCAACACCGTTACCAAATCACGGTGCTCGATTAGTACAGATATGAACGACAGCTATGGTAACACGGCTGAAAACAGCGAAACGATATGCAACACCAGGTGGATATGAATGAGACTGGAATAAAAATGAAGGCAAAATATGGTGGATGCAAGTGGACACAGAGAAAGCCCCTCCTTTTTGTGCATCGGGTTTGGAATGTTCCCACTGACTGGGGTTTGCACACCAACCGTCATAGGAAAGTTAAAGAGGAGCGATCCAGATGCAACAGGAATGCTAGGCGGAAGTCTGATGGGGGAAGTGCGAGGGGTTATGGGGCTTAAAATGAGATGTCTTTCGCTCAAGTTCCATCTGATGTTTAATGATTTCAATCAGTTCGTGTGGCTGTGGTATGCGTTGGGAGTCCAATTTCGACCAAATCGGCATATCTGGAAGAGAAACAGTACAGACATTAGAACAAGTGGGGCGATGGGAGCTAGTTCATATGCTGAATATATGTCAACGTTTAGCACAGCAAATTTTGAGTTGCAAACTCCTGGTTTCGTATCGATGGGGATACGAACATGCCAACCCACAAGTAATCAGTTGCGTGAGTTGGTTGCTGAGAAGAGTATTTGGATACAATCATATACTGCAGCGTAGCCTCAAACATCGGTCTTAGTAAGTGACTTTTGAAAGCAAAGTATCGAGGAAAAAAGAAAATCAAATAGCAGGATCCATGAAAAAAACGCAGTGATGCCATTCGGTTCCGGACTAGAGGACATTTTGGGAAAGTTTATAAGACTGACTGGAATATTTCCCGAAAGAGCAGTCGAAGGTGTTCTAGTGAATTGCGTTCTGGGAACTCATCAGCACGGACAGCAATTCTCGTCTTCGTCGGCATCATCAGACTGTGGATAGCGCCCGCCCATAGACTTTTAAACTCCGCTGCCAGGCCAGTTTGATTCGTTTATTACTGTGCAACATATCCGTTTTATGCCATTTCTTATTGAATTCGCTTTCGATTTCCATTATGAATTTAACAATCGCAAAGTCGTGTTCTATCTACATCTTTTGGTGTCGCTTTCATATAGTCAATTATCGTCCATAGATCGAACTCTTAGTCTTTCGAGTTATTTGCCGTAGTAATGACGAAGAAAACACCCTATGATTCTTGCTGCAAAACCGTTACACATCGAGCGAATGCAGTTATTCGCTTGTTGTATCGTGTGAATTTTCATATTTCGTGTATTGGTCTTACTATTGAGCAATTCAAGCTTTTACTCGAGATTAACAGTGATTATGTTCAAGGATTTTGCAAGCAGTGCCATAGTAAAGTGCAACAGGAGGAAGTTGAGAAACGCCGGGAGCCAACAATAGGCAAAGCGTTCCAAGGCAAAGGGGCTCCATGTGTTCACCTGAGAAGGCTGACACCCAGCCACTCTCAAGCTTGAACGAGCTTACTTTCCCGCCGACTGTGGATTCTTCAGTACAATGTCCATCTGCTGGCATGTGTGTTTTGCGTCCGAGGAGCACTAGCTACCCGGTGTGCGATAACGCAAGTAAAGTAGGCCAATGGTGAACGCAACGAAGTAAGAAGGAGAAAGCGACGGCAAGCTACCAGCGGTGTTGCAACCCTACGAGATTTCACGTGCCTGAGTCAACGGATATGAATCCTCAGGCTCATTATGATCATGATGTCGAATTTCTACAGAGCGTGATTGATAGGCTCCTCGAGCTAAGTGAACAGGGGTTAAGAATGAAGCAAATCGCTCGTCTTGGAAAAAGAGAGGTGAAGACGGCCTGTACGAGTCCGCTTTGCAAACGACGCGAGTCCGAGGCTAGTACCGTCCCGTCTCTATAGGTTAAAAGGGTTGAACATCCATATTGGTCCAGATATGGATCCGTCGGACCGAAAGAAATTGAAATTCGCTATTACTGAGTTAAAGTGGCGTACCGATGGTGGGGAAAGTAATCTCCGCACCGTAAATTTTCGGGTAGTTCCCCGGATCCGCCGAACCCGGATCAACAGGTCGATGAAGCTTCATGCGCGCCAGGCGGTTCATACCGCGGCCTGCGTGTAGCTTTCACCAGTGTTCGTAGTTTGATGAACAAACGTGACAATCTATAGTACTTTGTTGCCTCCCGTTGTCCGGACGTACTAGGACTGGCCGAAACCTGAGGTCACTACCCAGGAATTCCAGATCAGCGGCTACTCGTGCTTCCGGTGCGACAGATTAACAAACGAGCGCGGTGACATATTGTTATACATTTGATCCCCGCTGTGCTGAAGACTGGTAAACATAGAAAGTAGCGAAGATGACCTGTGCGAGTAGCTATGGTGCTCGACCCCCCGGAGGCAGGATGAACTATTTGTTGGGTGCAACTTATCATAGCTTGTGAAGTGGATGTCTGGATTGGTTACAGCATGTCAGAGTCAGCTCCACTTCCTGCTTATGAGCGATTTTAACCCCTCGAATTCTGTGGCCTGAGGTCCAACTTCTTCCCGGGCACTGTGAAATCGAGGCGCAGTTTGCGGAGATAACATATGAGACAGGGGCAGTATAACAGGTCTGCCAACCGACGCGCGTTACACCGCATTCCGCTCCATCGTGCTTGCGAGCAACGTGTATATGATAATCATGCCCTGCAGCCTCTGACAGTCGGCGCTGCCCTACTTGCGTCCGCCGGAGCCGTTATACAATTACCGGAAGACCAACTTCGATGGTCTAAATCGAGCCGCTAGTGACGTGGGCTGGTCGCTACCGTAGGATCCGTCTGTTGAAGCTTGTCGAGCTCTCATAAAAGAGGGTGTACAGTCCTTGTTCACTTGTTTCGCACCCCACAGAACGTACGAAAGCTGGACCAGTGAAGACACGTTGGTTCGACAAAGAGTAATGACAACTGGCTCGATGGCGACACGTATGGTGGAATAAATTCCTCGTGTCTTGTTGTATCGACGAGCATGAGACCTACAAAAGGCAGCAGAATCCAGGTAACGGCGCAAAAGCGTCGAAATTTCGAAGAGGAGCTCGCAAGCTCAGCAAAGTCGACGCCCAAAAAGATTTTTGCTTACCTTAGTGACGTCTGAAGCCCTCAGGTGACCTAGCAGTGTTAGAAGACTCGGGTGGACAGGCTCTGACTACCAGCACTGAACGTGCGTCCGCATTGGCGGAGCAATTCGCTTCCGTATTTACAGGTAGACATGCGCGCATGCCGAACTCGAGGTGTGAAGCTCCTATGGAACTCGAGTGCCTGGATTGCGATGTGGAAGATGTCCGCAGTATGCTCGCCAGTCTTGACGGAACGAAACCTGCCGGACCCGATGGCCTCCATCCGCAAATTCTAAAGTCCCTATCGGCTGTCACACTGCCTTCTGTGACTGATCTGTTAAACAGGTCGCTGTTTGAAGGTGCATTGCAGAGCGACTGGAAATGCTCGGTAGTGAAGCCGATTCCGAAGGGCGGTGACGCGACTAAGGTGGACAATTACCGGCTGATTTGTCTGACCTCTGTTTTGGCGAAAGTGCTCGAGAAGATTGTGAAAAAGGGTTTTCTCCAGCTGCTAGAGTCGAAGGACCTCATACCGCCCGCACAGCACGGTTCCATGAAGGGTCGCTGCTGTATCACAATCCAGCTGTTGACGCGGCATGGATGGTTGCAGACGTTGAATTGGGGGAAACCAGTAGAAGTTAGCTATAATGATTTCAGTAAAGAATTCGATAAACTGAACCATGTCCTCTTCCACAAGCTGAGGATGTGTGGTGTTGGTGGCGCACTGCACCAGTGGATCAATGACTTTCTCATTTGGGGGAAATGACGGGTACATGTGGAGGAACACCTAACGGGTCGGTATCACTCAACCAGCGGTGTACCCCAAGGCACAGTGCTGCGACTCATTTTATTCCTGATCCACCTAAACGAAGTGTCTTAGCTTCTTCGGTCGCCTTGTGCAGTGTTTGCAGATGACTTGAAGATTTTGATGGGTATTGATTCTCCCGACGACCGCAACCGTCTATTCCGGTGGTCCGCAAAAGTTGATTTACCGGTCAACCCTTCCCAATTCCTCGTTTATAAGCCTGGAGAGCGGTGGTAATGGGCATGAGTACACCCTGGCCGGCCACCCGTTGCATCCAACCACTTCCGAAAAGAATAAAGGCGTACTCTCACACTGTGATCTGTAGTCTGTCAAAAACACGAACAGACTGCTTTCGGCACGTAAGCGTAGCTTCTGCACTTGGTGTGAAGATATTGCCACTGGCTTGTTCTCTTCCATGATAAGACCGGTGCTTGAGTACGACTCACTCGCCTATTGTCCGATCACAAAAGGTGAGATGCAGAGACTGGAACGGGTTCAGCATGTAGCTACCCGGCTCATCCCCAGTTTACATGATATGTTGTACGAGGCGCGGTGAGGGCTGTACACCTTGTTATATCATCGGCTCCGAGTTTATCACATAATGTCGCACCGGATATTGCATCTGGGCCACTTCACTATGTTGAGGCCGATGCTGCACGTTCGCGCAACAAGCAGTACACGTGGACACCGGTACAAACTGGTGGTACCGGATTTGAAGTTTCGAGCGTCGAGAGTTGAAACATTAGAACAAGTTGCGTAGACAATAGTTGAAGCGAAATCGATGTCGGAATTTAGGAGAATCCTCGACCCCTCAATTTGTGGATTACAGGTATAGGAGCGAATCGCACCCGGATAAGATGTAGTGCAGCTGTAATATGCTGCCACCGCGCAGATGCCCAATCTAACTACGATGGAGCTCGCTGATTTCAGTATTCATGTTCGTCATCATCATCATCATCATCATCAATAATGGTAGTAGATCCGTGTGTTGCAATGGTGTTGCGCAGTCAGGCACCTATAATGGTCAAATAGTAACATCAAATAGCTTCCGTACAGCTTGCAAACACCATATGATCAAAAACGGTTGCTGGTTGTTTAAAAGCAAGGTGGCACCAAGAAGACAGCTACTTTGTGAAATTAGACCATTCAGCATTCAATATACACAGTATCTGAAGGTGGAAAACATCTCAGCTATTGTGCTGCAATACAAAAGACAAGAAAAAGAAAACAAACAGTGCCACGCCTGCTGAGTCCCCAGTAATGGATGGACATCGTTCCGGAGAGCTAACAGCTGGCTATCGTGCCGTAAAAAGAGAGTCATATTATGCCCAACGAGTGAGATCGTGATGGGAGGGGGATGCTAAGCAGGAGGGGGGTGGACAAAGGAACTCACAACACAAACGCCATTGGGGCCAACTCCAAGCCATATCAGCAAGTATGTCCAACCAAACGTGTTCATCGTCCTTGGGACCCCAGCCAGGCAACCGGGATACACCAACCGACGCCAACTTCGAAGTGAGCGTTTTCATCTCTCTCGACCAAGTCATCGCTTGGCATCCCCTCCTCTCTGTCAACCGCACCCCAAGCGCGCAAGCAATGCACGTCGCGGTAGTCGGTGTGCTGATATGCGCAACAAGTGGCGCAGCAATCGGAGCCTGCTGCCTGATATAATGGTGCTGAGCGGTTCACTCGCTCTTCCTGCACCAAATACGCGACGCCGAACACGCTCATTGCTCACGCGATGCTTTCACCAGACATGAGCTAAACTGCGAAGGCAGCGATGATCGAACGTGACGAGCCTCTTTATGTCTGTCGACCTGATGGGCCAGGTTTCACAACCAAATAGGAGAGTTGAACGGAGGGCTGAGTTATAAACTCTGACCTTCAGGGCGAGAGCAATGTCGCGTCTACACCACAGGTGGCGGAGATTGGCAAAAGCACCTCGAGCTTTTGCTATACGGTTCGGAACCTCATCTTCAATCCTACGGGTGTTAATATAGCTGCCCAGGTACTTGAATTCCCGAAATTAGATCGATCCACAATCAACTCTAACTAACAGATAGTTGTGAACAGGCTATTCGGCTAGAATACGATGGCAGACAGGCTGTGCTAGTGCCGGTTGCGAGTCATAATGTGCAATGTCTCGAGTCACATACATATTGGGCTGCGTAGTCCCAAGTCAGAATAGCTACATCTACCAACATCACCTAAACTGATGATTAGCCATTTCGCCCCTTCGGGCCTTACGTCATTCAATATAGAGTAAATAAAAACAGAGCTTCCTTAGGTCAGAATGAGGTTGGACAAAAACGGGAGCTCGAATCGATGCAACGCATTTCTGTCATATTTGTTAATCTAACAAAACGACCTGATCAACATCAAATGGCACTCATCCACGCATCCGCCATTAGGAACCCGCTGGCACAACTTAACACCTAGGACGATTCGTAGGAGTCCGATTTTGTAGTCGAAAGAGCTGACTCTAATTGCGGTGTAGGAGGATGACCCTCACTATGATCCCATAGACACATGTACTACTGACGAAGATCCCCCAAATGCAAATTTGTCGCATAGTCAAAGGGCAGCTTCAGCCTATGAAAAGGTTGTAATGGTCTCAGTAGTCACATGCTCGTTAATGCTAAATTGTAGTGATGAGTGAACTGGCAAGCTGCCTTTGATTCTCGGTCGTCAAAGGGCAACAGTGTGGTTTGAAGGTTACATAACCGCACTGTGAAGCCGTATGGCTTCTAAATGAGTCGCGTAGATGGATGGACGCATACGTGGGAGAATGGGCTGGGCAGAGAGCTGAAATGGAGTGGCATTTCGGCGGATACCCAGCTGACTTAATGCAGTAGTAAGGTAAACGCGATAGGCCTATCATAAATTAAGCCGTTGGGGAACAGTTCAGTTAAGTTCAATCTTCCAATATCGACCCCACACCGAAATCCTGTGGACGCAATTGCCTCAACATACGTTCCAAAAATAGTCATAAACATAAGGAGTGAAAAAGAACAAGTCGTCAAATGGACTGATCAAGAGTCCGAAATGAAGAAGCAAATCCAAGAGCCCCAATGACCCCGTAAATGTGCCATACGCAATAATAGGTCACACAAGAGGGCTTCATCACTCGGGAAGACGATAAACCCTTGGGGAACTTGGGCTTCCGTTGCCATGCAACTCCGTGGTTAACTCGGGATTCCACCCAAGTAAGCGCATTATTAGTAAACAATACATGTTGGCGTAGCCGGGTCGATGGAGCAAGAAACACAATCGAGTGGACGAAGGCAATTCGAATTCAACTAGGCATTGGAATGTCCATGGCGTCACTCAGCCAGTTATCCCATCATCTACGAGGAACACTGCGCAGACAACAGTGGTGAAAATGATCACTCCTCAGCGCGTGCCTACCAGGTCACTGGTGGGCAGAGCAGCATAGTCAGAAACGCTCCCCACAACGATTAAGCTTGCATACCGCCGTCTCCTCAAGTGACTGAGTTTTTGAAAAGCTATATCAACCTTGACTTAGGTTTGAAGTGGCTTCTTCGGCGATCCGATCACCATCGTCATGGCAACCTAGATAAGTAAATCGACCAATGATTTCGAGCAGTTGTCTGGTGATTATAAGAACCAGTACTAAATCGGCACTGTCCAGTAACAGCCCTATGCACTTTGGAGGCACTAAGCACGAATCAAAGCGTGCAGCCCATCGCCTCTGCCGACTCACTAAAGCCAGTATAGCAGTTACATTTAACATAGTGAACTACTTTGGTAGAAAGTAGAAGCCAAGATTGAACTTTGCACAATAATCTGCCTATGTCACCCACATACGCTAGAGTTGGCAGCCAGCAGCCCAAGTGGACAGAGATATCCGGAGAAATGGAATGGAGCGCGAGATAGTCATTAATATAATTCTTTCGATCACATCATCATCAACAGCAGCAACACATCAGACATCTGAAATGATGCCACGCTGCCATACAACCATAACGACCTACGAAAAGAAGAGGAATGAGAATCAGCAGAAGAACTTAGTGACTTAGGCAAACATTCAGGGTCAAGGAGTCTACATCTTGTCAAGAACATACCGCCAAAAAACAGACTAACGTGCAAAGATAAGGCGACATCAGCGAGACAGCATCTTTGGGGCTTTCACTGCTCCGCGTCATAATCAGTCATTACCCCGCAAATAACTCCAAACAAGCCCCCGACTAGGAACCGACAGCAAATATGCCACTAGTGTCAAGTACCAGCCGTGTCCTGTAAAGTCTCGAGTCAGACACAAGGCAAGTCATGTGGACTACAGCCTGGAAGGCGAAAAGGACCGACAGCACCCAGTTTCGTCATCAGTGACTTCATTTCCCACAACCAAGTTAGCTTTTGTACACCACGAGCCTTGCGCCACCTACATCTGACAAACAAAACAAGGGCCTCTTAGGTAAGCGGTGACCAGGCATACGAAGTATGTGACCAAGCCAATTCAACTTATTCAGTGTATATGTTGTTCTAAGGAACTTCCATGATTTTCACAGCCTATCAATCACCTACGCACATCATCTTTGCAGACACGCAGGTGCCACCCGACACCAGCAGTGCTTCTTAGACAGCGATGATCAAAGACTTGAAGGCACCTCAGATCCTTGGACCGAAGGAGCCAAGTCTTACTCCCATAGAGTAAGGCGGTCCACACTGTGGTTTTGTGAACACGACCCTTCAGACGGAAGGGAACTCCCTACTGTCCACAAAGAGGTCGCAGATTCAAGACAGTAGGTGAACTGACGTCGCAACAAGACTGGACCTTAATGTAGTGCGACCTTCACCCATTGAGCTATAATGGGTGGTACCTCCAAACCCCTTGAGAGCTACTTCCACAAGGTTGGTCAAAGGTTAGAGGTCGGACATATACAGTCTCCTGGTTGGGGGTTTGGAATCGGATGGCGTTCATTGCTGTAAAACTAAATCATTGTCACCTCCCCGCTGCTTTGCGGACAGGATTTCTAGCCAAAGCCTTTGGTTGAGGACCCTAATCGTCCTCCTGTCTAAGTCTGGGCGCCCTGGCAGTATCCCAGCCCACATACAACCATGACTTTTTCTTCAAACATAAACTTCATCCTGCATCGGCCGCCGCGCAGATTATCAAGGGGCGCCTTATCTGCCGCATACAGCAGGGCGGATAAGCGAAAACACATGCTACTGCTGGCGTCTCCTTTCTTCTCCACCTCTTTTTCTTACCGCCATCCCGACCTCCACTACAAACGGTCCTTCTATAATTCCCAGTTTGACAGCAACTGAAGTGCCACTGGAGTAGAACCATCTGCAGCCACCTTCCCACAACACCCATCGGACGCCTATCGGCAACAGTCCCTTATAAAGCCACGCTGTCCCGTTTCCATGGCGACATTCAACGTTCGCACTCTAAGACAAACAAGTCAACAGACTGAACTCGCACGCACCTTAGACACACTATGTATTGATGTGTGTTGTGTGTCTGGAACTAAAATCAAGGACCCGAATGGGGTTGTTGAATTAACTGCACCTGACTTATCCTCTTGTTATTGATTGCACGCATCCGAAGATGCCGATGCAGCACTCATTCTAAGCTCCAAGGCTGAGCCATCGTCGGTTGATTGGATTCCGGTAAACAGCCGTTTATGTGCAACCCGTTTGACGACATCAGCTAAGGTTGATTCACGAAGTAGTAAAAAAACGCTGTTTGTTTGTGTTGTCCGCTTAGGCTTCCACCGACTGCAGTTCTAATGCTGTCAAGGACACATTCCATCACGAACTAAATGCGCTACTATACAGTGGTACGAGTTCAGATATTATAATACTTGCAGGGGATATGAACGCACAAGTAGGGAGTCTGAGCTCTTCAGAAGCTCAGCTGGGTAGTAATTACGGGCTTAATTCCGAACGCACGGACAACGGTGAGCGTCTGCTGCAACTGTGTGCGGAGCACCAGTTGTTGCTTAGTAGCACTGATTTTAGACACAATGGGCTCCGAAGTGACACTTGGCGTCCTCCTGTAGCTGGCCAGCGATGGACTCAAATTGACCACATTGGCATAAATTACAGGTGGCGTGGTTCCATCCTGGATTGCCATTCGTACTGGAATACCTGAGTCGACTCTGATCAGGCCTTAGTACGCTGTCGTTCCTCTATGAACTTTACTGGGAGGCGCATCAAGCGTCTCCGTATTAATAATCAAAAATCTAAGACCTACCAGTATTCAAAATTGCTGTGTGAATTCATGGTGCTGGCAAGGGAAGACTTGACCGTGACGGCCAACCACTGTCTTCTGCACGGGCAATAAGCTGCACGGCAGTGGAGGATGGGTCGGGCTATATCACAGTTAGGTTTCAATTCGTAATGGTCGGCTGTCGTTCTCCATAGCTCAGTGGCATAAGTTGCTGGTTAGTTGGCGTTTTCCTCTAGAAATGATGGGTTCGATCACCAATAAGGGACCGATGGATGCGCACGACTGACGAGCACCAATAGGGAAAAACGCGTGTCACGTGCTTTTCCGAATTGGTAGCTTACCTATGCGTCTAGGAATCTAAATGCTATGAACCAAATCGAATCAGACCCAAATTCATTAGTAACTGATAAAATTGTCTCATCCCTCGGTCAGGCAAGCCTATCAAGACGCACTTAGTACAGTATTTTCGCTGTCTTGTCCTAACGACACTGAGTTTCAGTGGAATAGGACCTCGACCACCAAGCACGACAGGTGCATCTGCTTGTGACACTATCAATGGTCACCGCACCAGTCACTGGATATCCGAGAGGTCGGTGAACCTGTTGGAATCTAGAAGAAACCTCCCGATTGGCTCTGAGCACAATGTGACAAGACGAGCTGTTAGGCACAAATAAAGCGGAGCCTACGTGCTAACAAGAAAGCCTGGTGGACTACTCGGGCTCAAGAAATGGAGGAGGCAGGAGCGGTAGGCAATTACCGCAAGCTCTTCCACCTGACACGCACCACTGGTCCCAGGATACCAGGCGTCAGTGAGATAATCAGAGATACAGTGGGTGCACCGATACACAATAAGGAGCGCCGTATGACTTGTTGGGCGAAACACTTTCAGGATCACTTCAGCTGGCCCCCTGCTCCCGGACCTCTTAGGTGATGCAGGACAAATCATGGACGGTTAGTTTAGAGCCTCCGTCGGAGGCGGACGTCCGAAGGGCGATCACAGCCCTCAATCGTTTACGTGCCGATGGCCCAGATTCTCTCCCACCTGCACTATTTAAGGATGGAAGTGAGGTCCTCTGCAAAGCACTGACTTCCCTATTCCAACGTATCTGGAAGGAAGTGTCCCGGCTAACTGGAGCGAATCGATTATAGTGGCAATATACAAGAAGGGCAACCGCACAGACTGTGCTAAACACAAAAGTATTAGCCTAATGTCAGTTGTAATAAAATTACCGGCCTCGATTCTCGTTCGTCGCCTCAATGCGAAACGGGAATCTTGGATTAGGGAAGAGCAGGCAGGTTTCCACCTAGAACGTGGCTGTATAGACCATATATTCACGCTGCTATAGGTGCTAGAAGAGCGCCACGAATACTGCAGACCGACAATAGCTGAGTTCCCCGATTGCAAGAGTGCGTTCGATGCAGTCGATCGATCCATTCTGTTCGAGATACTTGCGCGGAAAGGTATTCCCACAAAATGTGTGAAGATCATTCGTGCTCTATAATCGAACACTACAGGCCGCGTCAGGGCCTACGGTGGCTTATCGGATAGCTTTCCGACCACAAGTGACATTCGCAAGGGTTGTCCGATTTCCCCACTTTCAAAGTGGCCTCTAGCCTGGAGGGTTCAATTGCGGAATCTCAAGATGTAAACGTTGAGATCCTGCCTGGTGAAAATTTAGTTGATCTTGATTATGCGGAGGATATCGTCTTACTTTTCAACAATGTTGCGGCGGTACAATCAACAATGAACAGTCTACAGTGGTCCCATTATTTGATATGCACTTCGCACATACAAAATGCAGTGTTGGTGCAGGACCACCAGTCACTTGATGACCACTTGACCCTTGCTAAGGAGGAACTCCAGGTGGTTGATCAATTCACTTACCTAAGCAGCAGCATCAGCAATGATAAGCGCATAGAAACTGAAGTCAGTTCACGCATTGTAAAGGGTGGAACTGTCTTCCTGAACCTGCGGCATCTTTGGCGACAGAACGGAGTTTCCCTCCGTCGGATAGGCCGTATACAAGGTCACAGTAAGGGTCGTCCTGCCCTATGGTAGTGAAACCTGGCCCCTTCGGTCTGAACATCTGAGGCGCCTTCAAGTCTTTGATCATCGTTGTCTTCAAAGCATTGCTAGTGTCGGATGGCACCAGCGTGTCCGCAACGATGATATGCGTAGGCGAGTACTGGTTAGTGATAATTATGCTAGCTCCCTAGAACAACAGATAGCAATGAATAAGTTGCGTTGGCTCGGGCACGTGCTACGTATGCCTGGTCACCGGTTACCTAGGAGGGCCTTGTTTAGTCTGACAGGTGTAGGGTGGCGCAAGGCTAGTGGTGGACAGAAGTAGTGGGAAATGAAGTCACTGACGACCAAACTGGGTGCCGTTGGTCCGTCTCGCCTTCCGAGCTGGAGTCCATGTGACTCGCTTTGTGCTTGGCTCGAGACATTACAGGACATGGCTCGCAACCGACACCAGTTGCGTATCTGTTGCCGTCTCCTAGTCGGAATGCCTGTTTAAAGTGTGTTTGGTGCTAACTTATCTGCGGGGTAATGGCTGATTATGACGCGTGGCAGTGAAAGCCGCAAGGAAGCTGTCTCGCCGATGCCGCCTAATCTTTGCACGATAGCCAGCTGTTTGTGACGCTATGTTCTCCACACAACGTGTAGTCGCCCTGACCCTGAATGTTTGCTTAGGGCATTAAGGTTTTCATGTGAGTCCCCCTTCTTTCCCTCCTCTTATTCTTTATTTCTTAGGTTATCATGGTTGTATGGCAGTGAAGCAGCAGTTCAAATGGCTGATGTACTGCTGTTGATGATGATGATGATGTTCCCTTTCGGTCTATGAATATGTCTCTGGATGTAAAACATTTGATAGCGCCTTTGTGTTTCTTCACTCTTTGTATGTGCGCCCCAAGAATACCATTGTGAATCGACACCCATTCACGTGCAAACAAGAATGTGGGCAGAGCATCGATTGGTTTGTGAAAAACATCAAGCAGTTGGCGAAGGAATGTGATTTTCGTTCGGTGTCAGTTGAAGAATGTTGTGATGATGCCATGCGCGACGCGCTTATAACTGAATTACGGTTAAACAGCACTCAAAGGAGACTCCTGAAACAGACGACTTTACATATTGAAACTGCCTATGGTATAGCAAAATCTCTTGAGTTTGTCGCCAAACAATAAAGATCCTAGGAAACTGGGATTATTCCCTATTCTTCAGCTCATTCTGTGCCCCTCTCACATACACTCATTCAGCTGAAAGCGAAACCGCTTTATCAGGTGTAGCTAGAGAAACTTGTTATTTCTGGTCATCCCAAACACCCTCAGGAAAAGTGCCCGGGCGAGATAAGCCATTTGCAAGACCTGTGGAAAGACTGAACGCTTCAAAGATGTGTGTAAATCAAGTTTATACCCCTGTCACTTCAGCTCTCCGTCCCTACCTATCTTTAGTTTAACGGCTACTGCTATCAATTATTTGTCCCATACAACAATCAAGCTCCTTGCTAATAACATCGATGTGCGCATGCCAGCCCACCGACTTCCGCGATGTGCGTTGTTTGCGCGCCGGGGGTGTGGATGGAAGAAGAGGAGGGGTGGCCAAGCGATAACTTGGTCCAAAGGAATGAAGGCCCTCACTTCTGAGCTGGCCTCGGTTGGAGCGTCTCGGCTCCCTGGTTGGGGTCCGAAAGACGATGAACACGTTTGGTTGGATACACTTGCTGATATGGCTAGGAGCCGACCTCAGTGGCGTTCGTGCTGCGAGTTTCTTTGTCCCACCCCATCCCTCTTAGCCTCCCCCTCCAACCACGATCTCATTATTCAACCTTATATAATTTTGCATAGTAACTTTTTTGATGCATAGTAGCTGGCTGGTAGCTTACCGAAACGATGTCCATCCGTTACTGGGGACTCAGCGGGCGTGCCACTGTTTGTTTGTTTTTTCTTTTCTTGCCTTTTGTATTGCGGCACAATAGCTGAGGTGTTTTCCACCTCCAGCTAACGTGTAATGATGATGATGATGATGACCTTCCTTAACACCGGACACTGTCTCAGATATCCTGGAGAGTCAGCAGAGGATGCGTCCATACGATTTGCAAAGCAGAGCTTGGCATTAGGAGGTTTCTTAAGTATTTTATAATCCTCTTTCTTGCATCACGAGTACTGCGTTTAACCTCTGTTGAAGCAGCACTTCCAGTGTTCGGTCTAGGTGGATGTCGTATGAACGCTTTTTTATCCACTCACCTGGTTTCTACCCAACGCATAATGACCTGCTCTTTTACATCCCAGCTCATGTACTTCCGTTGTTAGACCAGTAAAGTGCATTCCTTCGTCTCCGAGCTAACCCCTTTGTTGTGCTATCTTCGTTCGACGCATCAGGTGCATTAGCCAGCCTGTAGCCTTAAGGATCACAAGCCTGCCTTGTAATCAGAGGGAGCCGGTTCGAACCTGCGCAGGTGAACGGGCGACCATCGCAGTATCCTCAGTCCACGTGCGACTGGTGATGGTTGCGCGGAAGCGAAGCGTCGGTACTGCGTACCGGCGTACTGCTGATGAATACCAGGTGTGCTCGCTGTGTTGAGAAGGATGAGGCATATAACGTGGATTTACATTTAAAACATGTTGAATGAAGGCATGTCTATAGAACACAAAATCAAAAATCAGAAATGCATGAAACTTACCATTGAAGTAGACTTCGAAGGCACCTGTTGATAAGAGCTGGCTTTCTATCAAGTTGCCAACGAAGAAGGACATCAAGCAAAAAGACACCTAAACGAGAGAGATACGAGCAACACTTAGAGGAGAGGGAAAATAACCGGCATAGCGCATGTATGGAAAAGTGCATTGTGATAACAGCGACAACTGAAGGACGTATAAAAACGCTGAAAATACACTGATAAATAGTACACTGCATAGTATGAAAAATGACAAGTTTGACAGCTAGAAGCGATCAAGCAGAGACCTTGTCGTGTGTTGCTTATTAGGAGTTGGTATTCCATGCGGATACATCATCAGAACTTTCTCCCTGCCTGAAACACGACTTAAGTCATGCAAGATAATCGTACGACCGAATTTGCAATACTGCATTATCGTTCATAGTCAACTGAGTAACAAAGGCAGAACAACTCTGGAGAATGTCCAACGATTATTTGCCAAGCTGGTCATGGGGTGCTGCTCAAACCTGAGTTATTATGGTCGCTGTCGACATCTCCAAATAGATGCACTTTGGCTGAAACGTCTAAAGGAAAAGCTCCCTATCTTCTACAAAGATTAGTAATCAACGAATTTACGCAGACAGCACCGCACTTGAGCGGCGGAAGACTGCAATCTACTCCACATGCAATGACGGCTACTTGCTATCCTCAAAGCTTGCAAGTAATAAAAATCGATCAGATTTCTTCTTAGTGAGATACACTGATCGGTGGAACAAACTACCCCCACAGATACGCATAAGTGCAAACCATGTCACATTTTGGAATTCCCTACAGACTTTCCTCGCTATATCAAATGTGTTGAAGAACTTTGGCTCGCAACAAACCATAGAAATATTGACGGAACCTAGTAAAAATAACATATGAGCGGTTAATTGCTTACAATCAGCCTACCCTCTTCATAGCATTACCCACAAAACCAATCTTGTGTCCCCTCCTATTATTAGATACTCCTCAGTCTCACAAACTAGAAAACGATGAAACATTTGACATATTAGGTGATCAGGTCTAGGACCAGAGGGAAAATTCATAATCCGAAATTCTATTATTTATGTCGCATAAACCATGAAACCTAGTCACTGTATAAATGATCGTTCCCGCTTATGCGGCCGTATACCGATTATCGACAAATATACGAATTTATTTATACATGACCCAAAGGAAATGTTAGGCTGAGTTGATGAACAATCTCGTTTCCCCCTAACCTGAGGGTGAGAAGAGGGTTTTGTTTCGAGTGCCCTAGCCTTCGACCGAACAGACTGACTCGCAGAACATTAAGATGAATGAAGATCTGCGTGGGGGAGTTCACTCAAAGCCCTTTACTAAATAACCTGATCCACAACGCAGTGGGAAGCACGCCAAACTCAAAGTGCAGTCGCAGAGTCACGTGGGATCTGTCTGAAACCGACCACGAAAAGCATTTGAAGAACCAGAGAAATTCAGATTTCCCACCATAGTAGTATACGCATTTGCGACAGCGGCCGACTGGAAGTGAGATTTCGAAGGTTTGCACCTAAATGATCAGAGATTGAGTTGATGCGCGCGGAGAAAACCATTGAAAAGCAAGTGGTACGCTCCTGCCGTCAATGACAACACGTGACACTCTCACTCTACGCGAATCAAGGTGTGAGATTATAACCAGTAAGGTGTTGATCTCTTGACTGTTTCGAAAGGAGAACCAATGACTAATCCTAAAACTCCGAAAAGACGTTGAGATCGGATTGGTCTGATGCCTAACCATTGATCTGGCCAATGTGAATGGCTCTGAAAGCCCTTGGAAAGCGCCACGCAACATTGCTTAAATAGGTCACAGAAAGAGCGCAAACCACTGCAAGACGTTCAGGTCGTCTCGTCGCGGTGAGCATTCAGAAAAAGACGAAGAGCAAGGGAAGTGATGGAATAAAGGACAAACCGACTGTAAAGAAATGTCACATGGATGAAGTACATTAGTTTTCAGGGCACTACAAGTTTCACCGTCGTAGCTATCGTGATCTTTCACCCAACCTAAAAGCTGGAATTAGCATAGGAAGTTAGCAGATAGCACTGTCATGATTATTAGAAGATATCATACAAAGGTAAAAGACAAGCACAGCACTCACAACAGTGGACCCAGATGCCCGTCCTTATTCAGGTACGTGTGGGCCGCATACGAAAAAAGCAGCACAAAAGTGGGATCACTACAGACACACAGCCTTTGACCAGGCAATGGAAACCAGAAAACAAGTACCTCATAAGTCAAAATCGGATTACAATGATTCGCATGTTACCCGCAAGACACGAGTGACTGAAAAATGTCTGCTGGAAGAACCGCTGGAGCGACCTGAGTGCCCGATTTTTGTGCTCCCGGCCATCCAGGATAGAAAATTTCAGCCACTCAAAAATTGACGAGCGTAGCTTTAACATATACCGTGAGTGTGTTTTCCATGGCCACAAACATCGTGCAAACTCAGCGGAAATCAATTCCCAAATCGCCCATCGCAGCGAGACCGGAACATAAGTTGGTGCGATGATTTACGTACTTCCGTGACCCATTGAGCTAAAACTGGGTGGCAGTTTACAATAGCCTTCAGAGCCACACATATCAGACAGAGACCAATGGTTAGGGGCCACCATCATCGTTTCACATTCGCTGAAGGTGAGAAAGCCCTCGGCTATTGTGCCACAACACAAAAAGCTATGTATGAGAAAAGTAAGATATGAAACATTGCTGCATACGAAGTAAACACAAAATATGCAAGATAATGCTAAGTGTCATACTATGCATGGAGTGTGAGATCGTGATTACAGAGTAAATCTAGGCGAGAAGGGGATGGGGGGACGTCACTGAGGTCGGCTTCTACCCATACCAACAAGCATATCCAGCCAAACGTTTCCGTCGTCTCTCGGCCCCAACCAGAGAGCCGAGACTCCGACTGAGGCCAAATTCGAACAAAAAACCTTCAATGTTCTTGACCAGGTCATCGCTTGGCTTTCCATTCTTCTCTTATATCCACACCCCCGTCGCGCAAACAACGCACGTCGCGGGAGCTGGTGTGCTAGCATGCGTAACATGTAGTCCAGCTATCGGATCCCGGAGCGTGATATATTGGCAATTCCTGCAGCAAATACGAGAAACCGAGCATGCTCATTGCCCACGCCGTGTCCAAACCAGATATGAGTCAAACGGCGAAGACATCGACGGTGGAACGTAACAAGCCTTTCACGTCTGTCGATCTGATTGGCCAGGTTTCGTGATCGTGCAGGAGTTGAATGCACGGCTGCGTTATAAACTCTGACCTTCAGAGCGAAAGTGGTGTCGCGCCAAGATCGCAAGTGGCGGAGAGTGACAAAAGCACGTCAGGTTTTTACTATACGGTTTGCGATCTCACCATCTGTTCAATACAGTTTAGATGAACAACTACGATCCGAGCAGCGAAGTGCGGTGGATCCAGTTGCCACGAGGACAACAGTAAATACCAACGGTATGATAGTGGGGTTGGATGCAAATAGAATGCAGAGAAAATGAAAGCAAGAAGGAAATGGGTTAGACCAAACAAAATGAAAAGGGAATTTGAAAACAGGGTAAGAAGACGAAAGCTGGTAGATGCATGCATTTCGTATTGTTTCCTCAGCACGATTAACAATAACTGGTATGCAAAGATATACTTAACTATGTGTGCGATCAAATAAGCATGAGGTGCAAAATGTATGACGGAAGTTCCAACCCTATGTCCACGGAAGTCTTAAGCTGACAAATAAGTGCTTTTGAACCCACAGGGCCGGTTGCATACCTGTTAGTGTTAATGGTACTGAGGAGACAATACGAAATGCATGCAACTACCAGCTTTCATCTACTTACCGTGCTTTTCGAATTGCTAAAAGAAAATTAAGAAGATGTAAGAAATCGAATGCATGAATACCACTGACTGCGTGACTGTGCCATGTCTGATACAGACTCCTACCATTGGTGTGGGACATCCCGAGGACCCCACCCAAGAAGACGGCATGCGCCAACCTGACTAAGTCACCCAGTCAAGTTCATCAAGCTTCCATGACACATTATGGACTACCCACTAGCCGGTTTCGCTCAATTTGGTGCAGCCACGGCGTATAATGCACGCCGAGGATGCCGATCAACGGGCATATAGAGGACATGGCCTAGCCGACATAAGCAATTAAGCTACAGCAGACTCGAGGAGACAACAGAAAGCTACTTGATAAAAACCAACAGGCAGAATTTTGTAGCGCTCATTCGGTGTTCCTATCAGATGTGAACAATACTCTGCAAGCACTTGTGGACAAACACTGCAAACAGGACGAGTGTCCCTGACCTTTACAATAATACTGGCCTTATCGCAGCGTTGTACACCCTACCTTTCACTGACAAGCTGATATCCCGCCGTCTACATGGGTGATTGAGTATCTGAAAAATCACACGGGCCTTAATGGTACGCGAAATAACTTCCTCAATGATGTGACCACTAGGTAACACAGCTATCAAGGTAAGTGAACCGATCCACCACCTTCAGTGGCTGTTCGGAAATAGCTAAAACCGGAGGTGTGTCTGTCCAATCATGCAACAGCACTTTGCACTTTGAAGGTGCAAGGCATATAACGACTGTCTACTCAGCAGTGTTTTCATAGTCACTGCGTCACACCCAAGAAGAGCTACGTCGTCCGCATACTCCAGGTCGTTTGTCAGCAGGCGACCTGGCAGAAATTCCACTCCAGGGAGTCTGAAAAAAACCAAATCACTCATAAAATAAAAACAGTAATCATTTCGATCACACTGTTGAAGAGGAAAGGAATATAGGAAAACTTTGGCGAATCCAACTTGTGTGGAACTCAGGAGAGCTTCCCGTAGGCCCTTACACGGCCTCAATAGTCACGGTAGTGAGACCTCAGAATAGAAAGGAATTTAGCTGACACACCTTTCACGGATAGGCAGTGTCACAAGCTGAGATGGTTAACAGAGTCGAAAGCGGCTTTCAAGTCAAGGAAAACCACTATAGTCGGTCGTCTGTATGGGTCTCTGTACAAAAGCTTGATGAAGAGTTAATATATGGTCGACACAACTATGACCAGGTCGGGAGCCAGTCTGGCTTTCAGTGATTTGGTTCTCACGGGAACCAGTAAGTCGTTGCAGAATGATACCCGTGAGAAAATTTGAGGGCAACGGAAACAATGCTAATGCCTCGATGATTTCCGCACAAAGTAAGTTGACTCTTCGTGAAGATGGACACGAGAGTTGACAGTTTGAAGGCACCTCATCAGTGTTCCAAATCGTGCTAAATAGAGAAGTAAGTCCGGTCAAGAAAGAGTCACCTCCATCTTTCAGCAAAGTTGGAGGAAGGTCCTCGGGTCCATGTGAGTTGTTTCGTTTCAACATGAAGAGCTCATGTCGAATCTATTCCAAAGTGACATTAATTTCCCACGTCGGCTCATGGGATATGGCAAAAGGCCGTGTTGCAGTAGGCCTAGTGAACTAGTCTTCAGAAGATCCCGCCCAACTGGCTAGTCGAAGTGACTGGGAATGTAACAACTGTCCGTCTTTTGCAGTGATTGTCTTGCTAACTGATGGATCTCGCGGACGCGTGTTTCGGATGAGATGGAATAGCATCCGACTGTTTCCAAAAGCGCCGGCTTTCTCCATCTCATCACACTATCTACCAATGTTCCAGGTCTATTCGAAGGCACCTTGTCACACATCATTTCAGGGAGTTACGGACATGCTGGAACTCAGTGCCCATCGGAACCTGTTTCCATGCCTCGATCAAGCTGATCGATGCCCCAGTGTTTCGCTCACAGTTGCAGCTCAAGTCCGGTGCACAGCGAGCGTCAACGTCACTTTTCATGCCACACCTGAGACAATCCCAGTCAGCATTCGATTCACCAACCTCATTCATCACTGGCAACTGGCGGGCCAATTCGTCATAATATTGCTGAACCGCAGAATACAAGTACAAGTTACAGGTAAGAAGGTTAGAAGATAAGCGCTTCTTTGAAGTGGGAAGTGTGTGTCAATTATGCGCGCACTAGAGCATGATTGCAGACCAGGCAGGTGATGCAAATTTACTGACAATCTTTGACTGATGTGCGCCATCTGTAGTTGATAGCAATATGGTCACTTTGGATCCATGTCATAAAGGTTTTTGGTGAACGCCAGTTGACGCGGTGTGACAGTTTGTGCTGGAATACAGTGCTGATTACTGATTACTAGTTGAAAGCAGCAAGATATATCGCTATGTAGCTGCATCTGATATCACTCAGGTACAAAGACCCGTTATGTTGGAATGCACTCCATACGTTTTACATCGGCAAAGTGTTTGTCCAGGAATTTCTTGAATTCTGACACCGACTTTGTCTAAACTACGTGCTGCGGCAGCTGGTAGGTGACCAGCTACAAATCCTGTATTGCAAGCTTGTACCGGTGTCCTCGTGTGCTACTTAGTGTGCGTAGATGAAGCAGCGGCCTCAACATGGGGTATTCACCGAGATGTAATATCCGGTGCGTCATGATGAGGTCAATCCGCAGTCGACGACAAGCTAGGGTGTAAAGCCATAATTTCTTACACCAGTCTTCGTACGGCACGACTCATAAATTGGGAATCAGCCTGGTGGCCACATGCTGCACTTGCTTAATCCTTTCTACCTAGTCCCGGTTGATAGGACAGTACGCGGGAGAGAAGTACTCTAGCATTGATTGTAGTATTGAGAGAGGAGGCGAGTGGCAATCTATTTGGACCAAGTGCTGAACTTGCGCCTGCGCATTCAAGACATACGAATGTCGTTCTGGTAAAGCCTATTCGTGTTGTCCATAAACTTTAGCTAGTAAGGTGAAAGTATATCGAGGTCTCGCATTAAAGGCGCGGGATGCAACGGTTGATCGGCCACAGTGTAGGTTCGACTGTGCTCAAACTTGCCCAGTCCCATGAATCGCGACTTGATCCGGTTTATCGGAAGGTCCATCTCTGCATATTATATGGAGAAGCGGTTGAGGTCCTTCAGTCACTGGGTGCATGAATTACTCTCCACAACTTCAAGTCAACTGCAAACAACGCACAGAGCGAACGGAGAAGCTGACGCACATCGTTAACGTGGATGAAGGACAAAATGGGCCCCAGCACAGTGCCTTTGGGCACACCACTGGTCGAGGAACACCAGTCCATTCGAGGGTTGTCGACTTGGATCTTCCAGTTTCGACCAAAAAAGAAATTTTTGGTCCATCGGTGCAGCTGCTAATACAAAGAATGTGGTAGGCGCACAGTTGCACTATTCGACGTGCAACGATCCCGAAGACCTCCCTCCCACCCAAGTTGTTTAGAATCTGAAAGACGACACAAATGGGCATTCAAGTCACCAGCAACAATCACGATGTTAGTATTCTTCGTCATACGAAGAAGAGATGGAAGATGGTGGTAGAGATCGTCTTTGGTACCCTCCGAACTGCAGTCAGTAGGAGCATAAACGGGGTCGATGAAAAGGCACCTTGTCTTCATACGATGCTTGTTAACCCTAATAAAGGTTCGAAGTCGAACCGCACACATGCGGCTGTTCACCGGTATCCAACCGAGTAGATTACTTTCAGCGTGCTTGCTGAGGCCGATACCAATACTAGAAATACCTTGAGCCATTGACTCGGTATCATCAGAGACGCGAAGAGTGTAGTCATGGTTGTCAGACTCAGAACCAGGGAGTCGAAAATTCATCATAAGGCTGTTATCTTGTATGCGTGTTTCTGATACATAAGACACAAACACCAAGAGTCAGTGTTGCCTGTTGACCGATCTGACCCAAAGTGCGGATGTCAAAAAATCCCATGTGAAATGAGGCTCGCGGTTTGATAGACTAGTTACAAGTACCGATGGCAGTAGCAGCGAAGTCAGCGGCAGTCTTTTGCTCAAAAGAAAAAGAAGAACAGAGGTGAGAAGAGACAAATAAGAAGAGAGTATAATCGATGGAGTCAAGAGGACAGATGATACTCTCCGACTGTTCGTTCTGAGGGGAATTGTACGAGGTGCTCTATACCTCTAGCCTTTGACTCAACAGTCTGACCCACAAGGCAGTCAAATACATGGAGATTCGTTTGAAGGACTCCACGCGAAGCACTTGGCCCAATAGCCTGGCCCAAAAGTCAGTGGGGAGCAAGTCCAGCTGGGGTGTGTGATTGTAGAGACAGGTTGGGATCCGCCCAAGATCTGTCACACGCGGCATTTGAAGATTTGTAAGAATGCATATGTAGTTTACAACCGCATTACGTCACGCATCTGCGACCAAGGCCAGCCGTGGATGGGAGTTGGCGCGTTTCCACTGCCTGGCTTGAGACTAGCGGTAGCAAGCCATTGAGTACCGAAAGATGCCCTCCCAGCGTCAGAAACAATGCGCGGCCCTCGTGATCTACACCAACTGAGCTGTGGGCTTATAACCCGTTAACTTGGTGTATCGCATGACTAGGCTTTAAAGAAAGAGGAGTATCAAGCCCCTTCTAAGATCCGAAGAGGATTGGATTGGGAGATTGAGCCCTAACCTTTGACCTGTCTGGTATGAGTGGGCCTGAAAGCAGTTTGGAAGTGCCACTTAGCGTAGCTCAATGGGCCACAGAGGTAGGAAAACCATCGCACTATGTTAAGGTCCAGTCTCGTTGCGATGGATCTAATCTAATATTACACCGGCATTAACATAGCTGCCAAGATACTTGAATTTCTGAACGGCTTCTAGCTGATCCCTACCAAAGGTCAGCGCAGGAGTCGGTCCACGCCAATCAAAGTGGGGGGGGGCTTGCACTTGGAGGGTGCAATGCATGGCCAAAAAACGACTGACAGCCATAGCTAATTTATCCACAGCAGCTTCGCACGTTTGGGAGCTGTCACAACTTAGGGCAATTTCGTCAGTATACTCTAAGTCAACTGGGTGCAGCTCCAGTGAACGCAATTTACATGGCTTCGTCAATAGTGAGGTTGAGAAGAACCGTGGGTACCCCTGTGTTAGAACGTTGGAAATATTGAGGGGCGGCGACAGCATGCCATAAGCCTTCTCCCTGTCTGAGCTACGCGCGTAAAACGCTCGGATACAATTTGCATATTTCTCAGGCACACCTATCCTTCATATACATTTCCAAATAACACATCGATTCACCTAATCGAAGGTACCTTTGATATCGATGAACATGACAACGAAGGGCCGCCGATATATGTGATGGTGTTCTAACAATTGACGCGAAATGAAGACGTGACCGATGCAGCCCCGAGCACGACGAAACCGGGGTTGCCCCTTAGCGATCTGGCTTTCACGGGTGCCAGATAAGCTGTGAAGGATGACAGAGTCAAGCAATATGGAGGAAACGGGAATCAGATTAATTCTCCTGTGGTTGTCAAATTTCGAACGCGAGCCTTACAGATCGGAACCGTCGCAATGAGACTGGAAGTTAACTTAGTGCGACGGTTTGCGTGCCTTCTTGACTGAATGAGTGGGACGCCCGGCTTCTTAAGAGCTATTCCTACCAGGTTGGCCAATTAGCAGAGGTTAGACAAACTCAGGCTCCTGGCCCTCCAGGTTGGGGGTTTTGAATGGGATGGCGTCCATTTCTGTAAGACTAAATCATTGCCATCTCCCCGCTACCTTGCGGGCAGGCTTTTCAGCCAAAAGCTTTGGTTGAGGGCGCTCATCGTCCTCCACTCTAAGTCTGGGTGCCCTGGCAGTATCTCAGCCCACGGAAAACTATGATTGTTCCTCAAATTTCAACTACCTCTTGCATCGGCCATCGTGCAAATTATCAAGGGTCGCCTTATCTGCTGCATAACGCAGGGCGGACAAGCGAAAAGATGCTACTGCTGGCGCCTCCCGTCTTTCTTTTCCACCTGTTTCTCTTACTCGCACTCCAACCCCCATTATTATCCTTCGTTCCATAATTCACAGTTTAATTGACAGCAACCGCAGTGCCACTGGAGCCATACCATCTGCAGCCATCTTCCCGCAACACCCACTGAACGCCTAGCGGCAACAGTCTCTTATAAGGCCACGCTGTTCCATTCTCGTGGCAGCATTCAACGTTCTCACTCTAAGATATTTAGGCTAACATGCTGCACTCGAACGCACATTGGACACACTAGATATTGATGCGTGTTGGGTGACCCAAAGTAGGATCAATGACTCTCAAGAGGATGTTGAAGTAACTGCCCCCTGCTTATCCTCTCGCTATTGGTTGCACGCATCCAGCAGCACTTACGGGACAAGCTGACGTAGGTGTCGCTCTCAGCTTCAAGGCTGAGTCGTCGTTGGTCGATTGGATTCCGGTGAACAGCCTGTTTGAAGAAATAAGCTATAGTTGATTCACGAAGCAATACAATACACTGTTTGTGGTTTCCGCTTATGCTCCACCGACTGCAGTTCTGATGCTGCCAAGCACACATTATATCACGAACGGAAGGAGCTACTACGCAGTGGTACTAGTTCAGACATCATAATACTTGCAGGGGATATGAATGCACAAGTAGGAAGTCTGAGCTCTTCAGAAGCTCGACTAGATGGCGTTTATGGGCTTAACCCTGAACAGACGGATAACGGTGAGCGTCTGTTGCAACTGTGTGCGGGACACCAATTGGTTCTTAGTAGCATCGGTATTAGACGCAGTGAGCGCCGAACTGCCACTTGGCGTCCTCCTGTAGCTGGCCAGCAATAGACCCAAATTGACCACATTGCCATAAGTTACAGGTGGCGTGGTTTCCTCTTGGATTACCGCTCGTTCTTGAATACCTGCCTCGACTCTGATCATGCCTTGGTACGCTGAAGTTTTTCCATGAACTTTACGGGGAGGCGTATGAAGTGTGTCTTCCGATTGGCAACGGAGAAGTTATATCAGCCCTCAGACAAGCAACCCTACCAGGATGCAGTGCATACTAAAATTTCGCTCTCTTGTCCTAACGACATTAAAATTCAGTGGAATAGAATCTCGGACGTGATGCACAACACAGGACCAACTACTTGTGGCACTATTAATCGTCACTGCACCAGTCATTGGATATCCGAGAGGAATCCAGAAGAAAACTCTCGGCTGGCTCTGAACACAATGAGACAAGAGGGATTATTAGACGCGAACTAAAGCAGAGCCTGCGTGCTGACAAGGAAGTCTGGTGGACCAGTCGGGTTCAAGGAATGGAGGAGGTAGGAGCAGTAAGCAATCATCGTGAGCTCTTCCAGCTGACTCGCACTACTGGTCCCATGAAACCAGGCGTTAGTGAGCCAATGAGAGACGGCGCGGTGGCACTGATACACAATAAGGAGCGCCGTATGACATGTTGGGCGGAACACATTAAAGACCAGATCAGTTTCCCCCTGCTCCCGGACATCTTCCTGCTCAGGTGATGCAGGATAAACCGCAGACGGTTAGTTTAGAGGCTGGGGTCCGAAACGCGATCACAGCCTTCAATCGTTTTCTTACCACCGGCCGGCATTCGCTGCCATCTGCAATATTTAAGGGTGGATGTGAGCTCCTCTGCAAAGCACTAACCTCCCTGTTCGAACATGTCTGGAAGGAGGAAACTGTCCTAGCTAATTGGAGTGAGTCGATTATAGTGGGAATATACAAGAATGGTAAACGCACCGACTGTGCTAACCACAGCCTGACAGCAGTTGTGACAAAATATTGGCCTCAATTCTCATTCGTCACCACACCGCACACAAGAATCTTGGAGTAGGGAAGAGCAGGCAGGGTTCCGCCCAGGACCATATATTTACTCTGCGGCAGATGCTAGAGCAGTGCCACACGTACCGCAGACCAACAATAGCTGTGTTTCTCGACTTCAGTCGATGGGTGCATTTTGTTCGAAATACTTGCACGTAAAAGCATTCCCAAGAAAAGGTAAACATTGTACGCGCTTTAATCGAACACTACAAGCCGCGTCAGGGTCTAAGATGACCTGTCGGATAGCTTTCCGACAACAAGTGGCGTCCATCAGTGTAGTCCGATTGTGCTATTTTTGTTCAATTTCGTCGTGGACTCCATCATGAAGAGTTCCCTTACGGAATCTCACGATGCTGGCGTTGAGCTTCTGAATGGTGAAAGGTTCGTTGATCTTGATTATGCTGTTTAACAATGTTGTGGAGACAACCGACCCTCAATAGCCTCTTCAGTGGTCGCATTACTTTGTATCCGCTACGCACCTTCAAAGTGCAAAGTGTTGCTACATGACCAGCAGCCACTTGAAGACCTGTTAACCACTGACAGTAAGAAGTTCGAGGTAGGTGATCAATTCACTTACCTTGGCAACGATGGCCGCATAACAACGGAAAACAGTTCGCGCATTGCAAAAGCCGGAACTGTCTTCTTGAACCTGCGACATCCTTAGCAAGAGAAAGGAGTTTCTCTCGGTCTGAAAGGCTATGTTCACAAGCTCACAGTGAGGGCCGCCTAATCTATAGGAGTGGGACCTGGCCTCTCCGATCTGAGGCACCTTCAAGTCTTTGATCGTCGCTGTCTGCAGAGCATTGTTGGTGTCGGGTGGCACAAGCGTATCCGCATAGATGACGTGCCTAGGTTAGTGCTAGTTTCTTAGAACAACATATAGCGTAGAATAAGTTGCGCTGCCTTGGGCATGCACTACGCATGCCTGGTTACCGCTTACACAGGAGGTCCTTGTTTTGTCTGTCATATATAGGGTGGCGCAGGACTGAAGGTGGACAAAAGTTGACGCAGCGGCGTGAAAGGAAGCCAATGACGACCAAAGTGGCTGCCGTCGGTCCGTTTCGCTTTCAAGGCTGGAGCCCACGTGACTCGCCTCGTGCTTGGCTCGAGACTTTGCAGGATATGGCTCCCAGTCGACACCAGTGGCAAGTTTTCTGCCGTCTTGTAATCGAACTGCCCAGTTAAAGTGTTCTCGGTGCTGAGTTATCTGCGGAGCAAAGGATGATTATGACATGGGGCAGTGAAAGAGGCAAGAAAACTGTCTCGCTGATGTCGCATTATCTTTACACGATAGTCAGTTGCTTGTAACGGCATGTTGTTGACCCTGTATGTTTGCTAAGGGTATTTAATTTTTCCGGTTAGTCCCCGTTCTCTCCCTCTTATTATTCTTCGTTCCGTAGGTCATTAAGGCTGTACGGCAACGAAGCATCAGTTCAAATGGTTGACTCACTGCTGCTGCTGCTGCTGCTGACAATGATGATTGATGATGATGATGATGATGGATGATGATGACGATGATGATGGATGAGGATGGATGATGATGATTGAGGACGATGATGATGATGATGATGGATGATGATGATGGATGATGATGATGATGATTGAGACGAGGATGATGGAAGATGATGATGACGAGGATGATGGAAGATGATGGATGATGATGATTGAGGACGATGATGATGATGATGATGATGATGATGATGATGATGATGATGATGATGATGATGATGATGATGATGATGATGATGATGATGATGATGATGATGATGATGATGATGATGATGATGATGATGATGATGATGATGATGATGATGATGATGATGATGATGATGATGATGATGATGATGATGATGATGATGATGATGATGATGATGATGATGATGATGATGATGATGATGATGATGATGATGATGATGATGATGATGATGATGATGATGATGATGATGATGATGATGAGATGATGATGATGATGATGATGATGATGATGATGATGATGATGATGATGATGATGATGATGATGATGATGATGATGATGATGATGATGATGATGATGATGATGATGATGATGATGATGATGATGATGATGATGATGATGATGATGATGATGATGATGATGATGATGATGATGATGATGATGATGATGATGAGATGATGATGATGATGATGATGATGATGATGATGATGATGATGATGATGATGATGATGATGATGATGATGATGATGATGATGATGATGATGATGATGATGATGATGATGATGATGATGATGATGATGATGATGATGATGATGATGATGATGATGATGATGATGATGATGATGATGATGATGATGATGATGATGATGATGATGATGATGATGATGATGATGATGATGATGATGATGACGATGATGATGATGATGATGATGATGATGATGATGATGATGATGATGATGATGATGATGATGATGATGATGATGATGATGATGATGATGATGATGATGATGATGATGATGATGATGATGATGATGATGATGATGATGATGATGATGATGATGATGATGATGATGATGATGATGATGATGATGATGATGATGATGATGATGATGATGATGACGATGATGATGATGATGATGATGATGATGATGATGATGATGATGATGATGATGATGATGATGATGATGATGATGATGATGATGATGATGATGATGATGATGATGATGATGATGATGATGATGATGATAAAGATCGGAGAAATAACGGAGCGGACCCAGTCGGTTGTGACAGTTTCCTGCTCCCACAGTTTTAATACTAACTCGCGCAAGTCATCCACAAGAGCAGGTCCCCCGAATTTGAAGACGGATGAAGGAAGTCCATCTGGTCCCGCGACCTTATTCAACTTCAGCAGTCCAATCTCACGTTCGACATCTGAGCGAGAGGGCCGGTCCAATGGGATAGCCCAGAGAGCAAGGCGATCAATGGAAGGTGAGAAATCTGACTCCGATCGGTAAAATTGTCTTTCCAAGAGCTCAGCTAAACGTTCCAAGCGTTTCGACAAGTTTTGGATAGGCTGTTCACTCTCGTTGCGTATAGTCTGGAAAACACTAGGTCTCCTGCTTCACGATTCCCGCTCTTTCACATAGAGATAGGTGCTAGGAGCTGAAACTTGAACCTCCTTGGTTATGAAAAATGTATTTGAATCTGTGCTTCCTCCACAAACTCGCGTGTTGGGAAGCATATGTTGGAACCTATCGTACACTTTCGGAAAAACACCTGTTATGAACTGCGAGATAGTGAATGTATAGTCTTTATCTAAATTCAGGACGAGCCAAAGGATAAATCTCTACTTTCTTAGGTATGCGCCAAATGGAATAAGTCGCCAAAAGAGATTAGATGTATTGAACATTTTCGCATGTTAAAAATGATGTAGATTTATCTGTCAGCTGACAGTGAAATGCACTTTAAGAATTCAACTTAATGATGAAACGCCGTACGAAGAAGGGCCGGATCATATGTGGTACCTGAGAACATCGACTGGAGATATGTTCAACAAGCGTACCAGCGCAATCTTGATCATTTACGTTGAGCTGTTACAACCGCCTCAACTGCTATTCTTTGATACAAGCTCTTATGCGGTTTTATTCCATTTAAACTTAATACCTACCAACTGTCTTCCGAGCTATAAACGAAAGCAAAATAAATTACTGATGTGGGGACAGGAACTATCTTCGTAATCCGCTCTCAAATTGACTAATGCGTAATATTTGTTCTGCGATTTAATTATCTATATTTGTTCTGTACTGCTAACTATTTATCATTCTCCGAAGTGAACAATTCAGAAACACATACTGGATTTCAGGGATTGGCCATATCGGATTCTCTATTGTACGAATAGCTGATACTAATAAGGACACCGAAAATTCGTTTTATTACCGTTTTGCCTACGGAAAACTCGTGCAGTTATCTGTCTTCGGCTGCCACGACGCACACTTTGATCGTATGATCTGTTCAATCCATTTTGCGTTGTTGTAAAACATGTTATCTGCATATTTTTGGCATTGATTTACTTACTGTATTCATTGTTCGTATTTTACATTCTTATTTCGCTGATTGCCACGACTGAGCTGATCTCCTGAGGTGCCGGATTGAAGCTTCCAAACTATACAAGACCTATACCCATGCAAGGCACATTGCCACCGACTGACTGGCGTATAAAAAGTGCCATACTTGAATGATCCGCATGACGGACCGGGCTGAGGCTACATCACCTATAATGCAAGCATAAAAGCAGCCCTAAAAAGAATACAATATATGTTAAAAGGTGATGGCTTATGAAAGAATTGTCCTGTTCTCCGAGCTGGGCATTTCTGTTGCAGACGTTTCGTTACCAAACTAGGTAACATCTTCAGTGCAGCTATTTAGTGCTGATTCGCGAGTCTCGCAAACCAATGCCAGATGGCTTATATACTTCTTTGTCACACCGCCAAACAGGACACGGAAGTGCAGGCGAAACCTTTCGAAGGAATACACTAAATGGAAGCAGGTCCCCTAGGGACGGTTCCACGGATAGGCGAATAGCTTTACCCGAATATTTGCTTAAAACCGTATTTGTTATTGTTCCCAGCTTTTCAATTTCTGTACTACCTTAAGTCTGCCAATAACATTAAAACCCGCTTTGGATCCATTGTATAAACAGTGAACAATTGCATATTTTGTGCGATCCTGCTGTACACATTGATCAGACGAGATAGTTGGATTGTGCATCGCATCGCCGAAAAATATAACATTATACGGAATAACTCGTGGTGGTTACCAAGAGCAGCAGCCACTCCCATTTCCGACACAAGACGCAACCAACAGAATTCGAAGTCTGTCTTCACACTAGCAAGACCTTTTGCCCTGTGATCTGCGAGTCTCGTTGTGTCCACTCCCAGCTGCAATGTGCCTGCAAGCATCGATAAGTTCCAGAGATTAAGTTGCGACTCAAGGTTTAGTTTGGCTATTAGATTTGTCGCATGAGGAATTGTCTGCTGCTAATAAGGTCCGGTGAACATGCGACCAGCGACCTACAAGTATACTTAGTGAGCACTTACTCAACCCACAAGCCAATGTACTTTGATAAGTATACAGACCATCTAGCTTCGCCAATTGGCGGGTGTCTATGCGCTCACAGCGTCGTCGTGGGCGCCCGCCAAAACGCACCAGGAGTTCAGCATATACAGGTGCATGATCAGTGCCCACACATAGGTCCCGAATCGATCTAGTTCCGAACGCAACCTCTCCAGTGATCAATGATCGCAATGCGATTGATTTGTGTCTATGGCTACTCAAAGATGGTGAGCGCAATGGTACTCTCCGGCGATGTTGTGTCGGAAGTTAGTGGTCGCGGGAAATAGACGAACAGGTAAATTCAAATGAAGTAACCGCTCATCGTCAGCATTACGAGAGTCTACACCGTGTTGACCGCTCAGATGCAGCTCATCAGTGGACAATTTTGAGCGTTCAGATCTATAGTCAGCACTACAGTGTCCGTGCTACTTCTGTGACGAAGGAGCTAGTTAAGTTGGTAACAGAATTCGTCTTTTACCGAGTCACCGTTACAGTTTGTGGGCGCGTAGACAGCGATGACGAACAGGCACATAGTATTCCTGAGCGATTTCGAATAAATGAACGAGCCAGCCATTCGGACCGCACACATCCAGCTACCGATTGGGATCCAATGAACCAGGGCAGCTTCAGCTCGGGGACTCAGGGCAATACCTACGCCTAGTTGGCCGGCATTCGATGCTGCAGCATCTCCGGATAGTAGTAGTGAAAAACCACTGCTACTGTCACCTGAAGCGGATCGCCGAGTGGGCACAGAGCTCGAATCTTGCACGTGGGTTTCCGATAAGCAGCAGATCCCGCTAGGATCCGATCGCATGGTGCTCCTCCAGCAACTGCATCTGCTTTTATCACCTGATCTCGCACAGCGCTGGTCAGCGACGGACTGAGCTCACATAAACCGAAGGGTCACCTGCGGTTAACTTTGAGAACACGGGCTGTGTAGCGACCTGGAGATACCCGCATTAGTCTGGGTAGGATATGTAAAATGTTGCAAAAATATATTTTAACTTATACTTTGACGAAGTAGAAAGACTACCTGTTGAAACGTTGACTAGGAGTGTTTGAGTCAACAAGACGAATCGCACTTGGTGCGCTTCCGGTTTTCCGCCTCGAAGAATGCTAGCGATGTCTGCGGTGGCGGCCATACTACTCCCCCTAGCTAGAACCCTAGGCATTGTCTTTGAGCTAGCAGGACTACAGGTTTCGACAATAAACGCACATCCCGCCCATTTATCTGTCTTTTCCCGGCTATTCCTTAAGGCGGATCGAACATCGGTTGGTAGCGACCTAGTGGTCCATGATCCAAGAAAGTAGGGGTTGTTCTTGTTCTCGCTTTAGTTCCTTCGCAGTGAGAAGGAAAGCACCTCAAATGTCGAAGCACCGAAAAGCATTGGTTTGCTTGCCGGTACAAAAACATGACGCTCGTTAGGCAGGAGACTACTTCATCTCTGAAAGTTGAGTTGAGCTGGATTAAACAGAGCACATGATGTGAATACACCTCGTAGGGACGATTCTTATACAGATAGCAGTGTGATATCCAGAAACGTCACTGAATCCACCGCCGCCTGTCCCACCGAGCGATGCTTGATGACCTTGGTTGGTGTAAAGTTTACGTGACCAAGCTTAGCCCACCAGGATTCCCTGACCTTAGTCAGGAAGCTCATCAGGCTGAGAAACGTTCCGGTTAATAAACCGAATCCTTGATCCATTCTGCTTAGTGGTTCTCTTCACCCCAGAAGAGCACAGGGCGTTATTGAGATTTATCTTCAAGCGCAAAGGCAGTAAGGTTAGTACCAACCAGTCCCGCTAGCGAATAGGTTCAAGTTTATACAAGTCAACAGCGACCTAAAAACTCGGTGTGCAGAGGGCGAATAGGGTCTCTGACTGGTTACTTTTCAGGTGCTCAGCCGGTGGTCCATTCCCGCCCTCTCAGAACCTATTCTACTTGCACAAGATCCAGGGCTGGTCATGTCGAAGTGATTCAAGTGGTCCTTAGCAATGTGCGTAGTCAGAGGAACAATTTGTGCGAGGTGGGTTTGGTCGTAAACAAATCTCGTCAAGGTATACTTGCCTTCATTGGCTGTCAAAGGGTGGAATAGCTCCTTCTGTGAGTTATCATTTAAAAGTATTGAGAACCAGCGTTTTTCATTCATTTCACAAATCTGTTGAGGCTCTTGCACTCTTGAGTTGCGTTTCCTCGGTTCAGTTTATGGTTTTGCTACTGTATAGAAACCAAATGAACACTTCCAAGGGGAGCATTGAGTTTATACACACGTACTCTGCGAACATTTGCCTAGATATGGGTGGCTCCAATCTCCCAGAGGTTGATTGAGCAGATCTATCTTGCAACTCAGCGTTGGGATCGTGAAGTGCAGGCTTGCTGGAGTTGACGCCGCAGGTACCACTACACCCCCACTAGGTACATGAGCAATCAGCAATCGTCTAGCTTGGCAAATATTATCACTTGCGACGCACCACTTGGTATCAGCGATCACGTTTGCTTGTCAGTTCGGTGTGTCCTTACCATGTCATACCAGGCTAGCAACGTTTGGCATCCGAACGTTTGGGCCGCGAACTTTCAAGCGAGGTGTGACAAGGCGCTATCATCGCCTTGTGTGATCTCTGATGCAGACACTGTTCGGATAGACTGGGAAAATGTTAAGGCTTACCTCGTCGATGTTTCTGCGCCTCACATGTCACTCATGAAAAAAGGGAGTCGAAAGCGCAGCCTCCGTGGATAGAGCCCATAGAGAACAGCCTTCTGAAGAAGCGGCCTAGATAGTGGCGAATGTATCAAGCAGCTTCGTCGACCAACACGTTTGACAGGTATCGAGTGCGTAGGAATGAGTGTAAGCTGCATCCTAGATTGGCCCGGTTTCACTATGAGAAGAGCTTAGCTGATAATGTCTCGACCAATCCACCTACGTTAAGCGACGTTGCGGTGCAAAGTTGCTCATTCCAGCGATGCTTCGAGGAGATGGGACCCATGTCTGTAGCGACAGTGACAAGGCGTGTGTGCTTGGTTAGCGTTATTAATGAGTTTTTGCCTGCGAAACAAAAACGCCATGCACATAGCTAGCTTCAAGAGTCCTTGAGGACTCCTTTCTGCACAAAATTAGTGAAACTGAACCTCAGGTTCTCAGGTTTCTGAGAGAGCTAAACCCAACTAAGGCTTCCGGGTCAGATTCTGTTCATCCCAAAATGCTGCACGAACTGACAGCGGAACTCAGCGGACCTCTGAGTTGTGTGGTTCACCCAACAGCTGTCTTGCCTCTCTAATGTAAGGAGGCTGTGATTTGTCCGATTTTCAAGTGCGGTAACAGATCTACCGGCTAATTACAGGCCCGTCAGCCTAACTAGGGTAGTGGTTGAATAAGTTGAAAAGTTGGTAGGGAATTCTGTGGAGAACCAGTTGAATAAATTTAACTTGCTCAGTGTCGCGCAACATGGATGTTGCAAGGGATTTTGAGTCTAATGAACTTATTGATAGCTCGTGAGAGCTGTGCTGAAACCGTGGACAGTGGATATGCAGTTCACTGATTTCGCCAAGGCCTATGACACTGTCCCCATTCGCGAAACACTAAAGTCGCGACCTGGGTATCGGCATTTCTGGATGGACCGGAAAAGTATACGTATGGAAAGCAGTCTTTCTCTCGCCAGCCCGTAGCTTAAAGGCAGCGAGCTTATTTTGTAATCTGGCGGCGCGAGTTCGAGCCTGCGTAGGAACAAGGCGACCCTCGCAGTATCCTTAGCCCACGTGTGATCGGTGGTGGTTGGGCGACAGCGGAGTGTTGGTACAGCATACTGGCGTACTACTGATGTCTTTCCCTTTCTTTTTTAAAGACCACAATCCTGTCTTGTAATCCAAGGGCGCCGGTTTGAGCTTGCGTGGGACCGGACGACTCTTACAGTATCCTTAACCCATGTGTGACTGGTGGTTGTTACGCGGCAGCGAAACATCGGTACGCAGTACCGACGTACTGCTGATGCCAGTCTTTCCGACAAGCCGTCCTTAGCGGAATTGCGTAAGGCTCTGTCTCGGAGACGCTGCTATTCGCAGTCTCCGTAAATGACTTGCCTGGGGGCTTGAGGTGTTACCGCTCTTGTTTGCTGATGGCCTAAAGTCCTGGACTATACTGAATATCCCTTGGGGTCTCAAGGCACTTCAACGGGCTCTGGATAAACGCTGGGAATAGCTGCCTATAAACCGGGCAAAAAGTTCAATGTTGTGTAGCAAAGCGCCTGATTCCTCCACAATTTATGTGATTGATGGGTGTGAAACTCCTTACGTAACTCATCATCGATGTATCGTTCATTGTTCCACTCTTCCCTCTGGAGACAACTGGAAGAAGACGGCTAGTAAAGGGCCCCCGGGTGGTGTGGTTTATTCTTCGCTCTTTCGGCATTTCTCAGCTTTCGTGCGACCCCAGCTGGAATATTGCGTCAAGGCTTGTCCACCATGCCTTGTCCTAGACAAAATGACACGTGTCTGTACTAGGTTAGTTGAAAGGTTACCAGGACAAATGTACCCCGAGTGCCTACTTAGTTTGGGATGAATTCAATGCACTATCGAAAGGGACCTAATCCCAACCTACCGAATTTTAAGTGGGAATGTTGGCTTAGATTTGTTCTAAATTGTTAGTCCTGCTAGGTTGTCTGATCTCCGCGGGCATTCCATAAAGCTGGACAAACGGCGGTCCGACTGAATTAGAGCGGAAACTTGGCTATCGCGTCGTCATCAAGCGCTGGAACCCGTGTTGTCAAGAAATCTACGGTTGAGGGGTTTGAGTGTCAACTAGACGCTCTTGGGTGGCAACACAACATTTCCCTTCTCTTGACCGACGCATCTTCATACTTCGATTTTATTTTCCGGATTTCCCCTCATCATTGGTATTGTCCATTTTCTTCAAACAACTTTCCTTAATCCTTACTTACGATTTCTTATCTCTTGCTTACTTCAAGTAACTGTCACAGCAGGAACTGCTAGTGCAAGGGACGTGGGCATTAATTGGTTGACAAGGGTGTGATACGGGTTTTCTGTTTTAGATCCATCAAAAGGTCGGAGCACCTCATCAACTCCCGGCCTAACGATCCGCTCAAGGAGGAACACTTACGGGATGTTCTTATTGTTCCAGCCACACTTGAAACTGAACAGATGATGATTTTCGTAGGTCGTACAACCCATCTTATTATGAGATCATAGCGCAAGGTAGTGGTGCGACAGTTCTTTGGAAAGTAGCTCAAGCGTCACCATGGCCAAAGTGACTACAGCAATGGCAAATCAGCACACAAGTTATGGAATCAAACTCGCATATACGCAATAGTTCAGAAGCGTAACTTCGGACTTACCTTATTCTGATGAGCATAGGTTACAAAAGATGGGGTGGGGAGATCCATGGAGCGAAAGGGGTCAATACCAGAGACTGACATTAGTATGAGGCCAAATTTGCTGAACTGTGCAAATTTTGCAAGTGCACTGCGCCAGGCGGGTGGAGGATAAATGTCACCTTCAATTTTGATAGAGGGGAAATTCTGCGAGATGACATAAGAAAGCTCCTCGAACACCCGCCGATATCCTCAAGATATACTGTAGATTGAATTAGAGCAGAGGCTACAAAGCTTACCAATAAACAAAACGCAAAGAAGGTAAAAACGTTTGGGTTTTCAACTTCGGAATCTCCTTTGTTTGGAGCTGGTAACCTTTGTTCGCAGTCAAATCCCTCACAGTGAGCAGTGCACAGACAGCAACAACTAAAGTCCACATGACCCCACCATCCATCGTCAAAGCAAACAGCCCAGAGTGGCTCGACTGTAATATTCCTACAGTCCGGCGTTCCAAGCAGTTCTGTGTCCAAAAAGTACGATGGGCAATTATAGACCCTTAGAGCTGCAACACAAAATAGATACCTCGTAGAAAGCTGAATGCTCATATCACATCATCATTATACACGTTAGCTAGAGGTGTAAAACATCTCAGCTACTGTGCCGAAATACATAAAAGAAAAAAGAAAATAAATACAACAGTTGCATGCCAGCTGAGCTACCAGCAACGGATGGGCATCGTTCCGGAAAGCTACCAGCCGACTACTAGGCAAAAAGAAAAATTATTATGTAAAATTATATTACACTACGAAATGAGAACGTGGTTGGTGGGGGAGGCTAATAGGAATGGGGAGGTAAAAGAAACTCACAGCAGGAACGCCACTGAGGTCAATTCCTAGCCATGTCAGTAAGTGTATCTAGCTAAACGTGTTCATCGTCTTTTGGACCCGAACCGGGCAGCCGCGAAGCTTCTACCGAGGCCAGCTTTGAAGTGAGGGCCATAATTCCCTCGACCAAGTCATCGCTTGGCCACCCCTCCTCTTCTTCTATCTACACCCCCGGAGCGCAAACAACGCAGGTCGCGGAAGTCGGTGGGCTGGCACGCGCAACACATGGCCGAGCCATCGGAGCCTGGTGCGTGAAATAACGGTGCTGAGCGGTTCAGTTCCTTTTCCTGTGCCATAAACAAGGCGTCGAACACGCTCATTGCACACGCGGTGTTCCCACCAGATGTGAGCCAAAATGCGAAGGCACCGGTGGTCGAACGTTACTAGCCTCTTTATGTCTGCTGATCTAAGGGGCCGGTTTCGCAACCGTACAGTAGGATCGAAGGTACCGCTGCATTGTACACTCTACCCTTCAAAGCGAGCGTGATGTCGCGCCGACGCCAAAAGCACTTCGAGCTTTTGC
This sequence comes from Dicrocoelium dendriticum, assembly GCA_944474145.2. Taxonomy (NCBI): domain Eukaryota; kingdom Metazoa; phylum Platyhelminthes; class Trematoda; order Plagiorchiida; family Dicrocoeliidae; genus Dicrocoelium; species Dicrocoelium dendriticum. The sequence goes on from OX104070.1 coordinate 82,246,626, forward strand.
TATACGGTTCGTGACCTCCAATCCCACAGGCGTTGATACAACTTCTCAGGGAGTTGAATTTTTGTACGACTTCTAGCTTATCCCTACCAAGGGTCAGCACAGGAGGCGATCCCTGCCAATCTTGGAGGAAAGGCTTGCACTTTGATGGTGCAAAGCAAAGCCCAAAGCGGCTGACAGCTAGTGCTAATCTGTCTAGTGCAGCTTGGCACGTCTGGGAGCTGTCACAAATGAGAGCAATGTCGTCTGCATACTCCAAGTCAAGAAATCGTTCTCCTGGGAGTAGCTCCACACCTAAGTCGTATCCTGTAAACGCAATCTCCATGCCTTCGTCAATAGCGAAATTGAAGAGGAAAGGTGACAACGGGCATCCTTGTCTCACACCGCTGGAGATATTGAAGAGCGGCGACAGCTTGCCGTAAGCCCTCACTCTGCCCTTGCTACGCGCGTATAATGCCCGGATAATATTTACATATTTCTCAGGCACACCTTTCCTGAGTAGACAATCCCAAAGGGCACATGCGATCAACCGAATCGAAGGCACCATGGATGTCGAGGAACACGACTACGGTGGGCAGCCAATATGTGTGACGGTGTCCCAACAAGTGACGCAAAGTGAAGATGTGGTCAATGCAGTCACGACTCCGACGAAACCCGGCTTGCTTCTCAGGAATTTGGCTTTCATGAGCGCCAGTCAGTCTGTGAAGGATTGTGGAGGCGAGTAATTTGGAGGCGATGGGGATCAGACTGATTCCTCTATGGTTGCCGCATTCCAAGCGTGAGCCTCCTTTGAAGATGGGAACAATAGCAACAACAACCGCGTAGTAAGAGGCCGATCTAAAGGTAGCGAGGGAAACATGGAAGAGGGGAAGAAAAGTGCCGAAGAGGAAGAAGAAAGTAAGGCCAAGTGGAAGTAGCACTCATCGACCTCTTACCGTCTAACTTGTTATGGTGACGTCAGCGGACCGGCTACAATAGTCCCCCACTTAGCAAGCGCTGTCCTCATCGCCTATGATGGCCCATACGGGCATCAACCGAAGTACCCGCAGGAGGTATCAGATTCGGGAGATTGGACGACAAGCAGTACGATAACAGGAAAGTTAACGATAGCCTCAAGTGCTATGAAGAAGCATCATGGGCTTCTGTCGTGAACTGGTAAGATCGCCAAATATGCAATATTCCTCCGGTCCGTTTTTCCAAGCACTTCCGTGTCCAAATAGTATGATGGACCGTAATAGACCTTTAGAGTCGCAACACAAAATAGATACCACGTAGACAACTGGATGCTCATATCACAACCGCCCAGTATTCATTGAGTAGTAGAGAGCAGGTCCCATATCAGCTCCTTCTCTTCCCGGTCTCTCAAGGATTGCAGATGTGGTTGTTGTGGCATCGCTCAGGATTTAGTACCAAGTTTGCAGGATCCTGGAGTGCTCAGTGGGTAGGTGTCTAACAAATGTTTGAAACTCGCTTCTAACTGCGCATTGACAATCGGGTCCGGCAGTCGGTTCCAATCATTAACTACCCAAGTAGAGAGAACAACGTCTGAAGGGACTTTGAACCTCCTCGATTCAAACAGCTTCCAAATGCGACCTCGAGTCGAACTGCCAAGTCTAAGCTGAGAAACTACCTCAATTTCCTAATCCTCCTCGTAGAATGCGCCTGGTATAGATGAGGTCTCAATGACGTCGGCGATAGTCTAAAGGGAAAATGTTCGTGTTCTGGAGTCGGACGGCATAGGGGAGATCGCATAGCCCAAGGACAAAGTTCGAGCCTCGCCGCCGATATTTTTCGATCTGGTCACTTTCACGAATCGATAGTGGGGCTATAGCTGGAGGTCCGAATTCAAGTATTGGATGCATACGGAAGGTAAAGTGAAGTCTCAACATCTGCGGTGTCATTCTAGAGAATAACGTGCTTATGACACCCCACATCCTGCTCGCCGTTGCAGTTTTCTTTAATGCCACGATTAGTTTTGAGATCATGGGATACTATTGTCCCCAGATCCTTTTCCCGAGTGACAAACTTGAGCAAAAACGCGCCAATGTGATAAGCGCCCAGTGGTTCCGTAGCACCGATAAAGAGGACAGCACTTATCGTTGTTCATTGGCAAACCCCATTTGATAGACCAGGCGTGCAGTAGATCTAGCGTATCCCGTAATCAGTCGACGTCTTCAAGGCTGGACACTTCCGATCATAGCTCGAGGTCGCCTGCATAGACCAGACAGTTCTTTCGTAGCATAACTGGTAGGTCATTGATGTAGATATTGAATAGTTCCGGTTCGAGGACGGAGGTTTGTGGGACACCACTGGACATAGGCACTGGGAAGGAGAGGGTTTCGTTTACCTTGACTTGCATGCTCCGAACTTGCAAGAAGTCAGTGATCCAAAGTATGACATTCCCTGTTATACCAATTCCGCAGAGCTTAGAGAGTAGTTGCTGATGACCGTCAAAAGCTTTGTGAAGTCAATGAATGCCAGATCTAAGCGTTTTCCAGCGTCCACTGAGTTTGCCCACTTCTCTCTTGCGACAAGCAGGTAAGTGGTGCCGCGACGTCCTCTATGGAAACCATGCTGAGTAGATGAGATGATGTTCAGATTTTATCAGTGTCGATGGTGGCACATGTAATGAGTTTTTCCATGATCTTGCAGGCGACCGACATCATGCAAATCGGCTCCATTGCATTTCGTTGCTGTTTTGCGTGAAGATTCATTCTGAAGTTGCTGAATAATGGATACAATGTCCTTCAAATGCCTATACGATTGTAAGAATGTCACTTCCGGTCGAAGGATGTTCAACGTTCTTGCTGTGAAGGGTGGCAACACATTGCATGTTGGGTCTAGGTCTGTACGATCCACTGCAAAGGACCATTTGCTCAGTCGTCAGATTTATTTGTGACCCGCATCTGATTGGATTGAGTGTCAGGCACGTTTCGAATGGACTACCTCCAACCAGTCCACGTCCCTCATGCCTGCATTCTGTGGCTCAAATGGATGCTCCGCTGCTCCCCATCTTGCCTTCATCTGCCTTTGGCCCGGATAATCCTCCTGGAAGGCATAACCTTGTTTCTTCAAGTTCATCACTAGAACCGTTGTACATTGATCGGCAGTTTAACGAATGCAAGGAAAAAACTTATGCAGTGGTAGCGGGCAGCAGCTTTACTCCGGTATCCGTGAATCCGAATACTCCGCTAAATAAAGACGAAGGCTGTAAACTCTAAATCTAATCTGAACTCTTCTCAGTCCCAACTGAAGGTTGTTTTCGACAAAGTGAATCAGTAGGAGAATATGAGAAAGGCAAGTCCTTACCCGCAAAAGCCGCATCACCACGAGGGAAATAGATTTCCAGCACGGGAACGATATCTGATAATCGTAAACGCCGCCTAGTCTAATAAGGAGTTCTTGGCAGAGATTTGGGAGCACCAATCCTTTCTGAAACGGTTTCTGTACTGTTCCATGCTGGGAAACAGTATAAACTTCGTTTTTGCCTTTCGGTCCGGCCGGAAGCAGGACAACTCCTCGAAAGTTTGTCGAGAGGAATGCCGCCGTATCCTTAAACGGACCTCACGTCTGAAAGGAGAAAGATTCTGTCTTGAGAGACCTCTACACAGAAAGAGTTAAAATGAAGCAGGCCGTTGATGACCCACGAATTCGGTGGGCAGATGGTGAAATCGACCTTCACATTGTGGATTTTCGAAATGTACAAATGATCCCGAGGACTCGGTGGAGACCAATAATTGTCCTTCCAGGAGTGGACTGAATGTGATATCCGCTAACGTGCGTAATTTGGGAAACATATAAGATGAAATTTTACGCATGCCCTCGGAGCAAGAACCCGATTTGATGGCTTGCACGGAAGCTTGGCTATCCTCGGATATTTCAGACTCGGAGGTACCCATTCTAGGATATCAACTTTCCCGGGTGGATCGTCTTGGAGGGAGATCCGCGGGCGAGGTGGCTCTTTACTGAAAGATCGCGATGGAAGATCCTCATTTCGCGCACCAGGCTCCGAGGGCTCGGCCACGGGTTACGCATGCCAGCCCACAGGTTCTCGCGATGTGCGTTGTTTGCGCGCCGGAGGTGGGGATGGAAGAAAAGGAGAGGTGGCCAAGCGATGACTTGGTCGAGAGGAATGAAGACCCTCACTGCGAAACTGGCCTCGGTCGGAGCTTCTCAGCTACCTGGTTGGAGTCCGAAGGACGATGAACACATTTGGCTGTGTACACTTGCTGACATGGCTAGGAGTTGACCTCAGTGGCGTTCGTGCCGAGTTTCTTTGTCCCTCCCCACCCCTTTTTGCCTCCCCTCCAGCCACTACCTCAATTCTTAGCACAACTTGGTGGGTTTTCGCGTGGCAAGCGTTCTCCCTAAAAAAGCCATATATGTCCGTTTAAAAACACTGTGACGTGGCGGACGTGACTCGCCACTAAATAAAGTCACTGCCGCTTGCTTCATCCTGGTGAAGCATTGTATTCCAGCAAATGTATGATGTAATTCTGGGGAACATTGGCCCCTGTTTGACAAAGGAACAAACGAAAGACGCATGAACTGAGCAATCAGTCACCGGCTCCCAATGGGCGCGATTCCCTGAATTCGCTCCGCTGCCTTGTGGGCAGGCTATACAACCAAAGGCTCGGGGTGGTGTCCCCTAAGTCAACACCCTACTTCGGTTTGGGAACCGGGTAGTATCTCGTCCTCTGACGAAACCATGGACTTTGATGTGTTCTGTTGTGTTTTCTTTTACTATTTTTGTGACTTCTTTTGAGTCCCATGATTGCTGATGGCTCTATGTCTATTCGTAGAATGCTGCAAAAAAATTCTTAGTACAATATAAGTTTATCCAATAATTCTTGTTGTTGCCTGCGGATAACGATCCCCTCGATGTTTTTGCTTCTGAATTCTCGAGCTTTCTATATCAATACGGTAAACCGCTATAACATCCAAGTGCATAGGTTGTGGCAAACGCGTCACCACCCGCTCAAAAGCTCTGCAATGCGCTTTGTGCAAAGGGTGGTTGCACACATCGTGCTTTAACATCGGGGACACCCTATATGAATGCTTTCAACGCACTGCCCCTGAGATCGTGAGCTCCCAGTGTGACTCATGCCGAGTATCAGAGAATGACAAACGTCTTCTGGCTAACCCTCATCCTTCCAATATACGTAGCCGTGCCGCCCTGACCGTGCACAATATGGAAGATGAGTCACGCGCGTCATCGATATCCCTACCTACATCTGGGTATGTCACACCCCTCACCAAACCGAAGCCGTACTCGCTCCGCTAGGTCGGCTGAGTCAGTACCTCCCAGTAAGATGATGTGTCGACCGGAAAACAAGCCCAAGATGTATGCTGTCGTGACGAGCGCCACCGCTCCAACAACAACCAGATGGAGCCCAGCTGCAAGCAAGCCCCCAAGGAAGCTGGTCTTTAAGCCCAAGGCGAAACCCAACACCTGGGAGTACTTTTCTCTAGTGAAGGGAAATGTGACAACCTTAAGCAACTAAAGCCCAGCCACCAGTGTCGCCAAGTCTAATCAAAAATCAGGGGATAAACCAAGTTCTAAGCTTTCAGCTTCTCAGTCGCAAATGAAGCTAGTACGCAATAGACATTTTGAGCTGGAGAAAGTGATCAAGGATAATCCGTCCTCTCGCAGACCGCAAATCCCTGAGTGAATTCAACCTTCTCGGGACTATTGCCTCATCATTATGAACGCGGTCGAGTCGGACAAAGCCACCCCAGCGTAAAGAAGGCTGGATGACCAAATACTTTTCGAGCGGTTGGTCTCTTTGTTATTTGATAAAGGTGAACAGGGAATTAACAGCGTCTCTGCATTCCGGCTCAGTGGGAAGCAAAAAGATCCACCCAAAGTTCGTCTCCTCAAAGTCGTGCGCCAAACAGAAGAGGAATGCCGACGTATGCTGCGACGGACCTGGCTCCTCAAAGGTGAGCCGTATTACGTACTACAAGATCTTTCTCCGGAGGATCGGATAAGAATGAAAAACACTGCTGAGGAGCTACGAACGCGCCGAGGAAGTGGTGAAACAGATCTCCATATCGTGGATTTTTGCGTGGTTCGGAAGACCCCGAGAGCCTGTTGGAGGCCTATTCTCGTCATCCTGGGAAAGTAGAGCACACAGATGGACTGCGCGTGTTAACCGCCAATGTGCACAGTCTAAGGAATAAAGTGGATGAGATTCAGTTAATTTTTTTAGAAACCCATCCAGACCTGATGGCCTTCACTGAAAGCTGGCTATTCACAAACATCACGGATTCAGAGGTGTCTATCCCCGGTACCACCTCTCCCGATCCGATCGACAAGGAGGGAGGTCCGACGGTGGCGTAAGGATCTGTTGGAAGGCTGATAACAAATCACGTGTAGTTGAAAAGACCAGTGACAAAGACGATGAGTTTAATGCCCTCTGGTGTCTTGTTCATGATGGACGGAGTTCTCTCACATTTGGTGTCGTCTATAGAGCGCCTTCAGGATCCGGAGCCCGCTTGATGGACTAGATGGGGAGGCATGGTGCAGGAAAAGACTGTCTTATCGTTGGGGATTTCAATGCTCTTTCTGTTGACTGGGACTTGCTTCTTTGTGATCAACCTTCAAACTCCTTTGAGGCCGACTTACTCGAGACTATACTTTATTGTACTTTGTTTCAACATGTCACTACGCCAACCCGTATTCCTCCAGATCAGGCACTGCATATTCTGGATCTCGTGCTCTCCCCAGCACATCACGAACCTTTCTGTTCTACCGCCTATTGGAAGCAGTGACCACTGTGTTGTCTCATTTCAGTGGATACGTCGCTTCGCTGTTCACAGCCAAAGGGCCGACAGTCGGAATTTCTGGCGTGCCGATACACTTCGTCTGAAAACGGCCACAAGCGTAGTCGATTGGAGTACTTCTGAACACCTCAATGTTGACCAAGCGTGCAATCACTTGTACTCCAAGTTGACGTTGCTCATTGAACAGGTCATCCCCTTCTCCAAAGGTCCTCCATAGATCGATCACGAATTGAGGACAATGAAATTTCCAACAACAATTTCTTGATGCTCTGGCCGTCGCAGAGGATAATAAACGGCGCCCTATCTGCTGCATCGAGCAGGGTGGATAGGGGTTTGGATGCTACTGCTCAGGCCTTCCCGTCTTCTTATACCCCTTCTAGCGCTTCTTCATCCTTATCGTCCCGCGCCATCATCATCATCATCATTACACGTTAGCTGGAGGTGGAAAACACCTCAGCTATTGTGCCGCAATACAAAAGGCAAGAAAAGAAAAACAAACAAACAAACAAACAAACAGCGGCACGCCTGCTGAGTCCCCAGTAACGGATGGACATCGTACCGGAGAGCTAACAGCTGGCTGCCGTAAAAGAAAGTCATATTATGCCTAACGATTGAGATCGTGATTGGAGGGGGATGCTAAACAGGAGGGGGATGGACAAAGGAACTCACAACACAAACGCCATTGGGGCCCGCTCCTAGCCATATCAGCAAGTGTGTCCCGCTCCAACTTTACTTATATCCCCCCATTTTCAATCCCCCAATTCTTGGCCCTCCCCCAGCTTACTTCAGTAGTCGCTTGTCTTCTAATTTCAAATCACACACAATCCCAGGGCCTCGCTCCAGTCCAGTTGACAAGTCCATGTTCAACCAAGCGGACAACGTCAGTTCATCCGTTTCCCTTTGGAGTCCTAGCGTATCGCTAAGACTGGCATGCCTCAACGTGCGTACTTTGCTGCAGATTGGTCAACAGGCAGCACTTGCCCGCACACTAGAGACCCTATCGATCGATATTTGCTGCTTATCAGAAACCCGCCTGCAAGGTTCGAGCTCCGTGCTTAACCTGAGATCCCCCACATGCGACACGGGCGGCACATTCTCATTGCGCCTGTCTAGCGATGATGCAGCTTCAAATGCCGGTCAAGCTGGCGTCGGCATTGTTTTTAGTCCCCGGGCTGAAGCTGCCCTGATTGATTGGATCCCAGTAAACAGTAGGATGTGCGCTGTTAGATTAGCTGGTTCGTTCCGTGCTACGAAGTCGCGCGGGGACAAACGTTGCCTGTTTGTCATTGCGGCTTACGCCCCTACAAACTGTAGCACTGATTCGGTAAAAGATGTTTTCTATCAGCAACTTCATCAGCTCCTTCGTTACAGAAGAAGCACGGATACTGTGGTGTTGGCTGGCGATCTAAACGCCCAAGTCGGAAAATTGTCCTCTGATGAGCTTCATCTGGGCGGCCAACATGGTGTAGGCTCCCGTAATGATAATGGTGAGCGATTGCTACAGCTGTGTGAAGAAGCTCGCCTCTTTCTCGCGAGCACTAACTTTCGACACAGCACCCGCAGAAGCTTCACTTGGCGGCCACCAGCCTCGGGCCAACCATGGACGCAAATCGATCATATCGCGATCAGTTACCGCTGGAGAGGCTGTGTCCAAAACTGTCGCTCGATTTGGAGCACGAGCGTGAACTCTGACCACGCACTTGTCTGTGCCGACCTCCTGGTGCGTTTCGGTGGACGTCCGCAACGTCGATGTGAACGGATCGACACCAGCCAGCTGGCGAAGCCAGATGTTCTGAATGTGTACCAAAGTGCGCTGACATCTGGGCTGAGTAAGCGCCCACTAAACACCGTTGAAGATCACTGGGCGCATATTCGTCAAGCGTTGCTGTTAGCAGGCATGTCTTCATGTGGCAAAGCAAATAGCCAAACCGGACATTGGGTCTCTACACAGTCTATGGAACTTATGGATGCTCGCCGACGTATTCCGGCTGGAAGCGAATACAATGAGGCTCGCAAAAATCTCAGGGCAAAACTACGTGCTAGCCTGAAGAAGGACCGCGAAACCAGGTGGTCTCATCGTGCCTCTGAGATGGAAACAGCCGCTGCCGTGGGTAATCATCGTAAATTATTTCGTCTGATACGGGAAACAGGCAGCAGGAGACCTGGTGTTAGCGAGACCATACGCGACGAGAGTGGGCACCTGATCCACAGCTTGTCAAAACGCTTGGAGCGTTGGGCTGAACACTTTGCAAGGCAATTTAACAAACCTGAGTTATCGCTTTCTTCTTCGGTCATTGAGCGCCCTTCTCCTTGGGTCGTCCCCTCGGATCTGCCCTCACGCGCAGAGGTCGAACGTGAGATCAGGCTGTTGAAATTGCACAAGGTCGCAGGGGCAGATAGAATTCCCCCAGCCCTCTTCAAATTCGGGGGACCTGCTCTAGTAGATGATCTACACGAGTTGCTAGTAAAACTTTGGGAGCAGGAGACAGTCCCGACAGACTGGAACCGCTCCGTCATTGTCCCAATTTTCAAGGGAGGCTCTCGTTTGGAATGCAGCAATCATAGAGGGATCAGTCTGATTTCGATTGCCTCTAAATTGCTTGCCTCTATCATTCTCCACAGACTGACTGGCACTCGTGAAAGCCAGATTCGTAAAGTGCAAGCCGGATTTCGTCGAGGTCGGGGCTGCATCAACCACATCTTCACATTGCGTCAAGTGTTGGAGCACCGCCATGTTTATTGGCGACCCACCATTGTCGTGTTTCTTGACATAAAAGGTGCCTTCGACTCAGTCGATCGATGTGCCCTTTGGGATTGTCTGCTGGGGAAAGGTGTGCCTGATAAATATGTAAACATTATCAAAGCGCTGTACGCACATAGTTCGGGCAGGGTGAGGGTTTATGGCAAACTCTCGCCACCCTTCAGTATCACCAGCGGTGTGAGACAAGGATGCCCGCTGTAACCTTTCCTCTTCAACTTCGCTATTGATGAAGTCATGGAAACAGCGTTCGCTGGACACGACCTAGAAGGTGTGGAGCTACTTCCTGGTGAGCGACTTCTTGACTTGGAGTATGCGGACGATATTGCCCTAATCTGTGACAGCTCCCAAACATGCCAAACAGCACTGGACCGATTAGCGCTGGCTGTCAATCGTTTTGGGCTATGCTTTGCTCCATCGAAATGCAAAGTACTTCTCCAAGATTGGCAGGGACCCAACCCTGCGCTAACGCTTGGTGGTGATCTGCTAGAAGTCGTTCAGGGATTCATGTACCTGGGCAGCTATATTAGCACCCGTGGGATTGAAGATGAGGTTACGAACCGCATAGCAAAAGCTCGAGGTGCTTTTGCCAATCTCCGCCACCTGTGGCGCAGACGCGACATCACTCTCGCCCTCAAGGGCAGAGTTTACAACGCAGCCGTCCGTTCAACTCTCCTATATGGTTGTGAAAACTGGCCCATCAGGTCGACAGACATGAAGAGGCTCGTCACATTCGATCATCGCTGCCTTCGCAGCTTAGCTCATATCTGGTGGGAACACCGCGTGAGCAATGAGCGTGTTCGACGTCGCGTATTTGGTGCAGGAAGAGCGAGTAAAGAGCTCAGCACCATTATATCACGCACTAGGCTCCGATGGCTGGGCCACGTGTTGCGCATGCCAGCACACTGACTCCCGCGACGTGCATTGTTTGCGCGTTGTGGGTGCGGTTGGAAGAGGAGGAGGGGAGGCCAAGTGATGACTTGGTCGAGAGAAATGAAAACCCTCACTTCGAAGTTGGCGTCGGTTGGTGCATCCCGACTGCCTGGCTGGGGTCCTAAGGACGGTGAACACGTTTGGTTGGACCCTCTTGCTGATATGGCTAGGAGCCGGCACCAAATGGCGTTTGTGTTGTGAGTTCCTTTGTCCACCACCCCCCTCCTGTTTAGCATCCCCCTCCAATCACAATCTCACCTGTTAGGCATAATACGATTCTCTTTTACGGCAGCCAGCTGTTAGCTCTCCGGAACGATGTCCATCCGTTACCGGGGGCTCAGCAGGCGTGCCACTGTTTTCCTTTTCTTTTCCCTTGTATTGCGGCACAATAGCTGAGGTGTTTTCCACCTCCAGCTAACGTGTAATGATGATGATGATGATGATGATGAGGTCAATGATGAAAAGAAGACGTAAACTATGAGATCGTTTCCGAATTATGCGATTTGAGCTAGACTACTGCTATTACAAAACGGTCAGGAATGCTTGCAACATGAACAAATGCGGGAAACGCCAAAAATACGAGCTGTCATTAGCTGCACTTTCTAGAACAACCACCAAGGCGTTCTTCTCATACCTCAAACGAAGCCCCAAAGCTGGTAGTGGTGCCCCTGCCTTGTCGCCCTGTGAGCATTTGGACCTAGTTTAAGAAGACGTTGAGAAAGCTAGCCTTTTGGCCCAGCGATATTCCTCTACCTACTCGACGGAAACGCCACTCACGGATAACGTTGCGCCCACTCATTCTTCCCTGTAGGGGCACGTGGATGTCAACAATGACGTTGTAATGAAATATTTTCTTGACCTAGACTCGTATTCCTCGCCTGGTCTTGATGGTTTACACCCATTGCTGGGCACATGGCCGCTCCAGTCTGTCAAATCGCCCGTCGTTCCCTTGAGGTCGGGCGACTTCCAACTGCCCGGAAGGTGGGGATAGCTAAACCTATTTACAAAGGAAAGAACCGACAGGATCCAGCCAGCTATCATCCCATCTGCCTGACTTCGATTTTGTGCAAAGTAATGGAAGAAATTCTGAAACGGACTCTTCGCCTTCATCTCGAGGAGTTAAGGTTCATCTCTCATGCCCAGCATGGTTTCCGAAGGGCACGTTTATGCGCCAATTTGCTGGTGGCTATGGAAAAATGGGCAAGATCCTTAGACGCTGGTAAGCGCCTGGATGTTGTTTATTGATTTCAGTAAGACTTGACAAGCTCCCGCATGAGCGGCTCCTCTTCAAACTCCGGGGAATCAGCGTCACTGGCAATCTTCTTTCTTAGGTCTCTGATTTTCTGGACGATCGCTCCATGCAGGTTAAAGTGAACGAAGCGTTCTCTGATCAAGTTCTCATGACCAGTAGGGTTCCCTAGGGTTCTGTACTCGGCCCCGAACTCTTCAATAGCCTTAACAATCACCTGCCATCCGAACTGCAGACCGACTGCTTAATCTACGCGAATGATCTAAAGCTGTGGATTGAGGTATCCAGTCTGGAAGATGTAGACAGATTTCAAGCGACGCTCGATCTGCTCTACGATTGCTCAATAAAGTGGCAGTTGCCCATTAACCGTAACAAGTGCGCCGCTCTTCCAATCGGCGCACCTGAGCCATTTGAGGCATATCATATCGGGGGTTTCTTGCTCAGAGATGTCAACCAGGAGAGGGATCTCGGGGTGATTGAGTCTCCTCATTTCAAATCAATCGAGGACACCAAGAGAAGGGTCGCTGCCACCTACAGAATGCTTCAGGCTATACGGAGAGCCTTCTCACGCATGATCCCAGCACTCTTCAGACTATTGTTTGCTCCGCATGTGCACCCAATTCTCGAGTACGGATTGCCTGCCGTGTATCCAGTCACCAAGTCCGAACGTGATATGATCGAGAAGGTACAAGGGGTGTGGAACCAAATCTGTTTCAGAGTTGCGGGACTTATCCTCTACAGCTTCAACGGTCAAACCTGTTCCCTTTGGATTGTCGTCGTCGCCGCGGAGATACTGTAGGACTAGTAAATACTAGTCCGAGACGGTGTGCGAAATTAAGCGCGGATATCAGAAGGCAATTGGAGTCGGACACAGCGGACTGTATTCGATGGGCTACAAGAAGACGCTGACGGATGAAGCAAAACAGGAGGAACATGTTAGTGCGGGAACTTACAAGACGGTCAAGTGTCGAGCCGGATGTAAGGGAGAGTAAAACAAGAAAGAATGGCATAAAACTGGTCATCAGTGAAATTGTACACAAAAGACAATAATAATAATAATAATAATAATAATAATAATAATAATAATAATAATAATAATAATAATAGGTAATCAAAAACAATGCAGCAATTCGTATGAAGGAGGTAAAGCTAGAACTTCTTCGCAAATAGAATTTCTAAAACCTTTACAGCTACAAAGTTCTCGTGCTGTGTTTTTTCAGTTGGCCGTACACTCATGTGAATAGCGTACCTACGTACTGCTGATGTAGTTGGCGCATTGTATACTAAGGTCAAGTTCGCTGGGTAGGTAAGACTGTCAGTGGATCTGTAGCTATTGTTCCAAAGAGGAGGGTTCCTAGTGTGGCGGTGACACGACATTAGTGAGTGTTCGTTCGTCTCCACACCTGTGGACCACTTCGGTAATCAGTTACCGCTACAGGACCCATGGACCTGCCGTTATGTTAAGGTCGTAAGATGCATGTCAATCCTGCGTTCCAAAATGATATTTACACCACCTCCAAGTGATTGATAAGCTTGAAATACCAAGTGACCCTACGGCCCCATTATGATCTGCCAACGAGCACTGCATAAGAATAGTAAGTATAGTTTGGAGCAATTTTCATCCTTCAACAATGCCTCCGGAATTACCTACTTTCCAATGACAAAAGGTTTCCGAGTAGTTGCCAAGTCGATAACAACGTGTGTCACGGCGTGCACACATGGCTGTTACTAAGACTAGCTAAAACAGTGGTCCGTAGCAGGATTAATGGGCGCGGTTGCCTTTGTAAATGATTGCAAACACATTGTAGGAACGCCTGTGGGTGAGACAGTGTTTGTTTGTTCCAAGTACTCACCTGAATTACCTGAGTAAAATGCGTGCGTCGCCACTAATTATCAGCCTTGCGCTTTTTCTAGCAGGACGATGTGGCATGTATAAATACGGTAATCATTGTAGCCCATTTAGGTGTTTCTTTGTTGAGTAATGACGATTTCATGAGGATAGCATTCCAGTACATGGAAGTAATAGGGAGGTTCCATCTGCATTGACTGTATTTTTAGTGGTGCCATTCGGAGAGCCACTTGTCAAAGCGTCTAAACACGTATAGGCGACCATATGGAAGTGAAGCCTAATTATCCTATGAATACATAGGTTACTATGACCTTTATATAACGCCATACATGGAGACACTGAAGCGATAACTGAGTAACAAAGTCGACCATGGGTGTGGAGACAAACGGATACTCAGTAAAGTTGTGCCAACGTCACACTTGGAATCCTCTTAGTTTGTGTTTAGTCATCAACTGTGATAAAACTAAACAAACATAGAACTTTCGTTGTTCAGCTTCAGGTTGGTCTACCAACTTCAATGGGAACAATGTCCCCCATGATCGTCGCAATAACAATCGCACAAAATTGTGTAACCGCCTAGCATCAATTGCTGAACTGCGGAATATCAGTTAGAAGATTGCCTGTCTACGCCACCATGATTAGGCCGCTAAATAAGCCACCACCAGGTAGCCGCTATGGATCACTATAGACCGCTTCATGTATTGGTTAGTATGTCTGTCCGCACTAGTTACGTCTTAAGCTTCGGGTCATGTGGTAGCTAGAATCTCCTCCTTAGACAGGCATCACAAGTTGCCCATTGGACGGTTTCAGATAGGTAACAAAATAGAACAGAAGGTGGTGCTCGACCACTTTGATTGGACTGTCTGTCGCTTATGCTGGGGGCTTCCAACCGGTGTCCCATTGACTAACGTCCCATGACCAATGAGTGTCAATGACGCCAAAACAGCGTTCTTAGCCTCGCTAACTTGAAAGCACTGCACGCGATTTCGAAAATGTGCCACGCTAAAAACTTGGCACAATGCACTAGCATGCGTGTAGGATGACATAGATGAAGTAGGCGAGGTGGTTTCTTCCATATAGGCAGGCTTCAGACGGTCGATTATGAGGACTTCACGTCGGTCCCCGCGGTCGATCGTGTAGGTCTTAATCGGACGGTGTAACACTCTGAAAGGTCCTATGTACGGTGACTGAAGAGGTTGTCGAACACCGTCTACGCGAAGGACATGTGAACATGTAGACAGCTTCTCGGACAGGTACGTTGGTGTCTTCTGCGATCGAGGATCGGGTGGACGTAGCTCACGCATCCGGTGAGCTAATCGATCGGTGTAACTTCCGTAGTCAAAAGAGGAAGTAGACGGGGCTGGTGCCACCAGTTGTCCAAGTAAACGCAGCGTGCAGCCGTAGACTAGCTAGTTACGTTCGACCACCAGTGCCTTCGCAATTTAGCTCACACCTGGTGGGAACACCGCGTGAGCAACGACCGTGTTCGACGCCTTGTTTACGGCACAGCAAAACGAAATGAAGCGCTCAGACTCGTTATTTCATGCATCAGGCTCCGATGGTTCGGCCACGTGTTACGCATGCCAGCCCACCGACTCCCGCGACGTGTGTTGTTTGCGCGCCGGGGGTGTGGATGGATTAAGAGGAGAGGTGGCCAAGCAATAACTTGGTCGAGAGGAATGAAGGCTCTCACTTCGAAGCTGGCCTCAGTTGCAGCGTCTTAGCGCCCTGGTTGGGGTCCGAAAGACGATGAACATGTTTGGCTGGATACACTTGTTGACATGGCTAGGAGCCGACCTCAGTGGCGTTCCTGCTGTGAGTTTCTTTGTCCCACCACATCTCCCTCCAACCACGATCTCATTATTTAACATTTTATAACATTGCATAGGAAATTACTTTTTTGCTGCATAGTAGCCGGCAGATAGCTTACCGGAACGATGCCCATCCGTTACCGGTAGCTCAGCTGGCTTGCACCTGTAGCATTTTATTCCCTTCTTTTCTTTTAGGTATTGCGGCACAGTAGCTGAGGTGTTTCCCACCTCTAGCTAATGTGCATAGTGCGTGTGTGTGAGACTAGCTGCACTGGCGTTGCGTCGAAGTCTGTTTTAACAGTGTTTCTTAAGCTTTGGAGGACGACGGGAAGTGTTTTAGACCCTGAAGGATATGCGTTCACACGTAGATTTGACTTCAACTGGCGATGGAAACGCTCCACCATGCCGTTAGCAGCTGGATGATACGTTGTCGTCTGAATGTGGCGACAGCCTAAATCCTTAAGCAACGTGGCAAACGTCGACGAGAAAGGTGACCCCCGATCGTTGGTCACGATGGCGAGACAGCCGTATTGAGCTACCCAGCGCTCCAAAAAAGCTTTCGCCACCGTTTCCGAAGAGTAGTTAGGTATGAGAGTAGCTTCCGTCGATTTAGTGAATCGATCGACACAGGTCAGTAGATATACAGAGACTTTCGAAGGCGGCAGAGGACTGACGTGTTCGACGTGCACGTGGTGTAAACGTGTAGCTGGCGTGGAAATTCTACCTATTGGGCTTTACACGTGCTAATGCACTTTCGCGCGTTGGCATGGAAGGCAAGCAGCTGCCAAAGTACGAACGTCACGATTCACGTTGCGCCGGACGAACCGTGTGGTTACGAGTTTAACCGATGCACGAACGCTTGGATGAGACAAGCCGTGTAACGTGTCGAATACGGTGTGTCAAAACTCGCGTGGGACGACTGGGCGTGGCGTACCCAGAGATAAATCGCAAAGTATAGTTCGGTCTGATGATGTCAGCGGAACGGGTCGTACGTCCAGTGAGGTAGACCTGAGTAGTATATCAACCTCAGGATCATTGAGGTGCGCTGCGGCCATGGCTGTCAAGTCGACAGCGGTGTCGAAGTTGACGGAGATCGCTTGAATTCGGGAAATTGCGTTGGCGACAGTGTTGTGCACACCTGAGACATGTCGTACATCGGTCGTAAACTGAGAGATATGGTCTAGGTGGCGCGACTCTCTAGGAGAGTATCGGTCGGTAGTCGAGCTAAACATGTAAGTCAGTCGTTTGTGTTCGGTGAAGACGGCAAAGGAGCGGCCTTCTAAGACATGGCGGAAATTACGTATGGATAAATAGATGGCTAAGAGTTCACTATTGAAAGTACTGTAACGATTTGGCAGATTGTAAACGTTTGGAGAAAAATGACAACGGCTGTCAAGCATCACCTACCTTTTGTTGTAAGATCGCCCCAACTGCCACGTCAGAAGCGTCGGTACTGAGCGACAGTGGAGCTGCAGCGTCGCGATGCGCTATAGAAGGTATGTTGGCAATAGCTTCTTTCAAAGCCTGGAAAACAGTGAGTGCAGCAGCAGGAAAATAGACTTTTTAAAGCGTCCCCCGGAGAAGGTCCGTGAGGGGTTGCATCAGCGAAGCGCAACTAGGTATGAAACGGCGATAAAAGTTGACGAGGCCATCAAAGCACCTTAGCTGTTTGAAAGAGTGAGGCTCGAGTAGTCGATGATGGCCTGAATTTTATCCTGTAGTGGCGCGACACCTGCAGGAGAGATATGGTTGCCGAGAAAACTGACCGAATCGACACCGTTGATCGTCACCCCCTGTTGTGATAAACGATGGAAAAGCGTTCGAAAGTGGCTAAGTGCTCCTCGCGTGAGGAGCTCGCGATTAAGATGTCGTCGAGGTAGACAAAAGCAAAGTCTAGGCCGCGACAAAGTTGTTCGATGAAGCGCTGAAACATTTGCGCGGCATTCTTTAGACCAAATGGCATGCGCAGAAACTCGAACAAACAAAATGGAGTCGTCACGGCAGTTTGAGCGATGTTCGCTTCGGCTACCAGAATTTAGTTGTAAGCGCGTACCAAGTCGATGTTAGTAAAAACATTTTTACTTGCTAGACTGGCGGTGAGGTCCACGATATGTGGGATCGGATAGCGATCAGGCGTGGTTATGTTGTTTAAAGATCGATAATCGCCACAAGGACGCCAGTCTCCCATAGTCCTTTCCAGAACCATTTGGAGAGGTGACGCCCGTGAGCTGTTGGATGGTCTTACGATATCGAGCTGAGGCATATGATCGAATTCAGCTCTTGCGGCACGTAATTTGGTGGAGGCAAGTCGTCTTGGTCGGGCACTCGTTGGCGGACCACGCGTGACAATGTGATGAGCAACCTGTCGTGACAGGCGGAAGCTCTGCAGCTGGTCGTACAAGTTGCGGGTATTCAGACAGTAGGTTCGTATAATCTGAAGGTACGTCGGCGATGCGGAAAACGAGACTGATTATCGGGGCGTCCGTAAGAACGCCTTCAACTCCTAGTTTAGTACGGTCGTCTAAAAGTCTGTGGCGACCAGGATTAGCAAGCAACCCAAAATGTGGGAGGAAGTTGATACCGATACTTGCGAAGGATACAGACGTAACCATGAAGACCCAGTGAAAATCTCGGCAGAGACTGAGGTCCAGGTTCAACATGCGCTGACCGAATGAATCTATCGGAGAACCGTTGGCCGCACGCAGGTTATAGGTAGGCTTTGAGTGCTAGTCGTTCATGTTCGCAGGGATGACGCTGACTTCCGCTCCCGTGTCGATGAGGAACGTGATGGAAGAACGGCGACCCTTAACGTAAAACGGGAGATTTGTTTGGTTATTGACGGATATGTTGGTAGTGTTAGTATGCGAGCTATTCGCTTTCCCTGAAGCGGCTGAGTCGTGCATAATGCAGGGAGCCCGACAACGTCAAGCTCTTCCACCATATTGGCGGTGATACCAAAATAAAGCAACAACAACATAGTACATCAGCCATTTGAACTGATGCTTCGCTGCCATAAAACCACGATGACCTACGAAAGAGTAATAAGAGGGAAAGAAGGGGGACACACATGAAAACCTTAATGCCCTAAGCAAACATTCAGGGTCAAGGCGCCTACACATTGTGCAGGCAACACACCGTCACAAAAAGCTGGCTATCGTGCAAAGATAAGGCGGCATCGGTGAGACAGAATCTTTGCGGCTTTCACTGTCATTACCCCGCAGATAACTCAGCAACAAACACACTGCAAACAGGGAATCCGATTAGAAGACGGCAGCAGACGCGCCACTGGTGTCGGTTATGAGCCATATCCTGTAGTCTCGAGCCAAGCACAAGGCGAGTCACATGGACTCCAGCCCGGAAGGCGAGACGGACCAACGGCACCCAGTTTGGTCGTCAGTGACTTCATTTCCCGCTACCAAGTCAACTTCTGTCCACCTCGAGTCTTGCGTCACCCTACACCTGGCAGACTAAACAAGACCCTCCTAGGCAAGCGGTGACCAGGCATACGTAGTATGTGCCCAGTCCAACACAATTTACTCAGTGCTATCATTGTTCTATTGAGTTAGCATGATTATCATTACCTAAGACTCGCCTACGCACATCATCGTTGCGGACACGTTGGTGCCATCCGACACCAGCAATGCTTCGCATACAACGGTGATCAAAGACTTGAAGACGCCACAGATCTTCAGACCGAAGGAGCTGTCTCACTCCCATAGAGCAGAACGGCCCTCATTGTGGCCTTGTATACACGGCCTATCAGACGGAGGGAAACTCCCTTCTGTCGCCAAAGATGCCGCAGATTCAAGAAGGCAGCTTTGGCCTTTACAATGCGTGAGCTGACGCCAGTTTCTATGGGCCCATCATTGCTGATGCAGTTGCCAAGATAAGTGAATTGGTCAACCACCCCGAGTTCCTCGTTAGCAAGAGTCAAGGGGTCATAAAGTGGCTGGTGGGCCTGCAACAACACTTTGCCCTTTGAAGGTGCGAATCACATACTAAATAATGGGGCCAATATAGACAGACTATTCAAGGTTGATTGTGCCACCGCAACATCGTCGAAAAGCAAGAGGATATCGTCCGCATAATCAAGATCAACTAACCTTTCACCAGGCAGGACCAACACCTACATCGCGAGATTCCGCAAGGTAACACTCCATGATAGAATCCACGACGAAATTGAACAAAAATGGGAAATCGGACAACCCTGACGAACGTCACTTGTGGTCGGAAAGCTATCCGATAGGCCACCGTAGGCCCTGACGCGGCCTGTAGTGTTCGAGTATAGAGCACGAAGGATGTTCACATATTTCGTGGGAACACCTTTTCGCGCAAGTAATTCGAACAGAATGCATCGATCGACTGAATCGAACGCACTCTTGAAATCGAGGAACACAGCTATTGTCGGTCTGCGGTATGTGTGGCGCTGCTCTAGCACCTGCCGCAAAGTGAATATATGGTCTATACAGCCACGTCCTGGGCGAAAAGCGGCCTGCTCTTCCCTAATCCGAGATTCCCGTTCCGCAGTGAGGCGACGAACGATAATCGAGGCCAGTAGTTTTGTCACAACTGGCGTTAGGCTAATACCCCTATGGTTCGCACAGTTTGTGCGACTGCCCTTCTTGTATATTGCCACCATAATCGATTCGCTCCAATTAGCCGGGACACTTCCTTCCAGATGCGTTCGAATAGGGAGGTCATTGCCCTGCAGAGGACCTCACCTCCATCCTTAAATAGTGCAGGTGGGAGGGAATCCGGGCCAGCGGCACGAAAACGATTAAGGGCTGTGATCGTGTTTCGGAACTCGGCCTCCGACGGAGGCTCTAAACTAACCGTCCATAGCACGTCCTGCATCACCTGAGTAGGAAGAGGTCCGGGAGCAGCGGGCCAGCTGAACTGATCTTCAGTGTTCCGCCCAACGAGCCATACGGCGCTCCTTATTGTGTATCAGCGCACCCGCGCTGTCTCTGATTGTCTCACTGACGCCTGGTTTTCTGGGACCAGTGGTGCGGATTATCTGCAAGTGCTTGCGGTAATTGCCTACTGCTCCTGCCTCCTCCATTTCTTGAGCCCTACTGGTAGATTAGGCTTTCTTGTCAGTACGTAGGCACCGCTTCAGTTCGCGCCTAACAGCCTGTCTGGTCACATTGTGTTCAGAACCAGCCGGGAGGTGTCTTCTAGCTTCCAACAGGTTCACGGACCTCTCGGATATCCAGTGACTGGTGCGGTGACGACTGATAGTGCCACAAACAGATTCTCCTGCGTCGTGCATGGCGGCCGAGATCCTATTCCACTGAAGCTCAGCGTCATTAGGACAAGACAGCGAGAGTTCGCTATGCAGTGCTTCTTGATAGGCTTGCCTGACCGAGGGCTGGGACAATTTCTCCGTAGCCAATCGGGGGAGACGCTTCGTGCGCCTTCCGGTAAAGTTCATGGAGAAACGACAGCGCACCAAGGCATGATCAGAGTCGACACAGGTACTTCAGTATGAGCGGCAATCCAGAATGGAACCGCGCCACCTGTAACCTATGGCTATGTGGTCAATTTGGGTCCATCGCTGGCCAGCTAAAAGCAGTGCTAGTAAGAAACAACTGGTGCTCCGCACACAGTTGCAGCAGACGCTCACCGTTGTCAGTCCGTTCAGAGGTAAGCCCATACTTACCACCCAGCTGAGCTTCTGAAGAGCTCAGACGCCCTACTTGTGCGTTCATATCCCCTGCAAGTACTATAATATCTGAACTAGTAGCGCTGCGTCGTAGCCCGTTCAGTTCGTGATAGAAAGTGTCCTTGACTGCATTAGAACTGCAGTCGGTGGGAGCATAAACGGAAATCACAAACAAACAGCGTTCTGTACTACTTCGCGAATTCACCTTAGCTGATGTCGTCAAACGGGCTGCACATAAACGGCTGTTCACCGGAATCCAATCAACCAACGATGACTCAGCCTTGCAGCTGAGAATGATACCTACACCAGCTTGACCCGTGAGTGCCGCATCGGCGTCTCTGGATGCGTGCAACCAATAAAGAGAGGATAAGCCGGGTACAGTTAATTCAATAACCCCGTTAGGGTCATTAATCTTGGTTTCGGACACACAACACACCCAGTGTGTCCAAGGTGCGTGCGAGTGCAGCCTGCTGACCTGTTTGTCTTAGAGTGCGGACGTTGAATGTCGCCATGGAAACAGGACAGCGTGGCCTTATAAGGGACTTATGCCGATAGGCGTCCGATAGGTGCTGTGGGATGGTGGCTGCACATGGTACTACTCCAGCAGCACTTCGGTTGCTGTCAATTAAGCTGGGAATTATAGAAGGAAGGTTAGTAATGGGGGCCGGGATGGGAGTAAGAGAAACAGGTGGAAAAGAAAGAAGGGAGGCGCCAGCAGTAGCATGTTTTCGCTTATCCGCCCTGCTGTATGCAGTAGATAAGGCGACCCTTTGATAATCTGCGCGACGGCCGATGCAGGATGAAGTTTATGTTTGAAGAAAATGTCATGGTTGTATGTGGGCTGGGATACTGCTAGGGCGCCCAGACCTAGACAGGAGAACGATTAGGGTCCTCATCCAAAGCCTTTGGCTCAAAAGCCTGTCCGCAAGGCAGCGGGGTGGCAGTGATTTAGTTTTACAGAAATGGACGCCATCCCATTTCAAACCCTCAACCTGGAGGACCAGGAGTTTGTCTGAACTCTCACCATTGACCAACCTGGTAGGAGTAGCTCTCAAGATGCTCGGAGGCATCACCCAGTATAGCTCAATGGGTCAATGAGGTACGCAAACCGTCGCACCACGTTAAGGTCCAGATTGAAATCTCCCAGGATCAAAGTCAAACACCTCTTTGGACGCACTCCCAGGGCTTCTATACACAAGTACAACCGTTAGTTGAGCTGAGGAAGTGCTAATCACTACCGACAGAGCTTCGACAGTTTTATCTGCCGACTGAAACATGTAGGTACGTGAAACGTTCACACCCAACGTAAAGCGCAACGCCCCCGCCTTGTCGGCCAACGAAGCGATCACAACTAAACAGTGCGTAGCCAGACAGATGTACTTCACCGTCCGTGATGTCCCGAGACAGCCACGTTTCAGTGAACGCAAGTATATCGGGATGAGACCCATCTACAAGCAGACCTATCTCGTACATCTTATTCCTTAGGCTCCGCACATTGCTTAGCACTATCTGAAGGTACTCGTAATGTCTAGCCCTGGGTCGTGCGCTTCCAGTACTGGCACTGTTTAGAACTCGGTCGGGACGAGCAAATTGTACCTCGGGCGATCCGACTGAATGTCCTTATTTTCCAGTTCGATCACGATTATCGCAAACCAAACCTCCGGGCTGTGTACTGATACTTGGAACAGCCGAAGTAAGCATGTTCATACTGTGAAACGACTCATGCCATTTTCGAAGTGGGAACCGGAAAGGTCAAAAATGAACTGAAGCACGAGAAAACAACTAAAATCATACAAGAAACAAGTGAATACACGTATACCATGGAGAAAAAGGAACGAACTCACCAAAAAATCCAAACGAGGAACCGTACTCCACGACGCTGCTCAGTAGTAGCAGACCTTTCAGGGTAGTTTACAGATGGCGACATTGGAACATTGTATTTAATGGGAATAAAAGCTCGAGCTTTACATGACCCATAGGGTAAAGAGTTCGGTTCGGGTCTAATGAAAGGCCAAGCAATCTTATAGCGGGTTGGACTCGCGTGTTAGCCGTATCTTCACCGGGCTTATGTGGCATTTAAATAGAATGCACGCCGGCTCAAAGCGAGACATCCCACCACGCCCTCCGAAACGGCTTTGGAAACGAAGTAAGTAGAAGAAAAAAAGAAAGAAATTCCATCCAGTAGAATGTAGTTAAATTAGGGAATATCGCGGTGTAACTCGGCCAGATGACAGTCCAAGCGGGTCTTAAAGTCCGCCACAGTGGGTGCCAAGACTAAATCGGCAGGCAGAGCATTCCGCGGTCGGCAGATTCGCAAAGCGAAGTAGTGTCGTCTGCAGTTCAGCCGACTATGCTGATGTGTGAGCCTCAGTGGGTGGCCACGTAGGTGGGAGCCCGATTGGTGCAGTGTGAGTAGGTGGCGACAGGGATGTCCAGGGTTGGATAAGATCATGAATACAAGGATCAAGTCGCCCCGTAGACGTCGGTACTTAAGCGAGTAGAAGCCCAGGCACTGAAGTCGTTGTGGATAATCTAGGTGCTTGAGACCTCGGACCAGTTTTGTTGCTCGACGTTGTGGGGCTTCGAGTATGCGTTGGTCCTTCAGCAATCAGGGGCTTAAAGCCTGAATAGCAAACTCCTAGTGGGGTCGAAAAAAAGCATTGAGGAGGAGGCGGAAACTGCTAGGGTCAGTTTGACCGAAGGCTCGTTTCAGCAATCCCACCATGCGGTTAGCAGCAGCAGCTGCTTTCCGGCAGGAAGTGGATACGAAAGACTCGTCTGGGTAATGATACCCAAGTCTCTTTCGGCTGAAGAGATCTGGAGGATAGACGCTCCCAGGTAATATATAGGAGAAAAAGCGGAAGGGCGCGTAGGAAGGATGCGACATTTCGAAGCGTTAAATGGAAGGTTATTTTCTATGGACCACTGATGTAGACGGTCGAGCTCCGTCTGAAGTGGGTGGGCATCGTCTGGTAGGTTAATTGTGCGCCACAGCTTCGCGTCATCCGCGTATAGTAGCAGCGAAGACTCCACTTGCGGTGTGACGTCGTCAATGAAGGCTAGGAAGAGGTGCGGGACGAGAACAGACCCCTGTGGAACTCCGCTTGTGGCAAGGATGCGGGGAGACAACGCTCCGTCGACGCGTACTTGGAAGGTACGGTTTTGGAGGTAGTTCAGGATCCAGTCCATCAAGTCCCCTGAAACGCCGTAAGATGACAGTTTCCGCAGCAGAATCTTGTGGTCGACCTTGTCGAAGGCTTTGGCGAAATCCAGGAAGATAACATGCGTTTCGTGGCCAGAGTCGGCTGCAGTCGTCCAGCTGTCCCTGGCAAGTAGCAGGTTACTCAGGGAGCATTGGGCCCCTGTTTGGCAAAGGAACAAACGAAAGGCGTATGAACTGATCAATCAGTCACCGGCTCCCAATGGGCGCGATTCCCTGAATTCGCTCCGCTGCCTTGCGGACAGGCTATTCAGCCAAAGGCTCGGGGTGGTGTCCCCTAAGTCAACACCCTACTTCGGCTTGGGCAACCGGGTAGTATTTCGCCCTCTGACGAAACCGTGGACTTTGATGTGTTGTGTTGTGTTTTCTTTTACTATTGCAGTACCTTGTTTTGAGTTCCATGGTTTCCGATGGTGCAATGTCTATTCATAGACTGTTGCAAATATATATATATATATATATATATATATATATATATATATATGTATATATATATACTTCCACCACGTAAGCTTGCTACCGCTCCACATCCGCGTTCGTCTAAGCGAATGACGAGTAGCCCTTCTCCTAATTCTGTCATATGTACAAACGTGCCCGAGTCCAACGAACCGCAACTTCAGAATCGACATTCTCATGATTCCACTATGTGGAGCTCAATCTGTACCGCGTTAAACCTCCCTAAAAAAACCCCATTAGTCTCACAAGACTGACTCGCCACACTTCATCTCCGAGCGCCGGTAAGCCAAGACTTCTGCGTTTTGACTTGCGTTTCATCCAATCCCAAAGCCTTGTATAGTCACGTCAATAGTCTTCGACAAGTCAAGCACGGTGTCACCGCACTGACGACCCCCACAGGGCTCACGAACTCAGCTAGCGAGGCAGCAGAAGTCCTGTGCCAGCAATACGCATCCACACTCTCCTTTTTATCAATGCACACAACGACGGTACCTTCTTCGGTGTCACTCTTAACTTTCCTGACGACTGTTCATTTTACTCTGGAGAAGGTCCTGGCGAAACTCAAATCCCTGCGGCTAACGGCCTCTCCTGGCGCTGATGGTTTCCACCCACGGCTCTTGCGAGCGTGCGCTGCAGCTCTAGCTTTACCCCTACGGAGCTGTTCACCCACTTCTTCTTGCAAGGCAAAGTTCCCAATGATTGGAAATGTGGGACCATTGCACCAATCTACAAAGGCGGTACTCGCAAAGATCCGGCCAATTACCGACCGATAACTCTCCTATCTACGATCTCCAAAGCGATGTAATCGATCGTCGATATATATATATATATATATATGTATTGCAAAAGTCTGTTAACAGACATAATGCCAGCAGAAACCATGGGATTCAAACGAAGGTCCAGAAACAGTAAAATAAAACACAACACAACAATGTCCATGGTTCCCTCAGAGGGCGAGATACTACCCGGTTGCCCAAGCCGAAGTAGGGTGTTGACTTAGGGGACACCACCCCGAGCCTTTGGCTGAATAGCCTGCCCGCAAGGCAGCGGAGCGAATTCAGGGAATCGCGCCCATTGGGAGCCGGTGAATGATTGCTCAGTTCATACGCCTTTTGTTTGTTCCTTTGTCAAACAGGGGCCCAATGCTCCCCAGAAGTACAGCATAAGGTTGCTGGAATACAATGCTTCGCCAGAATGAAGCAAGGGGCAGTGACTTTATTTAGTGGCGAGTCACATCCGCCACGTCACAGTGTTGTTAAACGGACATATGTGGCTTTTTATAGGGAGAACGCTTGCCAGGCGAAAACCCACCACGTCCTGGAACACTGCCGCCGAACCATTTGCTGGAACGGGAAAATCCCGAACCACTCAGCTGGCACCACGAGGAGGTTGTTCGGCAAGCCAGCCTCCGTCGGAGGCGTTGGTCGTCGGCAAGTGTTGGGCAGAGCAGCAGTTGGTAACGGTGAGACGGTACGTGGTTCAGGATGGTTGGGAGGTTGTTGTCGTCGTATGGCTAGACTGTCGACTATCTGCAATAGATTCTGTAGCTGTTCTTCCAGATTAAGCAAGCGCACTTCTGATGGCGCACGACCCAGGGATGGTCGTGCCGACTTCCTTGAGGTAGTACTTAGCAACGTGCATAGCCTAAGGAATAAGGTGCACGAGTTGGGTCTACTTGTAAACAAATCTGGTCCCGATATACTTGCTTTCACTGAAACGTGGTTGTCTCCGGATATCACGGACGGTGAGGTATGTTTACCTGGCTACACGCTGCTTAGAACTGATCGCTCCGTTGATTGTCAAGGCGGAGGCGTGGTACTGAATGTGAGCTGTAACTTAGACGTGTTGAGAACCTGCACATTCCGTCGTCGGATCAGACTGTTGAAGCCCTATCGGCTGTGTTGTGCACTTCCTCTACCCAGTTTACAGTTGTAATGATATATAGGAGTCCTGGAAGTTCTTCCAGAAGGGTACTTGACTTTATTCGCACTCAGTCCGCGAATAAGTGCTTAGTTCTAGAGGATTTCAACCTCCCAGAAGTCTGTTGGGCCGATCTTTCTTGCAATTCGGCATTAGGAACATTCGGTGCAGACGTCCTTGAGCTGACTCTCCAAGTGCCTTTGCACCAGTTTGTGGATTTCCCCACTAGGTATATGGACAACCAAATACCATGTACTTTGGATTTGGTTTTCGCTAAGTCCATTGAGTTCGTGACTGAAGTTTCCTACGGTGCACCTCTAGGATCCAGCGATCACGCATGCATATCCTTTCGGTGTACTATTTCAAGACACAAACAGACCGCCGTTGAATTACTTCCGATTATTTGACGGGCGGACTTTAGTGCAATGCAAGTTAAGGCTTCAGTTCTGAACTGTGAGATCTCTATGGCCGACTCTGTTCAGTTAGTCTGGGATAAATTTAAGCATACCTTTCTTAGGTTTTCACTCCATATCTTCCACTCATGAGGAAAAGTGGGTTACGGGCACAGCCTCCATGGATAGATACCACAGGCAATTACCTACTCAAGAAACGTTCTAGATGCTGGCGAACCTACCAAGCAGCTCCATCAGCCGGTACCAGTGATAGTTATCAAGAGATTAGAAGTAACTTTAAGCAACTTCTCAGAACTGCTTGTCTCCAATACGATCAGGGTTTAGCGGACTTAGCCGCAGCTAATCCCAAGAAGATTTTTGCTTACGTTAGAAGACGCAGCGGGGCAAAACTGTCTACACCAGCGTTATTACGTGCAGACGGGACCCGAACGCAAACTGACTATGTCAAGGCTTGTATACTTAATGATCAGTATACTGAGGTCTTTGCTCGAGAGATCTCTTTACCACAGGTTGAATTGGTTTCAAGAGTTCCAGAGGATTCTTGCATATCTGAGTTTAACATAACGGAGACTCAGGTGTTCGAGCTACTGCAAGGCATTAATCCCTCTAAAGCTTCCGGTCCTGATTCAATTCATCCGAAGCTGTTGCATGAATTGGCCACTGAGCTGAGTGCTCCTCTCACATGCGTGTTTTCATTGTCGCTTAACAACTGCGTCCTACTTTCGGAATGGAAGGAGGCAATCATCTGTCCGATTTTTAAGGCGGTGACAGCGCTCTGCCCGCGAACTACCGGCCTGTCAGTTTGACAAGCGTAGTAGTCAAGTTGTTTGAGAAGCTGATAAGGGATTCAACGGAGAACCGATTGAGTAGATTTAACCTTCTCAGGGTTGCTCAACATGGATTCCGCAAGGGATTTTCGTGTCAGACTAATCTGCTTGTAGCTCGTAAAAGCTGGACCGAAGCAGTAGACAGTGCCACCATGTAGACGTGCTATTCATGGACTTTTCGAAAGCTTTTGACACTGTTTCTCATCTTCGACTCTCACTTAAGTTGAGATCTTACGGTATATCTTGTCGCGCCCTTCAGTTGGTCTCTGCTTTCCTTGAGGGGAGGGAACAGTGCGTACGGGTGGGACGTAGCCTTTCACTCAGGCAAGCTGTCCTTATTGGCGTCCCGCAGGGCTCGGTATTGAGGCCATCGTTGTTCGCGATCGATGTAAATGTCTTGCTGGGAGAGCTAGGAGTGTCATCACGAATGGTTGCTGACAACCTTAAGTTCTGGAATATTGTGGATATCCCAGAGGGTTCTGAGGCAATTCAGGGTGCCTTGAGTAGGCTCTGGGAATGGTCTATCTTATGGTTGATGCCCATAAATAGGGCCAAGTGCTTTGTTATCCGAATCGGAGTTGCTAATCCTCCCATCCGATATGTTGTCAGCGGTGGTGAAATCCCTGTTGTCACACAGCAGGTTGATTTTATAGGCGTACACTCCTCAGCACTTCATTCTGGCAACAATTGGAAGAAGGCTTCCTGTCTGGGTTTCATATGATGTGGTTTATTCACCGTTCTTTCGGAATCCTAACGGCCAATTCGTTTGTGAAGCTATGCTCAGCATTCGTCCGACCCCACCTGGAATATTGTATCCTGGCTTGTCCACCATGTCTTATCCGAGACAAAATGGACTTGGAGAGGGTGTTACGCGTGGGCACTCGGCTAGTGTAGGCTCTACGGGGACAGACGTATCCTGAAAGCTTACTCAGTTGGGGGATGTACTCCATGCACTACCGAAAGATAAGAGGGCACGTGATTCTCGCGTATCGTATATTGACGAGTAAGATTGGTCCGGACTTGTCAGGGCTATTTAGCCCGCTACGTTACCTAATCTCCTCGGTCACTCACTGGAACTGCATAAACTACGGTCTGCTAGGATTAGGACAGAAACTCGTCTGTCGCGCCGAGGTATAGATCGCTGGAATTCGCTTCCATCTCATGTGGTTAGGGAGCCTACGGTTAGGGGTTTTGCGCGCCATCTGGATGCTCTTGGGTGTCAACACCAGACATCTCCTTGTTCCTAACTGACTCCCCTCCACTTTTCAGTTCGTTTTTCAATGACTCAAATATCTTGGTATTCTACTTGCTTAGCTCTTTCCACTTTCTTTTCTTGCATTTTTCTCTTTCTTACTTCACGTAAC
>OX104070.1:82276031-82414914 GCA_944474145.2 Dicrocoelium dendriticum
CCCTTAACTAACCGTGAGCTCCTCTTCATTGGACCTCAGGTGGTGACCCTTTCACTCAATGTAAGCTGTTAGCTTCATTGTTTGGTGTATCTGATCATAGGATATTACAGGCTGTTTAGACTGAATCAACCGCAGCCCATCTGTAACAGCCTGTGGAAATTTAATTAGGTTGTTTTAAATTTTTTAGCCTAAGGATGTATCGAAAATAGTAGCTTCGCTGACTAAAATTTTCACTTCCCTGTGGACATATTTCACCAAAATCACTAAGGATTTAAGTTCGGTTACACAGAGGAAAGTCTTGATTTCAGGGTTTGGTACGTAATCTTTGCATTTTAGATGCGAAAGTAGCCTCTGCCTAGTTATACATTTTTGTGAACCTTGATCCTAGTTGACTTCTAGTTTTGCAGGGGGTTTTCAACAACAACACAGTAGGTGTAGTTTTTGTCAATTTGCGGGTGACTGTTCTGTTCACTTAATCACATTTGCGTCCGTCATGCTGCATTCCACTGGAAGTGAATTTCTCTGAACTAAAAGTGGGGCAATCCATGTTAATTTTTCCGTCAAAAACCCCTGCACTTATGCAAGTTTAAGAAATTGCAATCTTCTAATGATTGATAAACCATATTTTTCGTATCGCGGCTTGGATGAAGCAATCCAGTTGTTCTTAACACGAAAACAGAGTTGTGCTGTAATTTTGAGCTCCTATAATCAAATTTGCATACGTAATCTGATCTAGTGAAACTAAGGCCTAGGCACTAACTTGCGCGTAAATGGTGCCACAAGCAGAATATGCTATCCAAGCGTGGTAGCCCTGCCAGAAACACCACTTATCCGCGCATGATACCGCACAATGCAGGGCAACAAAGAACGGCCCACCTCATCTGGTCACTCAGACTGAAAGCTCTCGGAATGTACATCGGCCGTTATCGACGTCTATGGGAAGACAACTGAATGGTGTCTCTAATGCTGAGGAACCCAGGACACACTCGTCAACATGTTTTAAACTCAGACAAACACATAGCAAAGGGGTCATCAGTTTAAGTTGGCCAGGCTGTATCACCGACTGTGATGTCGGCGTAACGTTCTTCCTTCTAGTGTCAGAGCCCTGGAACGCTCTTCCGATGCAAATAATAAACGCTACCAGATTGAGCATTTGCAAAACCTACTTGACGATACCCTTACACATTTACGCTACAAGACAATCTATGAGGAATAGTACAATGGTTAATGACGGGTACAGCCTGTCCTAATATTCTACTCCCTCCACTCTGTTAGTGCGTGACAAATGGTCACTCCTTCGGATGTGAGGTAGAGTGCACTAAATTGCCATACTGTTCAATATTGGAGTTTGAACTAGCTCAGAATATCGCACCCGGTCACATTGGTGTAAACCGACCGTATGCATGTATGTGGTACATGTGCGCTTGCTGGATCAGGCGCGGATGTTTGAATTGGAGTCAGCCTACGACAAGCGATAGGGCAAGTTCACCGAGCGATACATACAGTGTGTTAGGCTGGTTGTAACCAATGCAGGCTTGAAAAATCGATCCAGCAGTGCCTTATCATCGGGCTACCGCGGTAGGACTGTGATTGTGCTTAGACAAGCGTAACTGGCCTGAGAAAGGTGTGTTCAATAGGTATGTTTAGGTATGTTTAGCACAAAGGGTTATTTGCAACTTTATTGTAGACTGAATGTTAGCTTCCAAAAACTTGGCAAAATAGGCACTCCTTAAATTATGCCTCGCAAATAGACAAGGTGAAATTTTGAGAAAGGAGTCTTAAAAGCTAAGATTTCTAGTGACTACTCGCTGCCGCATATCCTATTCTCCCGTCGCAGTATTGTTCTTCGAGGACCGAAACAAGTGTGGATACGATGCCTCATTTGTTTCACGCAGGACCATGAGCGTTCATGGTAAAATATTGTCTGATGGAACAGTGTGACATTAGTTCGGAACAGAGAAGGCAATACCCAATCCTCGCGGATACTGAGAATCACGTACTGCACAAAGCGCGAAGCAGATTGACTTGGATATATGAATGACAAATCGTGCGTACACAATACCCGCATGTGAGTTCTCACGCTTACTGTGCACCCAAAACCAGTTATCACTCTGAAAACGGTTCTGACACATTATGCTGCAAACTCGGAATATCAAATTCTATAGCATCGATAAGCCACGCTTTCATGTCCGTATTCTGATTGAAAAGATTTTGAACCATCTTTCAATCCTTTCTGTGTTACGAGGATGCTATTATCTGGAAGCACATCCAATGCCATGGTAGGTGCGCCAAGAAACAGCATAAAATTACAAGACGGCGTAGCCTATGCATGCATCACCACCTCGTGCACATTCTCATTTGGCATAATCATTAAAAGACAAGTATTACTGTTCTGAAGGAAGTTGCACTGAATTGGTCAGTCTAAGCGCTGTCGAATAAGATTTGCACGTTGTATGCATTCTAACCCGACACACATTTGGCATTATTGCCCGTGCTCCAATACAGTCCAGAAAGCAGTGACAACAGTGAAGATGTGTACTAACATAAACAGCATAAAGCGGGGGTATTTCTGGCGAGGACGAAAATGCTCAAATTGCCAGCTGGCGTTCTCCTTGCATTGCGGAAATCGCCTGAGGCAATAGGCTATAAGTTGTTGCAAATTTTCCGTGTTGATGGCTCATATTCATGGACACTCCTGTCTTTCTGTTGTTCCTGTAAAAATGTCGTATTCGGGACCCAACCCAACATGGAGTGCTATCATCCAATCAGACAAAACAACTGTCCAGCCAATCACCACTAAGCTGGAACCAACGAAACCGATATACCCCAGAAGTAAGTTTAAATCAATGGACACATCGCGGTATATAGAGAATAAAGTTTAAATCTAGTGTAAATACAAAAGGAATGCCAACGAATGTGATGTCCGTGAAAATCGCACCTCCTCCTGCTTAAATCTAGAAGAGGTGAAAATGTATGCATTTATTCTGGGAGCTGACCCATAGTGGAACCTGGAAGAGGCACTCATGTTTGCTTATGGGCGTTGAGGCATGGGATTTGTTGCATCAAATTGCGTGCATGGTGAACTCGCGTTTTGTACCCCACCTGGAAGCCCAGCTGACAGAATCCGGTAGGGAGTTCCGCGTTTGGCAAACGCGCACCGAAAATATTCCGACGGCATTCCAAACACATGTACTGATCCAACAGTTTATGAAAGTGGCCTCTCAGATTGCTGTTGTGATTGCACACCGGCAAATCGCGGCACGTGTGATTGGCATCCCTCAGAATCTGATAGTTTAGACTGTGGTCCACACGAAATCATCGATGTTTTCCGCTGAAGAGTCTAGGCGTTTGAAACCTTCTTTCATATGATAAACTGCACAAACCTCCGTACCTCATGATTGCCCAATGTTGGTCTACCCCCAAGCGGTGAGAGCTATTCATATGAAAGCTTATGTATGAGCCTAGTAACTGTTTAAGAGGTGAATGGTTCAGTCATCCGGATACACGCCTCATGTGGTTCTAGTTTTGAATGCCCATCTTTGACGCTGTTTCAGCGTGATTCGAAAATCCAACGTCAGCTTGGATCAAAACTCCCAAATATTTTCGCCAGATGACATTTGAAACGACTGGATGCCGAATTGGTAGGAGCACGCGAACTGGTTCCGTAAGTGCAACCGTCTACATTTGTACACCTTTAATGGACGTAGCTTCTGACTAGGCCTCGTGTATCCCGTATGCTAATATATCCAACCGGTTGGCCCATTGTACGCTTTTAGTCAAACTGAAGATATAAGGCCCAGTTTATCCTGAACTCCTACATGCTAAAGCCGCCAGGACGTGGATGTTCATGCATCCACGTTAAATAAGATCCAAGTGGAAAGCGGTTCGCCATAATGTTTAGAATTATTTAATTTTTCTGTTTTACCGTTTTTGCGAATGTAGCTATCTGTTAATGAAACCACCATTTGGTGAGTGATCAGTGCCAGAGGTTCGCGTACAATTGCAAAAGTACCTGGATAAGATTTAGCATGATCAGTACGAAATTATCTTCAATCCAACCCAATAAATGTGGAGTTTCCCATCTACGGCAAAAATGTCTCACATCGGGGCTTCAGGACAATCCAACACTGAGCTTTCGAAAATAACATAATTTTATAGATCAAGCGAGATCTTATTTTTCGGAATGATTTAAAGCAGCATCAAATAGTTCAACAAAACTTGGGGTTCATAAGAATAGTGTTTGTTTACCTCAATCAAGTTATTTTTAGGTGCTTTCCTCAAACATAAACCTCATGTAGAATATGTAATTTGCGCATTAAAAAAATAACAGAAGGTAAACTCACTTCCTTTAATATTTGGAATTGTCAGACAAACCTAGAGTCAACACGCTAGACCACTTATCTTACGAACACCGACTAAATGTGCTGGTTATTATCAGTGGACGCCATGGGCTCTTGTGTTCTGACCATCTCATGAGTTATTTGGTTTTAGTCATCCCGAATTATTTGGACAATCAACTGAGAGCACACACTGGTAACAGTAGGTTTATAAGGCACCACAAAAATAAACGAATGATGCAGGTGATTTGACTGTTGACGCAATTTTCTCCTCATTATACGATTAGAACGCATGGAAATCACTCCCAGAATGTATTGTCTCAGTCCAAATATTATTTGAGTTCCAGGACAGTGTTGCCAATGCGCCATGCGTATTAAAACACATTACATATACTACACGTGAACCGTATGTAAATTCGAAGAGCCAAATCTCTACAAAGGTAGTGTTGCTCTCGGAAAGCCAAAGGCAACAATGTTTC
This sequence comes from Dicrocoelium dendriticum, assembly GCA_944474145.2. NCBI lineage: Eukaryota > Metazoa > Platyhelminthes > Trematoda > Plagiorchiida > Dicrocoeliidae > Dicrocoelium > Dicrocoelium dendriticum. The sequence continues at coordinate 82,280,848 of OX104070.1, forward strand.
AATTTGATTGAAACTAGGTGTGAATGATTGACTCGGAACACTTCTTGATGGGCAAATTCACTGTCAAGGGTTGCTTATGTTTCGAACTGGTTTGCTATTATTTGGAAACCCTAATCTATCGAGTTTGTGAACGCCGTTCTCTCAGCTCTATTATTCCTAACGAGCACAATCTGGCCTAAACCATTATTGACTACCTGGTTATCCTTGAAAAATACCAACGATTTATGACGGGTAAGATGTCGATTGCTTAAAAAGTCCCATAGGATGACCAGAGTTTGTATGATGAAAAAGATTATAGTATAATAACTTTGAAAAAGGGGGAAATTCGGGTTTTTAGCGGTTCATCAAGCTATTCATACGAATACTTCCAGGTTTCCTCGTTAACATAAAGCTACTACGCGCTTGTTAGCAAAACACTGCGCCGCTGAAAGTTATGTTTTAAACAAACGTTTTCCGAACTTTAGCCTGAGTAAACATTTAAGGATACTCCTTGGCCTCAGTCAACTTATGCAAATATTCCGTCTTGTCATGCGCATGATGAGGAAAGTATTCGCATTTATCTATTTCTAATAAGCAGCTAACTGAGCAATAACTCCTGTGGAATGATACATTGCTAACACATAATCGCATTTTCCAAGATGTTGATTTAACAAGGCAGCACAGCCTGGATAAACTATCGCGTACCTGGTGGGAACACCATGGCGATTTCGGGCCTCAAGGCATCGACGTGTCACAAGCTTATATCCACATGATAAAACTTGCTCATTACGACAAAACTATCTAAGAGGCAGTTGTTGTTTCTCTTTAGATACGGTTTATCCGTTAGCTACTGAGGATGCACCAGCAATATTGTGATATTTTTGCATAATAAAACTATGCTAAGCTTTATTATGTTTATGGGATCCGTATGGGAAACTGTTCAAAATGTACCACGTTGTCGAATGTGGTAGTAAGGTTACACGCACCACCAAAAGATTTGGTATAATACATGTAGGCCAAATGGGAAAGCATTGTGCCATCAGGCAACCTGGATAAAGACGTTATAAATTCAAATAAACAACACATTTATTCACTCGGTTCTGTTATGAAATGAGATTGAGAGATAACGGTTCAAATGAACCGGTGTTCATTGAGTTGCCTTTCAAAGGTGACCGCAGCATGCAAGTAACTGCTATAAGATTAAGAGCCTGAAAGAAAAAGATATACAACGCAGAAGAACTATGCTTGTTGGTGACCCCAAGACCAATACTTTGGCGTTCAGTGAAGATGCCTGTGTCGGAGCAGTGCATACTCCCTTGCTTATGCAAATTCACGTATAGCTATGCTGACAGCTATGTTACTCGGATCAATGAACACGTTCCAAGGTGGTCCCGCAAAATAGGGAAATTGCGACGATCGCACGCAGTGAATGGAGAAGCAAACTTTCCTCTGCAATAACGAGACATTTGATGGTAACCGGTAAACCAACTGAACCCAGATAAGTCAGTCACTGTCCTCATGCGCAGTAAAAGGCCTCACATACTCAAGTAACACAAGGTCATTGTGATCCATCGACAGTGCCCATTGCTGTGTGCACAAAATCAGCTGATGGCAACATTAAGCCTACCGTGGTAGCGTGCAACGCACCAATTGGAAAACACGTGATCTCTAATTGATTTCAAGTGCTTTGTTTACCAATTCCTTTTTATTTGATTGTATTGCGGTCGAGCAGTATCCCCGAAATGACAACACAATCGCAAGATCATCGTCTTCCGATATTCTTATTTAATTTATAATGGGGCATCATGTTTTAACTTTCATGCTAGTGAAATCACGGATTCAGTTATCACCGGTAAGTATTAAGAGCATACACGTGGAATTATTGTGATGCTAAGTAATTATGGGTGCATCACGATAGGGAGGGTGGAGATGGTCAAATGCATCATCATTTTATCGTTAGGTTCGCTAGTACTGGGACACATTAGAATCATATCACAGTTGTAACCAGTGAGTTTCGCATCATTCAGAGTTCATCAGGGAAAACAGTAGTACAAATGTTTAATAGTCAAGTGTTTACTATTTACAGTTAACTATGTAAAACTTTTGCAGCAAGGCCACCTTTATCGCTTGTCCAAAAACCCGTTCGAAGCTGTCAAACGAGGAACCAGACCAAGAAAAAATTACACTACTAAAAGAGAGGTTGCATACTAAAACAGCTCTCGTTAATTGGTACAAAAATTAATCTTTGAGACACGATTAATTTGGTGAATAACAGCCTACGCCTTGCTTTAATTTGTCCTGCTGCAACAATCTAGCAAAGCAACTTATACCATTGAAATGCACGAACACACGTTTGCGAATAGTACTCTTTTCGACAAACCTCCTTAAGCATTTCCAAGTATAAAGTTGATGGGCATAGCACAAACAGCTGATGAAGCCAAATAGGTGGGAATAGTAGAATCACGACAACCGGAAACTCAAAAGCCTTGATAGATAACGTCGACTAACAGAGCAATTGACAGAGCACATTTTGGTTGATCTTTTGAAAGCCCAACGCCCCATCAAATTACTGTAGACGCACGAAGTTATCAAAGTTTTTAAGCTAAAAAGCGCCAAAGTAGGAGAAGCCCATGCAGCAAAGTCTTCTGTCCACATAATTTCGATTCAGTTACACTATTTGCAAGCGATTCGGTTGTCCATAAGTTTTATTTCTTATGACCTGTAGTGGATTGTCTCTTTACCAAATAAACTGCTTGGAAGGCATCCGCTGTCCTAATTTGGTCTCTGCTTTCCACCAAATGTTTTAGGATGGAAATGTTGAGAAAACTGACGAGGCCTTTCCGCAAAGCTGCTGGCCAGTGCTCCGAAATGCGTTTAGCTAGAGGCCTAGTTGTTTGTCTTATGTGCCTCGCACCACAGGCGCAAGTAAACGGTTACAGTATATAAGATTGGGACTGCACTGAACGTCTGTCTGTAACTTGTTGTGCTATAAAAATAGCGGTTTGCTCAAGAAGTGTAAGTATTAGGTCGAGTAGGTTAGAACAAATATTTATTTTCAGCAAGGCAAAAGCAACATCATCTTTAAGGGGATGTATAAAGTACAGTTTCATTTTGCGGACAAAAGTAATCACTTCACGAATATCGCAAAGCAATTCATACTTTTTGATGAATGATGTCAGGTAACGATTTTCTTGAGACATTTTAGGATTACCGATCTTTACAGCTTCTAGCGACTTTTGCTTAAACAATCTACAATGAACAATGAATAATAATATATCACAGGTAACAAATTATGTGCTTGACAAATTCCGTAGGATGATTGGAGTAAAAGGTAAAATTTATGGGACCATCGAGTAAATAAATCGTTATTTCAAGCGTCCACCTAATTAAATGCACTATTGCATAACGACTGTTTGAAGTGGGAATGGAAAGTGTAGACGCAAAATAGTCTAGAGAGCTGTTATAGTTTAGTAAATGCGGGAGAAATAAAAAGGAGACGACAACGCTCACTCGTTTGTTCCTTTGCCAGATATATTACGTTAATCCAGTTTTGCTACATCTAAGCTCATCACCCGGGCAGTCCTGCAAGTATCCTTAACGTCACGTTGCGGAGAGGGCCTTTAAGCACTTGGTTAGGTTTGCTTCCATTATCCAATTGGAAATGCTATATCAAGTAATGCAAGTTTGAAAGCGTTTCCTCAAGGCGTTTTTTAAAAACAATAATGTAAGGGCATTCTAGGCACGTGACACACGGGGAGAGAAGCCGTTTTGTCAACAATCAAGTCGATGTAGTGCGCATCCATTTAGAGCTGCTAGCCTCTCAGGTTTGTATTTTGCCTTAACTGAAACAAATTGGGACATGGATGAGTTAGGTTCGTCAATATTATACATATCATGCTTAGACCACCTCGCTGACGTCAACATTTATCACTGTACAATCTCAGGGACTGCGGTCTGCGTTGGCAGGAGAGATATAACAATCCTCTAAGAAGTTTGTCGATTTACGTTGTGGAGCTTTGAGTGCACCGACGTCGCGCTTGCGCAAGCGATGGCAGGCCTGGACCGCATATTCCACGTAAGACCTAACGTAGGCGTGCTGCGTTTGCATAAAGATTGATGGCTAAAAATTTCCGAAAGCCTTCCGAAAGAGTCCAGGAAGTTGACTGGCTCTTCTTGATGCCATTTCAGCTTGCCAGGAGCAACCAAGGTCATCCTGCTCGATCAAACCTAAGTCGTTTTCTTTGGAAGCACGTTGTAACTGCTGGTCCTTAAAATGATATTCATAGCTAAGCTGATGATATAGCTTACGACTTTGCACTTGGCTACGTTAAACTGGAGCCGGTTGTAGGATGATCAAGCAAATGCTCTGTTGAAATCGCATTGCAATGTTATGTGATCATCCGATGTCCGGATATAATGCCAAAATTTTGATACCATCTGCAGGTACTAAGAAATTCGACTGCAGTACACTGCCAAGGTCATTAATGTATGTGAGGTATAAACGTGATCCCAGTACCGATCCTTGCGACACGCCACACTGGACCTCAGTGGGCCGGAAATAGAACTGCGGGCTCATATATTCAGCTGACACTGAGCGAGGAATTTGCCGATGCACCCAAGTATAGGGCCATCAAATCCATGCCTTCTTAGCTTGTGAAAGGGAATGCGGTGGTCCAGACAATCGAAAGCTTTCGATAAAGTGCAGGTAGATAAAGTCGATGCCCATTCTGGCATCGGCTGAATCTGTTCAGCTTCTCCGGGCTAGCAGAAGGTTTGTAATGCAGGATCGATTTCGGCGAAATCCGTGTTGCTGTGACACTAGGATATTGTTGCTCCCATGAGCGCCACTGCAATTATACGTTCCATTACATTGGATAAAACTGGCAGCAGAGTGTTTGGACGGTAGTTCGAGGGCTCCGGACGGTTACCGTTTTGTAAATAGGAGTAACTAGTCCATATTCCCACGTTGTCTGAATCTGCATGTCGTCGAGACAACGTAGAAAGAACCGAGCTGATGGTTCACCAAGGTTCATCCCCGATGTCTTCAAAGCCTTCATTTTGATGTCCTCCACGCCAGGTGTGCTGTGCACACGCAATGACATTAGCGTTTTCATCACATGGGCTGCCGTAAAAGATATGTGATTTAATCCTGGTCGCGATGGAACCCGTGTAAAAGGCGGATTAAATGACGATACACTCAAAAAAGTATGGATGAAGCAATGGCGAAGCACGTTGTCTGCATCTTGTGCGGTTTGTGCAAGACCATCTGTTGCAGGGAAAACCAGGATCCCACTGAGCACGCTGCGGAGCTTGTTAACGTGTCCATGTAGCCACTCGGAATTTGTACTGAATTTTGCCGCTAAGTTCTCATGAAGTTTATCTATGCGAATCAACTTCACACATTCCGACATAGGTTTCCACGTCGTTCTCACTGATGTACGCCGAGTACCAGATGTAACAAAAAAGCAAAAGCTTGTGATCGCTACATCCAAATGGTGTATCTATGGTCACGAAATCGACCATTAGTTCCTCGTTACAGAGCACAAGTTACAAACTTGATAGTGTGTCACCAGTTCGGAATCGTATGGGAGTGACATGGTTGTAAAGCGGTACATCGGCAAGCACCTCTTGCAAATCCGCCTTGAATTGTTCGCTGTGCGGTGCTGGAACTTCGACGGAGTGCAAGTTGAAGTACTCTACCAGCAAGACGTGAATTCATGGTCGTGCCAGGACACGTTTCATCGCAGAAGCTAGGCATTGATCCATTTCTATGGTGGAAATTTGAGGGTTGTAAATTATTGCTAGCAAACACATATCATCACGTCTTAGGTGCATACGACACCAAATAGCATCGACGACTTGCGTTTCTGGATCCTAAATGACCACCTGCTGGTTGGGTCGATAATACAGGAACACTCCCCCACCTCTGCTAGGTCGATCATTTCGCATGAATGTCAAGCAGGGTAGTGCAATCTCAGCATTTGTGATATCCGTGTTTAGCCATGTTTTAATGACCATAACTTGCTCCCAAGGCTTGGAGACCAGTCAAATACGTGATTTGGTTATCTTGCTGTGGAGACCTTGTGCATTGTTATACAAGCATGTGGGCATCGGTGGTCAGAAGCGTGTTTATGAATGCTGGTTTCCAGTGAGGTTCTATGCAGACCCATGCGGTGTCGGCTGTCGGTCACTTTTTTGTAGGACGGATGACACAGGCCCTAGGACCGGTTGAGATTTTTGTATAGAGCTCTCAGCGTCAATAAGAGGGTGACCATCCTGTCCTCCTTCAGCTGTCGGTGTGTTTTGGCATGTTTTCTTCTCTGAGCTACTGGGTGACAAAATTGTACTGGTACGTTGATTTCTCAGTGGCATATTGTCGATCTGTGGCCCGGGGTCTATTGCTTTTAAACGTATTTCGGATGGCATCATTTTACGCCTTTTTGCCACATTTTGTGCTCATGTTCTACCATCGTTTTTTGGATCTGTAGCAATGGTTGCATTATTTTCCAAAAACGTGACGCCGCTATTGTGAGATGAGATTTATATTATTGTGCATGTAGACATCAGCAGGATCAGCTTTGTCTTAAACAGGGAGCAACACAGATTTTAACTTACAGGAAATCACCAGTTTCATTGCAGCCTGGCTCCGGATTTTACAACATGCACTTTGTCACAGCATATCCCAAAACGGATTGCTAAACTATGGACACAACAAGCAGCCGAACGAGATTATGTATCTAAGCTGCCAGCATCATCGATCGCTAGACATCTACTCGAATCAAGTCTTCAGGTTGACCTTAGCTCAACAATTACAGTTATCTATCGAAATGACAATCCCAAAGTATTGAGGTTTGTCGAAGGGATGGCATTTAACCGGCATTGCCCTATCCTTTGTTTACAAAAATACCGTTAACAGTCTCCCTGGAGCATCCCTGAGGCTCATGACCCTAAGATCAAGCTTGCTGATCTATTATCCTTGCGTCTCCATAATTTTACTTTGTGCCCAGTTTAAAATTTTCGATTTTTCTGTCATGTGATTCATATTTATGTTGTTAGTTTGCGAGTGAGCAGATAACAGGAAATGGTTCCATCTCGCAATATCAGTCTTCTCATTGTCTTATCTAGAATGATAAACGGAACTCAGAGCTTTAAAAAGGAGTTAGTTAGCTTACATGGAACATTGCTCGTTTTGTAAAATGACGAATGTAGTTACACAGACGTTCATTGCCTCCAGAAACTCGCATCTGTACCGTGAATATACAGTATCAGACTCCGCCCGTTTGCACTGCAATGGAAATAATGCTGCCACCAGTTTCCATTTCAAAAGGTTAGCTGTGCTAACAGCAGGAGATGAGAGAAAGTCATTCAGTGGGCGTAGGTTGACTTTTTTTAGCAAACGGCAACCGATACTTATCCCAAACATCGCAAATTTCGTTGTGGTAGGTTGCACGTTTGTTTTGGGAAAACATAGGCTATATTGGTGGAATTCGTGGAGGGCGGGCAATGCATGGACGGAGTTTCTAAACGTTAAAATAAAGTTTCATATGATTTGCTGTATTACACGCACATTGCAATATATCTTTTAGGCAATGCTAAATTTAGAATCCGTATGCACATTACTTCATTTATTGCAGTAATCATCATGAACGCATTTTAATGAAGTGCTGATGCATGAAGGTGCAATTGTTCAATGGTGGTTGCAGAATTTGGCATATAACCATGGAAAACTTGATCTTATGAGCATTCAGTTAGGACCCATGTGCACACCAGTGATGAGACAAATAAACACACCACGTATTTCGTATATACGACAAATATGACCCAATCTATCGGATCCCGCTTTATAACCTCACCGTAGCATAGTGACGATGCCAAGAGGGTGCTTAATTTTTACTGTGGACACCAGTCGGATTATTAAAGAAATTGTAATTTAAAGCATATAATGTAGAGTGGCAGAAGGCAGTTATTGCCCGAAGTATAGGAAGACCAGGAAAAGGGGAGCCGACGATTTGGGAACAGACGCAATGAGGAAGGGAAGCCAAAGCCACGCAGACCTGACGGAAGGAGACGAGAACGGGTTCTGACCATCGTCGGTTAGTAATTCTGATAGAGGCGTGACGGAGAGTGTATTTATCATGAACGCAAGCAATCAACAATTTTCACCAATCTTGCAGCATCCTGGACTGATCCCAATCATTGTCATGTACCTACGATTAAGCAAACCAAGAGCTATCGAAGGACATCGCACCGATCATTTTGGGCTGCGTAGAAGCAGCTGTATGGGTAGATTTAGGCAGGGAAATGTTCATCACGAATTGTCAAAGTACAAGCATATGTCGAGAGCGGAAGCCAGCAAAGATTGTGGGTACCTTAACAATTTACGCCCTCGTGTGGGATGGTATAGCTTGAGATCGCGCCATCGCCGCGTCGTTCTTGCTAGAATATGTCGAAGGTGGGAGTAGAAAACATGAATATTTTACGTGGACTTTGATCCTGGGTCATTGAAGCACAGCGTAATCAGTAAAGTTTGCTGCATGTTTGCAGCTTTCGACATGTCATAGTTAGTGAGTGTCGTGTTCGGCGATGCACCGAAGTAATCCAGTAATGCTTGCACTGTAACCCGACCCTGAGGGGTGCTACGTTAATTTTATATAACAGACATTTTAGAAGCAGCCGTAATCCAACTTTAACCATTATCAGCTTGCAAATTTGGTATATGATCAGTCTGGAGATTGGACAAAGCCTTGCATGTAGTTACTCTGATTGAAATAGGAACCGCAGTCGTCCAATGTAAGCCGCGCATGATAGTGTACCACCAGTTGCTCTTGGGTTATTGATGTCGATTTCTAAGGGTTTCCAACTGTTCTGTTCATCCTTGTAGTTTCCGTTAATGTGGAGGCCTGGGTTGCAAGTCTATAATTCTTACTCAAAATGTGCTGAAGATTCGAGAAAATATTTCATCAAAATTGACTGGCAGCTTTTCATCTTTCGTAGATAAAATGTGGACATGTGTTATCAGATGTACATACGTAAATTTCACACAGAACCAGAGAGAAACTGTTTTCTTTAATACCTTTTCCTGGATATGTTTCACTTGAAGCAATTGCGCGTGAGACATCGTGCGACATTTGTAGCGCGGAATCCCCACTTTGACAAATTTTACACATAGTTCACATATGTATTTAGCCTGAAGCTATCGCTTTCAATGACGCATGTTACGTACATTTATAATGACGAAGCTTTGGATATTAGCAAATTTTTATTCCGTTGAAGGCATAGTCACGCAGCTGCATTCAATATTGCGTCCCTCTTTTGTAAGATATTTTAGTCGGGGTCAAGCTCCAATTTTCTAGCACCTTGTTAGGCAATTGATACGTGGGTTTACAAACTGAGGTAGGTGGTTCCACCTGTGCCTCACCCAAGACGATCAAATACGGATATTGCGAAAAGTTCCCCATGGATAAACGGAAATAAACTTTGGTTGTTCCACACAATATTATACTTGAACTTATTGGTGTTTCTTCGAACGCCCTTAAGATGCTCTATCTTGCGCACTTAAACGATATATCTGATGGTTGTAATCATGCAATATGTTGTCCATGAATATTGATCTAATATATTTCAGGCTTTACAATGAAGGTTATAATTATGGTGCACTGGTAGTGTTTGAGAAAAAAATGTTATCACAAGCCAGAGCATGTATAAAAAAGACAAATAATTATAGCGATTTGCGCTAAATGGCGGCTGATGAAAACCAAAAAATCAAGCTTGCCCGAATGCGCAACAATCCCAGATTTCAATTAACTGATTCCGTGTTATAATTTGCTAATATCTATTGGGTATTGATATGACAGGTATTTTTGGAATCTAGGTAAATATTATGTTTTGCCATGCAGGAAGCATACTGCAGAATTCACATGGCTGTACTAAACCGTAAACGTGCATTACATGGTGATGTTTTGAATGATAAATGTTTAATGGCGATCGCATAATTACCAGTAGGATTCCAACATACCGATGGAAAATATGGTCAGTAAAACATTCATGTAATGCAAATATGCGCACCCCAGCTGAGACCAGTAAAACGCAGAATTCCTTACGCAAAATAAATAGGATCACAATCATGGTATCTCGCTTTTACACATAACCATGTCACTGGCAATATCAAGCGTGTAATAAATAATGACCAGTGGATTCATGCCAGCCTTTTGAAGGAAATTGCTATTGGTATCAACTATGTTTATTGTGGAGAGATGATATTGCGAAAAACACTTTGCATTTATACGCATGCATTAAAACATAGATTGTATCTTGCTCATATGGTGCATTTGGCCATCCAATTCATAATATACATGTACGAAGCATGTTTGAGAAATGTAGCTTGTTTTGAAATAATTTGATACTTAGCGGAGAATGAACATCTCTACAATTGAACAAATTTGCATGGCATCAACTTGCATGTTTCTCAATAAAGCTTATTGAAGGAAAAACGGATAATCGATGCTTTGCAATGGGAAGAGCTGAGATAATCGGAAGTATTCAGTCACATTTGTCGTTTCATTTAATGGTTCTAAAAGCATATTTTTTGATGCGAAGAACAGGGAACACTGATTTCTCAAGGTTACAAAGCAGATTCTTGAAGTTTACTCATATTTTTTTAGATAAATACTAAAAATTTGTAAAATTAATGGACTGAAGTTTTAAGCGTCTTCGGCATTGTGTGGTCGATAGTAAATATGTGATACAACGATTGACCAATGGGAATAAAACACGGTGAACGGTGAATATGCTTACCAATGCTGACGAAAGCTAAATTTCTCGCTAAGATGTGCTTGTGCGAATTTATCAATTGCTTTTGACCAGCCTTCACCTTATTCACGTTAGTATTCCGTTAAGTGCATGAGTTACGAGCATTTTCTCATCAGCCGCGTTAAAAACATGGAGGCGGTTAGTAACTAGCTGCAATCACAATTTCACGATAAATCTCACCCAGCATTCACTTAGGCAGTATTCATATCTTGGTGCAATCTTCGCCCACTCAATTCCCAGATATCCTCATAACTAGCATCAGTTTCTTCCCCACAACATGCACTACACATACGACGTAGTAGAAAAAGGCTTTCCGCTCTTTGGCGAAAGTTGTGTAAGAGTTATAGCAAAGTAAAATGAGATTTTCTCCATCCATACAGAGCGTTTGTAAAGCAAACTAAACCCTTTGTAAATCAAACTGGTTACCATTCATTTTAAGTAGAAAATCAGCAATTTGTTAAAAGGAATGAGAAGAAAGGCGAACGGACCATATTCAAATCATATTGCGGGATGACTATTGCACCCAGAATTGTTAAACATCTTGCATCAGAGCCAGCTCTTCTCCTAATACTGAGTATCACTACCTTTGATCAAACATTGTGATCACCCTTTCCTCTGTCATCAAATCGGCATTCGTGTATTTTGTTTGTGGGAATCCGGGCAGATGCGCGAGTAGTAGGAAAATCATGACCTCAAATTTTTGCCAAGCCAACTGCTACAAGGATCGAGAAAAATGAGCGACGAATAACAAGAAGACGCCCCTCCAAAGGAGGGTTAGTGCAAAAGAACGTTATTGATCCAAAATGACTAAATGACAAAATGTACTAACTTCATTAAACTTTATTTATGCCTAATAATATCCGGTGATAAGTTAAACATCAGGTCAGCAGGTACTTGACCATTTGAAATCGCCTATGGGCAGAAAATAGAGGGGATTAATTTAGTTACCAAACAACCTACTAATCAGCGGTTCAAGGAACTACGATAAACTGTACCTACCTGCCTGAGTTTTAATGAGCGCCACAGCGGCTCACATGGATCATTATTACTTCGGTAGGCGATCACAGTTCTTTTACAACGATAAGAACATGTGTAGAGCAAGCCGTCACCGCCGGTATTTTTAGCACATCCTAGCGACATTATGAGTATCAACAACACACAATTTCCTGGATGGTTATCATAGCATACAGCCGCCTTCCTACAATTCCCTCTAAATTTGGTCGATCAGAGGCAAGAAGGGGCCCGGGTCATCATAATACTGTATGTTTGTAATTCAACATGTAAGCCGCAGTAATAACTAATGGGCTTGTCCGAAGAATAAGCGACCGATCTATTCGAATGCGTGTTCTCGTTGTAACCAGCTGAATGTTTACCGTGTCTATTTTAATTTATCCCACAGCATTTCGCAGATTCAGCTTGGCAACGGTTGACATAAACTATTCCCGGTATGGCAGGATCCATATCATAGAGCATTTGCGCCTACTTGCCTCTAGGCATAATCAGCCGTGACAGTGTTAGTTTCAGTTTGACTTTGTCGGCGAAAGTATGTGGAATAGGTCGGCTCCTCTCAGCATTTATTCAACGAGGCGGATTGCCAGCTTCATCTTTACTCCGTCCTCACTCAGGGTGATTAAATTTAGACGAAACTTGAAAACTTCACCAAACAAATCACAATGTGTTTGAGGATTTGGATCGGCAGATTAAGAAGCGAGAAAGCGCATCTTTTAACAATCGGAGCGGATTTATGATCGACCTATGACTTCCAACCTAGCCTGCTTTCGATTTAAGTTGCTCTGCAGTGAGAAGCCTCTCTTATTATTACATTTGCTATCTTTTGGTTGCCAGGGTTTCGCAACCATCGAACATAAGCGTACAGACCCATAAATTTTACAGAGCAAGAAGTTAGTGAACAATTGGAATCGGTTGTTATGGTGCCGCCGTCAACTATGTGATGGTAGGTTGATGAGCTGGTAAGAGTATGATGGTAGTGCTAGTTTAATACTCTGATGAATCTAGCTCAGTGTGTGTTGGTGAGCATGTACCTACAGTTGCACGTAGTTTAATATTTTTAGCCACGATATGAGTCGGTAGCTGTCATACCTGCATACTACACAGATGCAACAGATCTGTTGAATGCAATGTACAGACAAACTTACCATTGTGTAGAAATTTAGCAGAATCACTGAATATCCGACCAATACACAATAGTTCTTTGATTATTAACGATGATAAGGTCTTTTTTCCTTGTATAATACATATTAAAATTCATCATCAAAAGCTGCATGCTAATGATTTGAAATCTGGCCTCCTGGCTGTACTAATACAAATATCTAAGACCGAAAATTCACCATTCAAAGTGATTTATCATTTTATTTACATGACTTGCAAGGGAGTAAGGATAATAATTGGGAGAAAATGGGGCTCGTACATGATATGTGAGCACAGCACAGAGCGCGAATTGGGATGATGTTTTACATGATATGTCTAAAACATACATTACTAGTAAATAGCTATAGTGCGAAGACAAGGCGCTATCGGCGAAGCAAACTAATTGCAGACGCATACTTTGTACCGGATTCAGCTTTCTCCTGTAAGTAATACAGTAATCAAGCACCCAGATGAGAATATAACGTCAAGTACATTAGTGGTACCGATTAAGATCTGTGGTTGTAAATTATCCAGCCAAGATACGTGAGTTGGGTATATTTCAAACTGGATGTGGAAACACACCATTGACACGGGCACATTATTCACTAGCTTCCTGTCACAATGCCAAACAAATGTTGCCTATTTTGTACACAACAACTGTCTACGTCGGGTAAACAGAACTAGGTTTTGCATTATAAGAGGAAATTTGACATATGATGTAAGTGCACGAGCTATTTAAATCCATAAAGTGTCATTTAAGTTCGCATTAAATTATCCAGCAGATCACTAGCACTCGTTTGCTTATAGCATTGTTACAGATTTGTTGATACCACAAGACACCAGAAGTGTCAACGTGCTGTTCCAGCATGTAATACAAGGGTGAAAGTTGCTGGGCCCAGCAATTCATGTCAGTTGAAAAGTCTGCGGCAATTGTAAACTGATTCGTATCCACCATTTCTTCGGTTATCTGGGTCTACCTGGGCTACTTGTTGGCGCAGTCCAGGTTTTACTTTAGACCTAAAAGTCCATGTGCCTACATTTAGCCTGTTGATTGTTTGTAAACACCAACAGAGGCCCACACCTAGGGTGGCTAAAAGGAGTGCAATTACAGCTTGTTGAGCCAAATCAAAAAGCAAACTGATAGAAAACTGAGCATCGCCTCTTTCTTAAACTCAATCATTTAACTATAATTTTCCTTGCAATAACATTACGTAGTGATGAAGGCTGGTCGCGCAACCAGTTAAGGGTGAGATATATCGTTTTGACAATGTGTTGCCAGTTTGCAGACTTGTGTTCAGTTGCTTTGCTTCGTTGATTAGTCGTCCTGCCTAAGCATACGTGTGCGCAATATCGATCGTGTTCAAAAATGATTCAAGCCTTGTGGTTGAAGGTAATAAACGAACGTCGGTCGAATGGACATAAGTCACTCTAATTATTAGAACGAAATAGGACAGTCTGCAAATAAAATGTTTAATCGAAATACCACTTTATTTTGCGGCGCTTACCATGTGGTGTTGCATCTACAGGCAGCTGGGTTAGATAAGGGGGAATCAACCATATGTGGCGGTTGAACAAATGGTTTATCTGTCTGCCTACAAAACACAACTGCCTTATCGACCGTAGCATTAGGGAAATGTGCATCGACACGTATTTTGACAGACGCAATATTTGTTAAACCACTAATTTCAGCGGCGGGAAACATGCAGATTTTTTAAACATTGTTCACCAGTTTTCACAGTTGTTAGCAGCTGCGTCGGAGTTGGTTGCACAATAAAGTGATAATGAAGGTGTTGAAAGGTTTGGTTTGGTCAATCCTAATTCTCTGACAAGGGCTGTCCCCATTTCTAACAAGGTTTCAATTTTGTTCTAAAAATTGGTCTCCATGATGGACTGAAAGGATGTAGATCAGTGACTTACTGGATTAGTGGAATGCAACTCAGATGAATCTTCATAGTGAGTGCACAAATTAAAACCGTTTAACAGAAAGTTGTACACCTGGAAATTTTTGCATGTGCTTTTTTGTGTATCGTAAAACAGGATAAAATCTGCGTGCAACAAAGATATCATGCCGAAAATGTTTGCTAGTGTATTGCCCATTGCTTTTTCAATATATTCTCAGAGGGAAATCTTTAAACTTCACCAAATTGCGCTATATATTACATGAAGGTTTTTAGTTACAAAATTTCGACGTTTACCTATGTTCTTGAAGCCCTGATGTAATTTATTTTCTAGATATGAAATATTTGAAGCCACGTTAATGGATATTGCCGTGAAATTGGTGGACCGCGCATAACAGATGGCAGACAGAGTGATAGGACGTACAGGAAATGGAAACTCCAGTTAAATTAAGGAAAATATAGACTACCAACCATGCCATTTTTTACTTGCTAACGTACATAATGCCATCCACTGCATCCTTAGTGAATAAGACATCGTTCTATTTGCATCAGCTATCATGCGCAATGTATCAGCTATTATCTATAATGCAGCAGTTATTATCCGATACTCACGGGGCTTGCATCCATCACTGAATTGCTTGGGCAGCCAATAGGATTCGGCATCGCGTATAAACTAAACACACCTACGACGCAGGATACCCAAGCTTTAGGATGGAGGTAGTAAAACTGTTAGACTTGGACGGCAGTGTGTCGCGCTGGATAATGACGGTGTCTTGGACATGTCCTGCAGCGCGCAGGCAAACAGAATTCAGCACAGTCTCTAAGGGAAGCAAAACGCAGGTGCGCAGATAAATATCCAGAACACCGGGTTCAAACCTAAAGTGAATCGGTGGCATAGTCCAGCACCTTTTGTGAGCGAGCGAACGATATATCTGAGACTAGGGCACAAGTGATACAATGATGGGCAGAGTGAACACTGTTGCCCTCTTACTCCAAAGTACTCTATACAAGGGACGCAAGTAGGCTGCCTCGTTTTGATGGGGCCTCAAGCTACTTCGATCGGAATGTTAATGGCGCAATTCAAGCTACCGTTTTAAATGGAACTCAATTTTTCTGGAACGTAAGGAGCAAAACGATCTCCTTCCCAGAGGAATGGACACAACTCGCTCCATTTAACGTCTTGTTTTTATGTGACGACCTCCCATGCGAAAACATCCTAAAGTATACGGGGATAAGGGGGTGGTAGATAAACATATCCCAAGCATTTCACCCCCACAAGAAACACACTAACTGAAGCTGATGGAGATAGACAGAACGGTTCAAGGGCAAAGCACTACAATCGCCAATGTATGAATTAATTTGACATATAAAAAATAAATGAAAACTAAATAAGCATGCTATTCCCCGAGGTGCACAATCCAACACAATTACAATCCAACTGAGTGGAATGATCAATATGTAGATTGCGATCTCATGAAATATTTGATGGTTAATGTTTTGTACAAGGTGTGTCAGATGGGTTGCTGAAGCGAATGGTATGGTGATATTATTAAGGAGATTCAAGAAACAGAGTCAAGGACATAAAATCTTGAAAGGGGCAACTCCTAACGAATGAATCAGTGAACCTGAATGATGTGCGTGGCTGGACGCTAAATGCGTGCGTACGTCGGCCGGAATTATTGTTTGATAATTTGGATTATATGTTCTAGAGACCTCGAATGCATCGCAAGTCCTGTTGCGGTAAGGTTGAGATTGACTGTTACGCAAGTAACATATGCTTACAACGCTCTCTTTCTTTTTTCAAATTACCAACTGGCAACGGAGGTAACTTTTTGACTAAATAGGACAAAATACGACGAAATGTGTCGTTTTCAATGGACCAACTTACCGCAAAATTACAATATCAACAGAAGCAATTTGAAGCAAGCCAGTCATGGTTGCTCGAAAATATCATCATTGTCAGCATCATCATCATACACGTTAGCTAGAGATAGGAAACACCCCAGCTACTGCGCCGCAATAAATAAAAGAAAAAATGGATAAATGTAACAGGTGCAAGCCAGCTGAGCTACGGGTAAAATATGAGCATCGTTCCGGTTAGCTACCTGCCGACTACTATGCATCGGAAATAATAATTTAAAATGCAACATTATAAAAGACCAAATAGTGAGATCGTGGTTGGAGGGAGAGTCTAGGAAGGATGGGTTGGAATGAAGAAACTCACAGCAGGAACACCACTGTGATCAAATCTTAGCCATATCAGTACGTATATCCAGCCAAAGGATTTCTTCCTCTTTCCGATTTTAACAAGGGATCCGAGAAGCTCCAACTGAGGCCGGATTCGAAGTGAGGGCCTTCATTCCTCTCGACCAAGTCATCACTTGGCCAGCTCTCATCTTCTTCCATCCACACCCCGGCGCGCAATCAACACACATCGCGTGAGTCGGTGGGCTGGGATGCGTAACACGTGGCCGGGCCATCGGAGCCTGGTGCGGAAGCTAACGGTGCTGAGCGATTTATTTCCTTAGCCGTAAACAAGTCGACGAACACGCTCGTTGCTAACTCGGTGTTCCCACCAGATGTGAGCAAATTGCGTAGGCACCGGTGGTCGAACGTAACTAGTCTCTTTATGTCCGCTGATCTAAGGGGTAAGGTTTTACAACCGTACAGTAGTGTCGTAGGTACCGCTGCATTGTACACTCTACACTTAAAGACGTGAATAATGTCGCGCCGGTGCCATAAGCGGCGAAGGTTAGAAAGAGCTCCTCGAGCTTTTGCTATACGGTTCGTGATTTCATTTTCAATCCCATGGGCGCCGATACAACTACCCATGTCGTTGAATTTTTGAAAAACGTCTAGCTGATCTCCACCAAGGGAGGCGTAGAAAGCGGTCCAGTCCAATATTGGAGGAACGCTTTGCACTTAGATGACGCGTAGCAAAGCCCGAAGAGGCTGACAACCAGCGCTAATCTGCCCAGCTTTCATAACTAGATAGTCCAAAATGCACGCCTAGCCCGCGAAACGAATACAAATTTGATATAGAGGAACACGACAATGGAGGGCAGCCAATATATGACGGTATTCCTACAACTGACGCAAAATGAAGATGCTGTCAATGCAGCCAACACCTCAACGATACCCGGCTTAATTTTCACAAATATATCTTTCACAAGTGCCAGTTAGTCTGTGAACGATGACAGAGGCAAGCAGTTTGGAGGCGATGGAGATCAGACTGATTCCTATATGATTGCCGCATACCAATCGTAAGACTCGTTTTGATATTTGGGACCACCACGGGGCTGCTTCAGTCGGTCGGGACAGTTTCCTGCTCCGACAGTTCCACTAGTATCTCGTATACATCATCCACGAGAGCAGCTCCCCGGAATTTAAAGAGGGATGGAGGAAGATCATCTGGTCCCGCGGCTTCATTTAACTTCAACAGTGCAATCTCATGTTAGACTTCTGAGCGAGATGGTGCATTCATAGAGAAAGCCTACGGAGCATGACGATCGGTGGCCGGCAAGAAGTCTAACCATTCCGACCGATTAAATTGCCTTTCCAAATTCTCAGCGCAACGCACCAAGCGTGTTGACAAGTTGCGTATAGGCTGTCCACTCTCATCAAGTATAGTTTCACACACTAGTTCTCCTGCTGCCGGTTTCCCGTAACAGCAGGTATAACTTACGATGGTTACCAAGGGCAGCGGCCATTTCCATCTCTGAAGCACGATAATACCACTAGGAATCGCGGCCTCGCTTCAGACTAGCACGAATGTTTGAACGGAGATGTTTGCTAGTCTCCTTGTGTTTGCTTCCAGCCGGAATATGTCGGCGAGCATCGATAAGTTCCAGGGACCGCAAAGAGACACAGTGGCCATGATTGCAATTGGACTTACCACATGAGGATTTGCCTGCTGCTAGTAAGGACAGGTGAATATGAGACCGGTGAGCTACAACTACGTCCAGTGAGTGCTTACTCAAATTGCATGACAGCGTATTTGATAGGCATTTAGAACAGCTGGTTTCGCCAGTTGTTTGGTGTCAATGAGCTCAAACCGTCGTCATGGGCATCCGCCAAAACGTATCCGCAGCTCAGCACATACAAGTGCATGGTCGGCGTGCACACATATGCTCCAAAACCAGCGACAATTCTAGACGCAGCATCTCCATCAGTAGCTTATTGCAATGTGTTCGATCTGCGTCCAAGGCTCGTTAGAGCCTGGTGGGCACCAATTCGCCCTTCGGCAGGTGCTGTGTCGGAAGTTAGTGCCCGCAAGATATAAGCAGGCATATTCACACAAATGATGTAACCGCTCACCGTTATCATTACGCGAGCCTAAACCATGTTGGCCGCCCAGATGCATTTCAACAGTGGATAATTTTCCAACTTGAGCGTTCAGATTCACAGCCAACACTACAGTGTCCGAGCATCTTCTGTGTCGAAGGAGCTCTTTCAGTGGGAGATAGAACACGTCTTTTACTGAAGCATCGCTAGAATTTGTGGGTGCATAGACAGCGATAACCACTAGACACCTGTTAGTCCCGCACGACTTCGAAACTTTGAACGAGGAAGCCAATCGGACCGCACATAGCCGGCTACTGATTGGAATCCAGTCAAACAGAACGGCTTCAGCCCGGGGACTAAGGGCAATACCAACACCGGCTTTGCAGATGCTCGAAGCTGCATCGTCACCGGATAGGCTCAATGAGAAAGTGCTGCTGGTGTCAACTGAAGGGGATCGCAAAGTGAGCACTGAGCTCGATTCTTGCAGGCGGATGTCCGATAAGCAGGCGACATCGATCGAGAGGGTCTCCAATGTTCGGGCAAGCGCTGCATGTTGACTGATCTGTAGTAATGTGCGTACATAGGCATGACAATCTGAAGGTTGATCAAGGGCTCCAAGTGGAAGCCGATGGATTGGACATGGTCGCTTGCTTGGGCATGAACTTGTCGACAGAGCAGAAATGACGCTCCGCGTTTGCATGTAAAATTAAAAGGTAAAAGCCTGTCAAAGCAAGTGGGGGAGAGCCAAGAATTAAGGGGTTGAAAACGGGGAGAAAATTGAAGCATTAACTGGATGGTATGAACAAAAAGCGTAAGATGGAGAATAAGAAAATGGGTAGGTTTGAGCAGTAGCATCCAAACCCTTATCTACTCTGCTCAGTGCAGCAGATGGGGCACCGTTGATTATCCTCTGCGGTGACCAAAGCATCAAGAAACTGTTTGAACGGAAATTCATTGTATCGCGATTCAAGCAAGTTCAAACAATGTAAAGCAGCAGTCTTCAGCGGATGGGAATGCGAACAGTATTTATGAGTTTTGGATGCTTTGGATGCCGGCCTAACCTTTGAATCTTGGTTCAGAAGTTACGAAGAGGTTTCCCAATCCGAATTCGCTGATGGTGCTAACGGAAGGAAGTGCAGACTGCTTGTACGAAAGGTAGGAACCAAGGAGAATGACAAGTCTTGCAATTTTATTTTGTCAACTTGTACCTCTGTTAAATGACAATTTTGCTAAACAGTCCTCGCTATTCAATGTCCGATACAGCTGTATAAAGCACACTAAGTGCATGTCAGACGATTTCGTAACTTGCGCCAGTATCGTCAAACATCATTGCAAGCATTTCAGGCTGAAAGGGGTGTCAGACGACCAGTTCAAAACATTACTTTTCTTTTGTAGTCGCCAAGCGCCCGAGGATGCCGTAATTCGCATGAGGCTGCTTAACAGAAGTGAGCATGACCCGTCCATCAATATCATGTCCATCACATCCGAATGTCAGAGTTTAATAAACTTGAAGCAGGATACAAACATGATTGCCCAAGGCCCCGGTCCATGTGTTGGCTGGATCAAACCAGCGCGGAAGTACAGCGAGGGTCAAAATTCTTTGAAGTCAAACAGACCACCATTCGACTGCTGACAATGTGGCGAATGGCTCTTCGTCAAATTCTGCCCGTTCATGAAGCATCTTTGTCAGGAATGCAACAAACAGGGGCACAAGGAGGATTATTGCAGTGCAACCATTATCAAGGAGAACGCTTACATCAAAACTGCCAAGACTTATGTACCCCAATGTTGAACAAAACCAAAACCTCACATTTATCCTGTCTTTGCTACCTTCGATTGATGGACCGCAAAACCCAGGTTCATAACAGTGGTTGGAAACCAGGTGTCCGTACGCCTCACGCTCATTTCCGAGACAATTTAGAAGAAAATCGGTGAGCCACATAATCAAAACACAACTCGGATTTCAACCAACGCTTCCGCAAGACCGTTGGAGACTCATGCGCTGTTCGTAAGGTACGTGGCATTTTCTTTGGACATAACGTTTTACCCGATATTGGGAAATTTCCATATTTGAATTGCATATCTTACCTGATGACCTATGCATACAGAAAACAGCTATTAAAAATAGCTAGGTCTAAGTGAACAAAAGTAATTTTTCATTGCTAGCGCAAATCGCTCTGACTGACCTAAGTTTTGCTGAATTAATACACCGACATCTTTTTCCCCAGGATAGTGCTAGAGATCATCGTCGCCAAACTTACAGATGTGAAGAAGTTTGTGTTATAGGTGGACTGCCCTACATCTACTGACTTTGAACTGAAGACGATTTTGGACTTTTCCAATCATGAATCTTGCCGAGATCATTTTAAAGCTATATGCAGTCTGTTGGAGACAGGAGCCAACCTCAAATCTTTATCTCGTCTCCGTAAAGCAAAGAGGGTGAGGTGATTATCTCAGGTTGTCCATTTAACTTACATTTGCAGCCCTAACAAGTGTTCTACTCGGTTTATGTTAACTATTTTATGTGCTGTAGTTAGACTTTTGATGGATCAGCATAAACGAGCTTAATTGTTATTCTACTTTTCATTAGGGGAACGGGAATTAATCCCCTGCTGAAACTCCTAAACATGGGGTCACCGTTATGAAACCTTGTGGCATACCGTATTCCATGTGTATTGGAGTTAATATGAAATCGCATAATTTCACTTCCAGACTCATATGCAAAAGGAAGTTTGCTCACACACTATGAGAGGGGATTATCATTGTCATACTCCAGATAGTTGGCTAGATGTGTGCGAATAGTCGACCGATCGCATTCCTTATAGAAGTCGTGGTAGACGACATCGAACCTTTCGACAACATCAACAATTTCGGACAAACTAACTCAGGCCAACAGTAGATGGGCAGTGAACGCTGGTTTCCGGCGGAAGCTATGTTGCGCTTGCGCGATGTAATCAACTAAATCAAGTTAAGACAAGAGTAGGTTAGACAGATGGTCGGTCAGGGGATACATGTTGGTCAATGTTAGAAGAATGAAGTAAAACAGCATATCTGTTTGATAAATTGGCGTTGATGCAATGCTTAGATTGACCTTTTATGCTGCTACATCAAATGATGCGAATCTTCGGACTTCGAGTCGTGTAACATTTTTCTTTGATGTCATCACCTCACACGCTAGCCACTGTCAGTGACAGTGGAAGATCGGTGGTGCTATATTCCAGCAAGTTTGTAACTTATGTAGCCCAGCCAACGTCCCCCATTTCGCAGGGGCTTACGCTGCTGGCTATTTGGCATCTGCCTCTAGCGGTCATGGGTTCGATCCCCAGTAGACGACCGAGGGAATGCGCACCACTGACGAGCCCCAATAGGGCGAATCGCATCTGGTGTTTTTTTTCGGACTAGGCTGTGCCTTGTAACTTGTGAGCTACTTAGATAAATCCATTAAAAATTATATAGGTTATTTTGTAAATAAAGCCATCCCGCCGCAATTAGCCTGAGTTCAATTGCACAAGCTGCTGACTGGCGGTAAAAACCATTAACCGTCACCAACAATATGGATACACCAACTGAAGAGTCCCGTCAGGAAGAAAATGCAGGCTAGTGCTTTTCAGAGCATGTATAGTAGTATCTGCTTTAGAAGCTGCTGAGGCAAGCTCAATTAGTTTTCAAGAATTCTTTTACATTTGCATTTTGTAAACAATAGGTTAATGTTTTTCAGGGTGTTCCAAATATAGGCTTGAAAACTTGTGTATTAGCATCTTTTCCTTAAGGGTTTGCGGATATTGCACTAGGGTTCTGTCAAATGTATGTCCAAAGATGACGTCAGCATTAGGAGAACGATGGCATCTTCCCGATATCACATGCAGTTATCCGTAGAAAACAGTTAGGCTTACAGCTAACATATTTTATGCCATTGTGACCGTGAAAAATGGTCCGGCGAAATTCTTCCATCAGTGACGAGACGGAGTCTAGATATGGGCCCTCCGGATATAAACTTTTAAAAGATAAGTCCGTGGGAAGAAAACTCCGAGAAACACACAGTTGGTCGTTGCGTATATCGTTTCATTGGCAAAACTAACGGTTGACTTTTTGTTCGCAAACATAGATAGTGCTGTCAGTTGTAAATCATTAAAACTCACTGCATCCTCACTTAGAACATCTTTAAAACCTTTCTTTGTTGGGCTAACCTGGTCGACTAGGATTAGCTACCTAAGCAGCAGGGCAGATTCATGAACACTCTAAGAAGCGTCTTCTGGGAAAAACAAAGGAGCCATCAAAGTGAACAACATGTAATTTGATGCTGAGTGGCAAAACTTATGCATTCTTTTCAGCTCATCCATCCATGACATCACCGATTCCAGTAACCATGACTCTTGTATCAAGAAGAAAGGTTAACCGCAGTACCTAGACAGCAAAATGAAAAGAAATGCGAAATATAGTATAAGTAACAAATAACGCGGAGCGAGTTACATCGTAAGAATCGCAGTTGCGATTGTATATGTGAGCATTTACAATCAATAGGTTTTGAATCAGCGCTACTGCTTGATCAGTACCCAACACTTGAAATCCCCTCGTCCTGGCTGAAGCAAATTATTAGTTTGCAACCTTCAACCGATTTACGAATTCGGCTGAATCCCCTAAGTATGAGCACAATTGTTGTTTCGGTTTTCACGCCCTCCGCTACTTGCTCTTTACTAGAACGGGAGCCAGCTTCAGCTTCGGCCGGAGTGATAGTGTGTACGTGGACCGAATGTTTCCGGACGTAGCGGCCGTCCGGAGGTTGTAGCTCGTTTTGACTTCCTGCAACACCGAGCACAACAGATGGCTACCAGAATATTTTATGCGATAGCCGTGTGTGTACTGGTTGATCTTCACTGAATATGCTTCCAAATTTTAGCCCTCTCATGTCACACACTTCCTCTGTCTCTCCTCTACTTTAATACTCGGGTTCGGAACCAACCAATGAAGTCTCATCCTGAAATTTCTGCCGGACTCTATTTTCGCCGGGGAATTACCGGTTGTCTGAGTGGGTGTAGAACGGTAGGCAAATAAGAAAGGATCCACTTTCGTTTGCTATAATCTCACTCGCTACTTTGGTAGACCTTATTTCACAGTGTACACAGACCGTCCTGCTTAACCGTTCGAAGCAGGATGATAGGTCGTTTTTCTATGCTGGATCTTAGTATTGGTAACTAACGGAAGTAAATGCATGGCACACTTCATACGATATCAAGTAAACTACTCATACTAGCTGGGAACGCGTGTACTACAGCAATCTTCCGTCGAAAGTGATCTGGGTGTGCTGGTTCAGGATGACTTAGGTTGCTCTAGACAAGCCGAAAAGGACTCGGAAGCTGGAAACCAACACGTCAAGCTGTCACAACAAGCGTTCCTACGAATATCCATCTATATTTTTGGACAGATGTCCCGAGTAAATTTTCGTCCCCTTGTCAAACATATAAAATTCAAACCTGGCCTTTATGGTTAAAAACACGACTTTAATGCAATGGAGGAGCCGCAACTTCTGGCATACCATTATCTTTCAAGGATCTGATGCCGTTATTATCTGAGAAGAGTTTTTCAAATCTAATAACCATTTCTTGGAGTCGTCATCAACTTGAAGCTTTATCGCTAGGGTTCAATTTTTCAGTTCCACCAAATAGCCATGACAGAATAGGAAGTAATGCTCAATATGCGCACAACAAGTGTTCAGTTTAACACGTGCTCGCGAAGTTCAAAGCGGAGAATTTGGAGCTAAAATAGTAGATTAGGCTAATCAATTATGCTAGTGAGACGAAAAAGTGCAGAATCCTAACAAAGTACCACTGGGACTCTTTAACGTAACTGCAGCGAAAAGCAAGTCCCATAATACTTAAACCCGACAAGAGCTCAAGAGTTGTATATTTGAAAAATCAGCACTATATTCCTAAAGTCCAGGTAGTTCTTGTGGACGCCAACCGCTTTGTTCGTAATTTGACAAACCGAAACAAAGCCGATCAGATCGCGAAGTTAACGTGCCTTGATCTAAAGAAGCTAAGGGAGGCCGGATTGATGGATGCCAAAACCATGACACAGCTACGCCCCCTGGGATCGAGACTTCTTTACATGTATGGCTTACAGAAAACTCATAAGGATGGTATCCCACTACGTCCATTCGTCGTATTATTAGACGCACAATAGCAAAAAGTAACGCGATGGCTAGAAAAGGTTATCGAGCCTATCCGGAAGGAGCTGAACAGCTACAGCTTAAGTGACACGTTACAAGTTGGCAACGAGATAGTCAATTTTAACGTAAAGGGAAAGCACGTAGTTTCTTTCGACGCATCCTCATCGTTGACGAATGTCACTTTGGATGGAATGTTAGATAGAATAGCCAGACTCGTTGACAAACTCCGGTTCCCAGCGTTCCAGCTAAAGTCATTACTGCGCTTACACACTAATGATATTCAGTTCCGGTTCACTGGAACCCTGTGTCGACAAATCATCAGCGTGTTGTTGGGCATATTCATAGGCCCTTTGAAAAACGCTGTGTTACCTTCTTACATGCCAAATTTCAAATTTTATGGCCGGTATATAGATGTCACATTCATCGTATTAACCACAACTCAACAGTGGGCACACTTATTGGAACTGATGAAATTGTACCATCCATCTATTAACTTCACAACAGAAAACGAACTCATGGAACTTACCATTCCTACTATGTTAACTTACAGAAAAAGACTGGCGATACACTTACTCGATCTATGTAAACAGAACCAACAAAGACGCGATAAATCGTAACCTTTGGCAGCTACAATCCCATGAACTAGATTGCAAGTATCAATTTTGCTACAGCTCGTCAAACTTGCTCTTTGGATACAAATAAACTGAAACTGGAAAGAGTAACCTCGACACTGCAAGATAATGGATAACCCGCACGAATCATCGCACAGCAAACAAAGTAAAACCCAAAGCTAATCCACCAATTTATCTCGCGAATAATTAGTTATATTTTACACTGCATTTCAAAAAAGACCAAGTTGACAGAAGATGCCTGCATCGCCTCTGTCAATCAATTAAGATATTTTACTACGTATATAAACTAGTGGTATTGCAACAAGTCGGAAGGATGCTCTGGAAATCCAAACTGGACAGACCGGATTCTCTAGGTACCGCCTCATGCATCTACCTTTAATTGTAATTGTGGCGGCAAGTGCACAGGTAGAACAGAGTGGTTGTCAGCGAAGATTCTAGAGAATGACCTATAACTACCCAGTGGCTATATATTGCCCGCCACATACGTGACCTCCCTAAATGCAAAACGTACGTGGCAAATTAAAGATAGTTATTAAACAAGTTACTCCTTGCACTACTATCATAACTACTTCAGTTTGCTCAGGCTTCGTCGATTCGGCAGTTGAAACCAAATTTTGCAAGCAAACTGATTTCGTGACCACGCACGCTCACCTCTTTTGATGCTAGTGATTACATTTTATTGTTTATCCCGGGGAGAAAAGATAGTGGGGATTTTTGAGTAAGTACTTGTTTTCGATTTATTCGCCATCTGGCTCCGTATAGCAATCACCGTTTGTGTTACTTTCCTTGGATTAACGGCAAATTGAAGTTATACATGTTTAAGTTTTTCTCAGCACAGGTAGGGTGAGCTTAATGGCATTCAAATTTTGAATGTGCGCCGTTAACATCGCAATCTGTCTTTGTTATGCAATACGGTTATTCCAATAATTGTTTGTAAACACCTGAAGGGAATAGATGAAATATTTGAATTTCATTAAATTCTCTCAAAAACGTTGTTTCTTTTTACTACATTGAACTTATGCTACTTTTTTCACATTTTACTTCAAATGTTACTTCACCCCATGTTTTCTGCATGTCAGTACTGAACTTTCTTATAACTAACGTTATTTATCAACGAGTTTAACTCAGTGAAGGCATGGAGAATGACTGAGACGCATTTTTGTAGTCTTCTCACCAGGCATTCTACGGTATTTGTCAAGCACTTAATTTTAACCCGTGATAAATCTCTTTTCATGTTTAATTGTGCACAACAGAACAATCAATGCAAGAATCACTGACATACATTCGGTATTCCTGTGCATCTACAGCGGTGTGCAGCAAAAATCTATCCCCTTCACTCTACTGTTTTTGTCCGTCTAAGTGATTTCCCAACAAACACAGAATCCCCAATGCAAATATTTGCAGAGTATGCTAACAGCTGGAGAACTGTTTTCTCAATATTGCATGGTGCACATTTGAAGAACGATCCAGACCAGACTTACCAATGGGCAGAAATAAAACAACTTTTACTGAACCTTACAAATTTTTACCTGCTGACGGTGTGTAGCAGTTTCACCAACACATATCTTTCCGGAGATCACATATGTCAACACGTGAACAATGAAAGATGCATTGGCATCATCAACCAAAGTATTGTCAATTAAATACGGTGAACGATTGCGGCAATTGTGGCGAGGGTAAGGTTTTCCAGTCGAACTCTTGGTGTCTTTAAACGATGGCTTAATGTGCTGATGCTGATCAACTAGGATATTACTTCCTAAGTTGAATATGTTGTTCTAGCCAGGTGTCCATGTGTAAACCGTGATCTTCTTTTCTTGGATCAGCATCAAATGAAAGCCACCAAGGTAACACGTGGACAACGCGGTTTTCGTTTTGAAATGCGTCTTCGTTTACTCACTGGTGCATGCCGGAAACTAACTGAAAGTGAGCAACCTGTTGTTCACTGCTAAATTTAGCACATTACAAACAATACCGAAGCTACCACTTGAAATGAGGAATTCATCATTCCTACGGGAATGCTCTATTAAAATACATGATGAACGCATTAAATATGGTGTCGTTCGAAAGTAAATCAGAATTTCATCTTAACGATAAACAGCACATTGCAGATTTTTAGGGTATAATTAAAAATAATTTATAGAAGTCCGCTCACAGTGTAATGTCTAGACTACAAAAGCTTTACGTTCCAAGCCGGAACCCTTTGATTTTGATATTGTATGCATTTTCCATTATGAGGCAAGTAAAATGCTTTTATCGCCATGAAATAATAAAGAGCTATCAAACTATTTTTTCTAACATTTTTCTGCCGTTATCTGCTGCGGATGTACCAGATTGTGCTAATAATGACTGACATTTTCTTAGGCTAGACAATTTACATAGTCAATAATATTTGCCTCAGCCAAACGTTTAAAAATGGAAATCAGGAATCTGTTTCGTAACTAAGAATGTTTTTCCGGATTGAGGAACTGGACTTTGACCATGAATTGTCGAAAGATAACACATTTAGAAGCGATTATTCGAGTGGCACTTGTTGCGTCAAACTCATCTCACCATTTATATCGTTTGGAGTTTTTAATGAGGCTGTTTTAGGACATCCACCGTACCTATGCTGAAAAGATTAAAAACGCACCCACGCGGTTACCTGGTGCTAAGTTATTTAGACTGACATCCGAACAGTCAAAAGCAGGATCAGCAGGACACGAATTTGATATCCTGCCTTGGAAAACAGAAACCGTTACGTTTACCCAAATCTCCACTGCATGGTAATCATGGATTGCCTGTGTAAACGAGCTCATCAGATGTGTGCTGTGAATTGAAGATATCTCAAAGAACATTAAAATCTCCAAGTTTCGCCATACAAATTCTACCAAACTGAGTTCCAACATGATGTGTTAATCAGAGGATAGACCGACACGAGCTTTTGCTCTAGTTCCTTACATAACTAACATTAAATTGAGATCATCCGCCTGTTGAGAAAAAGGTGAACTTATGCACGGATATTATGCATGTTGTACGTTGGAATTTGTTATTTTGCTAAATATTTTTCCATATAGAATAACGCAAGTTTGACGGTGTGCAGTATACGGAATGCTGTTGATTTTTCGAAATATAGTTTTTCAAACGTGAGAAAAAATTGCTATAAAGTTTCCTCCTTTTCTATACCATTTTGTACGATGTAATGATTATTAGGCACTGCGCATGAAACAAAGCATTTCAACGTATTGACTTCATGGACCCTCACTAGCATTCAAGCAATGTGGATGACGGTTTTAGCAACTCTCCAGATCCCAATGTTCTTTGTTCGCTAATAGTTTGTCTGTGAGATATCTTGGTTTCCTTTTTCTCGTTTCATCCAAAATGTCTCTACGATTGGCATGAATAGAGTACAGTGAGCATAGTGGCGCGGCCTATGAAAATACCCTGTAATTTAACGACAAAATTCTTTGTTAGAAGTTTGAGACGAAAAAAGGCGGCGCATCTTCACTCCCATCCAGATTGCGCTGTCTTTTCATTGTGTATTTAGGGGCCAACTGTCGTAGAGAGTATAGGTGTTTGCTAGCTTTATTTGGACAATTTGACTAACCGTCTCCTCCGTAAAGTTTACCAAGTCCAGCCATCAACCCTGCTACAGTTAAGTAAGCCTGTTCACATCATGAATGCCACGATGTGTCCCAATTTACGGAGCAAGTGATCCGCTCAGTTCTGGACCGATAGAATCGATCAGATTGCCCGCGTCAATGCAGGCACTGGAAACTACACAACCTCTTCACCAATTTTCGAAGCTGATATCCATGGCTGGTAAGAAATCTTATACACCAGACGGAAAAGACTGGTTCCCTATTCTATATGGTGAAGACGTGCCCCGTTGCGTTGTTCCATTGGCTGTAGTATACAGGTAGTGCTGTGATTATTATGTGATATTGGCCACAGATAACAGAACCAAGCATCTGAACATTGAAACCAAACTGCACTATTGTTCGATGAATAAGCGATTAATGAATGTCTGAGCCCAAAATGCAACGTACGCTATATAAAGGATATGTTCCTACACTGCAAAAATTACACATTCTAGTAATCCAGTGCAATATCCGAGATTAAAGCAGACTGCAGAAATACATCCACAAAATCGACTGTTGTCAAAATATTCAATGCAGTTGAAACTCAGTTGTATTTTGATTGAGATGAGCAGGTTTCTAAATACATGCGTATTACGTGTTATTATTTTAATAGTTTAATACGTGCAGGTTGACTTAACAGGAAATAAATGCTCTGCTAGCTTTATGTTCCATTGGTTTTCGTGACCGGTTTTCACGAACAAATATCTGTATTGCAATACACGGAACTCCAGCTTGATTAAAATTGCTCGGAGCCAACCAGGCGGCAAATTGGACTTTTGTACGCATTAGTGCCGTGTCGCTCTACGTGTCCTTGAGGTAGACCACACTGATTTTCGCTATGTGAACGAAGATATCAGAGTCCATAATCAAATGAAATGGTGAATTAAATTCGCTCTTCGGACAGACACCACTGGTATTTGGGAGATGGACAGTATACATTACTTTTGTAATGTATGTTAGGTTAAAATTCCAACCCCGGTGGTTCTTACAAACATCTAGGCGTCATCTTACTTGCCCAACCGCGGACACCACAAGGTTTTAAATGCCTTTGATTCAGTTGATGTCTTATAACTGGCATTTTACATTGTAGTCACAAGTCAAAACAATGGTGTCTAATATTCCGTTCTTGAGCAAGAACATTTTTTTAATACGTGAGCACTTATAATTGCTGATAATGGGATTCCGCTCACAGCCACGCTCAAAATTGCGCTGCATCACAACAATGTACAAAACAGTTGCATCGCTGAAGCTCTCTCGAATGGTTAGATGTAGTCAGTGTTAAATGTCCATAAGCACTTATTTGTCAGCGTCATGCTGCTTCCGAAATAAGAACCAGAATAATCTCATGAATCCTTCGAATCACATTTTGTTTGTTCGGACTCTTACTTGTCATACATTTTTATGTGGTACGACTCATTGAGAAGCAAAACAAAATTTATGCATTCAACAACAATGGTTTTGATATGGTTTACAAGATAATGAAGAGAACTAATTATGTAAAACACTGATATTTTTTAATTTTGCCTCACCTCTCTCCTCGAAACAACTGAACATCCTATTCGCCCTTCATAATTACTACCAACCTCATGATAGCAACTAACATACGCACTACTCCGTTAGTCAGCGCAAAAATATAACGAGTACTTGTCTGTTAAATTCAGGTTGAGATGATACCTGAAAAGGAACAATTCATCTCCTAGTTTTGCCGGTGCAGACGATCAGTTTGTGAGTGATTTGCTGTTTCGCATCATACGTGACGAGTCGTGTGTGTTTTTTAGCGTGCATGTCATGCATATGACCGCATATAACTGGCAATTATCTGGTTTACGTTAGAGCAGGGTAGACGTGACCTATTGGGGATGAAGCATATTGCCAGTCTCTTTTCATCTCGTGAAGTGGAATGTTTACAATCATTTCAGATCCGACGTTGTAATTACTACATCGCGCCTTACCTGTCTAAAACTGAATTGATTTACCTAGAAGCAACATCTTAATCTATGTAGTAGGGAAATTAGTTTATAAGCAAAAGACTTTCGAGTCAGCCAGACGACAGTGGTATGGTATGGAGTAAGTCCGGCATAATATTTCAATATTTCTACCGAAAGATATACCAACCCGAACGAATTTAAAATATTGATGTCCAAGGCTATCAAGTTGCAACGAACGCGGAGGCATTCGCGGTGCAAATGTTATCTGACTAGCAGGCTTCATTGAATTAACATAGAAAAATGACTCGAAC
Source organism: Dicrocoelium dendriticum (assembly GCA_944474145.2). Taxonomy (NCBI): domain Eukaryota; kingdom Metazoa; phylum Platyhelminthes; class Trematoda; order Plagiorchiida; family Dicrocoeliidae; genus Dicrocoelium; species Dicrocoelium dendriticum. The sequence goes on from OX104070.1 coordinate 82,312,620, forward strand.
TAATTTCCTATTGTGCTGGTGTGTCCCCATCATGCTTTTGAATATATGAAGTAGGCAAATAAGAAATAACAACTTAGCAAGGGCACTCCCCTCTATGACTCTTTTGGGCGAAAAAAACTTGTGCCTATGTATATCCTTCGTATCCCAGCCAATAGGTGTGCCGAAAGATAGATGAGTTGTGAGATATAAAGAGAATTTTGCCATACCATCCCTATATTTGCGCAAAAACTTTGGCATAGTTTTCTTGTCTTAGCATAATTAGGAAAAAGAATTAATCGTGTAACAATATTCTCTATAAAAACATGCTAAAATCAGATGATACCATGCTTGTAGCGCAGACCAAGGACGCTTTCGTCTTAATTTCTGTGTTTACATGTATATGCTACATTTACAGAAGTACTACGTAATAAACGTCAAAGGCACTCATTCGAGGAGTGGACGGAAAGTGTGGCAGAAGCTCCCGTTTCTATGGGTGATGTAGGTAGGATGCACTGTATATAAGTTTCCAGCGCTACATATGTTGATAAGACCAACACTCCACAACGGATCCGGAGGTTGCTGTAAGAAACTGGTCCTTAACGTACTCGGTAAGTTAAGAAAAGTTTCTGTGGCTGGTCGAAATGTGGAAAAGCGTGGATATGCGCGTACTTGTTGGGGCAATTTGTTTCACAGATTTGCATATCTCACTAAGAGGAAAGTCGATTTGGTTTATAAATGGCAGGTTATGAGCGTAGTAGATAGCCTCTGCACTGGTGGGATAGACAGTGCTTCTCGGCAATTCAAGGGAGGAGTTGGCTGTAAACGGGAGAGGGATTTTCAGACGTCGCAGCCAAAAGTTGTCCAGTCGGAGGTGATGACATCCGTCGTGATAAACCAGCGTTCAATAGTAACCCATGACCAGCTTGATAAATGAGCGTTAGACGTTTTCTATAGCTATCCTGTTTTCCTCCTTAAGTGGATGTGAAAGCTTGCACAATACTATAGGGTAGGCTTCATTATGAGCTTGAATAATTCAATCCGTGATTCAGGTAAGGAGAAGGTTCCAGTAATCCAGTCTGATGGTTGTCTGGCTTTTTCGAGTTGGGATAGAATATGTTCAGAGAAATTGGAAAGTGTATGGATAACTAACTTGTAAATACGTGACTGAACCGGACGTTCTGATAATGGCCCAGGCAAGGGTGATGGAGCCTTCAGAGATTTGACATCGTTACCCAAGAACGTGATTTTCTTGCGCAGAAATTCAAAGCTGGGATTTCGCTCGATGCGTCCAGCGCGGATATGTCGTCACGTATTTTTCCCTGGCGTAGTGGTAGAAATGAGCATATTAGTTTGATATCATCTGCGAATAGAATTTGGCGTATTAATCTTACAGGGTTGCTGGCAAAGGTGATGGAAGCAGTCGTCGCTGAGGCTTTACTTGCATACCTGGAAAAATGCAACATCTAATTACGGGACCAGCATCGCTTCCGTCAAAACCGGTCATGCACCAATAAATTACTTATTGTAGGAGGCAGTTGGACAGAATTGGTTCATGATGGGGTCGGAGTTGATGTCATCTATCTGAACTTGTCCAAAGCTTTCGACTACCTTGATCAGCGCATCCAGCTTCCATGGATACAGAGCCACGGAATCGGAGATCCTGTACTTGGTTGGACTGGCAGCTTCCTTCACAAACGGAAGCTTCTAATACCTATAGGGGATCAATCTCTAACCAAATTGAGGTAGAAAGTGGTGTCCCACAAGGCCCAGTGCTTGGACGTCACTTACTCCTGGTGTTTATCAACGACCTCGCAAAATTTATCTCCTCACAGTTCCTGCTTTTCGCCGATGATGTCAAGATTTGGCGGGCGCTTAGTAACAAGCCAAATCACGATCTGCTCCAACATGACCTAGATTTCCTTTGCGAATAGTCAAAGAGGAACATGTATCAATTGAACATAGCTAAGTTTTAGGTGATACATCCGTGTCACCAGCCGGTGGGCGCTTAAATCTTGGAGAGAAAACCTTGGAAAGTGTCTCTCAGAAGCGTGACCTGGGTTTATTTGAACAGGAAGATCCAGGGTGGACAATGTAAGCTGAGAAGGCGACGAGAACCAGCAATCAACACTTTGGTCTTCTTCTCAGTGCCTTCGGTCGGTTTGAACCTTCAATCTTCCCCAAATGCTTAACGGCTACGTGCGATTGCACGTAGAATATGCTATTCAGGCGTAGCAACCGTGGATGAAACAGCATCTTGTTGCTTTCGAGAACGTTAGGGGCCTCTCTCATCTGCCCTATCAGCTTAGACTGCAATCTCTAAGAATGTACAGCAGTCGATATCGGCTTATGAGCGTGGACCTCATAATTGTTTAGCAAATTTTGAAGAACCCAAACTATATTTGCCGTCCATTGCTGGAATGGATGCCGTCGCCACGAGACTGGACCATAACGTGGTGCAACGGTTTGCCTGCCTCATTGACTCATTGAGGTATACTGGGTGATGCCTCCGAGCATTTTCAGAGCTACACCTACCAGGTTGGTCAATGGTGAGAAGTCAGACAAACTCAGTCTCCTGGTCCTCCAGGTTGGGGGTTTAAAATGGGATGGCGTCCATTTCTGTAAAAATAAATCATTGCCACCTCCCCGCTGCCTTGCGGACAGGCTTTTGAGCAAAAGACTTTGGATGAGGACCCTATCGTCCTCCTGTCTAGGTCTGGGCGCCATGGCAGTATCCCAGCCCACATACAACCATGACATGTTCTTCAAACATAAACTTCATCCTGCATCGGCCGTCGCGCAGATTATCAAGGGTCGCCTTATCTGCTGCATACAGCAGGGCGGATAAGCGAAAACATGCTACTGCTGGCGCTTTCCTTCTTTCTTTTCCACCTTTTTCTCTTACTCCCATCCCGTTCTCCATTACTAACCTTCCTTCTATAATTCCCAGCTTAATTGACAGCAACCGAAGTGCTACTGGAGTAGTACCATCTGCAGCCACCATCCCACAACACTTGTCGGACGCCTATCGGCAAAATTCCCATATAAGGCCACGCTGTCCCGTTTCCATGGCGACATTCAACATCCGCACTCTAAGACAAACAAGTCAGCAGGCTGCACTCGCGCGCACCTTGGACACACTGTGTGTTGATGTGTGTTGTGTGTCCGAAACTAGGATTAATGACCCTAACGGGTTATTGAATTGACTGCACCCGGCTTATCCTCTCGTTATTGGTTGCACGCATCCGGAGACGCCGATGCGGCACTCATTGGTCAAGCTGGTGTAGGCATCATTCTCAGCTCCAAGGCTGAGTCATCGTTGGTTGATTGGATTCCAGTGAACAGCAGTTTATGTGCAGCCCCTTTTGACGACATCAGCTAAGGTGAATTCGCGAAGTAAAACAAAACGCTGTTTGTTTGTGATTTCCGTTTAAACTCTCACCGACTGCAGTTCTAATGCAGTCAAGGACACTTTCTATCACGAACTTAACGCCCTACTACGCAGTGCTACTAGTTCAGATATTATAGTAATTGCAGGGGATATTAACGCACAACTAAGGCGTCTGAGCTCTTCAGAAGCTCAGTTGGGTGGTAATTATGGACTTAACTCCGAACGGACTGACAACGGTGAGCGTCTGCTGCAACTGTGTGCGGAGCACCAGTTGTTTCTTACTAACACTGCTTTTAGACACAGTGGGCGCCGAAGTGCCACTTGGCGTCCACCTGTAGCTGGCCAGCGATGGATCCAAATTGACCACATAGCCATAAGTTCAGGTAGCGCGGTTCCATTCTGGATTGCCGCTCGTACTGGAGTACCTGTGTCGACTCTGATCATGCCTTGGTGCGCTGTCGTTTATCCATGAACTTTGGCGGAAGGCGCACAAAGCGTCCCCTACGATTGGCAACGGAGAAATTGTCTCAGTCCTCGGTAAGGTAAGCCTATCTAAAAGCACCGCATAGCGAACTCTCGCTGCTTTGTTCTTATAACCCTGAACTTCAGTGGAATAGGATTTAGGCCGCTATGCACGACGCAGGAGCATCTGCTTGTGGCACTATCAATCTTCACCGCACCAGTCGTTGGATATCCGAGAGGACCCTGAAACAGTTAGAAGGTAGAAGACACCTTCCGGCTGGTTCTGAACAAAGGTGACCAGACGGGCTATTAGGCGTGAACTAAAGCGGAGCCTACGTGCTGACTAGTAAGCCTGGTGGACCAGTCGGGCTAAAGAAATGGAGGAAGCAGGAGCAGTAGGCAATTACCGCATGCTCTTCCAGCTAATCGGCACCACTGGTCCCAGCAAACCAGGCGTCAGTGAGACAATCAGAGACAGCGCGTGTGCGCTGATACACAATAAGGAGCGCCGTATGGCTCGTTGGGCTGAACACATTGAAGATCAGTTCAGCTGGCTTCCTGCTTCCGGACCTATTTCTACTCAGGTGATGCAGGACGTGCGATGGACGGTTAGTTTAGAGCCTCCTTCGGAAGCCGAGGTCCGAAACGCGATCACATCCCTTAATCGTTTTCGTGCCGCTGGACGGATTCCCTCCCACCTGCACTATTTAAGGATGGAGGTGAGTTCCTCTGCAGGACACTGACCTCCATATTTGAACGTATCTGGAACGAAGAGAGTGTCCCGGTCTAATTGGAGCGAATCGATTATAGTTGCAATTTAAAGAATGGCAGTCGCCCAGACTGTGCTAACCACTGGGGTATTAGCCTAACGCCAGTTGTGACAAAATTACTGGCCTCGATTATCGTTCGTCGCCTCACTGCAGAACGGGAATCTCGGATTAGGGTAGAGAAGGCCGGTTTTTGCCCAGGACGTGTCTGTATAGACCATATATTCACTTTGCGGCAGGTGCTAGAATAGCGTAACACGTACCGTAGACCGACAATAGCTGCGTTCCTCGACTTCAAGAGTGCGTTCGATTCAGTCGATCGATCGATTCTGTTGGAATTACTTGCGCGAAAAGGTGTTCCCACGAGATATGGGAACAACCTTCGTGCTCTATACTCTAGCACTACAGGCCGCGTCAGGGTCTATGTTGTCCTATCGGATAGCTTTCAGAATACAAGTGGCTTTCGTCAGGGTTGTCCGATTTCTCCGTTTTTGTTCAATTTCGTTGTAGTTTCTATCATGGAGTGTTTCCTTGCGGAATCTCACGACGTTGGCGTTGAAGTGCTGCCTGATGAAAGGTTAGTTGATCTAGATTATGCGGACGATATCATCTTTCTTTTCGACAATGTTGAGGCGGCACAATCATCCCTGAATAGCCTATCTAGAGTGGTCCCATTATTCGGTATGCATTTCGCACCTTCAAAGTGCAAAGTGTTGCTGCAGAACCACCAGCCACTCGATGACCCCTTGACGCTTGCTAACGAGGAACTCAAGGTGGATGATCAATTCGCTTATCTTGGCAGCTGCATCTGCAACGTTGGGCATATAGAAACTGACGTGAGCACAAGCATTGCAAAGGCCAGCGCTGCTTTCGTGAATCTGCGTCCTCTTTGGCGGCAAAAGGGAGTTTCCCTTCGTCTGAAAGGCCGTGTATACAAGGCCACAGTTAGGGCCGTTCTGCTCTATGGTAGTGAGACTTGGCCCCTTCGGTCTGAAGATCTGAGGCGCCTACAAGTTTTTGATCTTCGTTGTCTGCGAAGCATTGCTGGAGTCGGATGTCACCAGCGTGTCCGCAACGATGATGTGCGTAGGCGAGCACTAGAAGGTGATAATCATGCTAGCTCCCTAGAACAACAGATAGCACTGAATAAGTTGCGTTGGCTCGGGCACGTGCTACGTATTCCTGGTCACCGCTTACCTAAGAGGACCTTGTTCGGTCTACCAGGGGTAGGATGGCGCAAGGCTCGAGGTGGGCAGAAGTTGACTTGGCAGCGGGAAATAAAGTCACTGACGACCAAACTGGGTGCCGTTGGTCCGTTTCGCATTCCCGGTTGGAGTCCACGTGACCCACCTTGTACTTGGCTCGAGACATTACAGGACTTGGCTCGCAACCGACACCAGTGGCGCGTCTGCTGCCGTCTCCTAATCGGATTGTCTGTTTAAAGTGCATTTGGTGCTGAGTTATCTGCGGGGTAATGGCTGATTATGACGCGGGGCAGTGAAAGCCGCAATGAAGCTGTCTCGCCGATGCCGCCTTATCTTTGCACGATAGCCAGCTGTTTGTGACGGTATGTTAACACAATGTGTAGGTGCCTTGACCCTGAATGTTTGCTTAGGGCATTAAGGTTTTCAGGTAAGTCCCCCTTCTCTCCCTCTTCTTATTATTGATATCATAGGTCCTCATGGTTGTATGGCAGCGAAGCATCAGTTCAAAAAACTGATGCACTGTTGTTGATGATGATGATGATGTTGATGCTGGAATGAATGAACAATACTATCGTAAGAGTTCACCCTCTGAAACTGATATTCACTATAGCTGGCTTGGATGTTGTAGAAATTTCTTTTCCGTTCGCGTGTGGCACCATTGGAACGCCCTCCTTAATTATGTCATCTCTGCTCACAATCTGGCGATATTGATAAAAACGAGTTGCCAATGAATTGTCCCATTTACGTTTCATTTTATGACTTATTATCCAGGGGCTACAAAACGCAATCAAACGGTGTCTTGCCAAACTCTCAACTCATGGATTTATGGATTCATAGGTTTAATACGCGAGCATCTCCGCTATTCTACATAATGCTATGGCGAGTCCACCACAACGCTTTTCACTTTATCATGCAATTTACTTTTCGCAATAATTTCCATTTCACGTGACTTGGTAAGCAATGTTTTTTACCAGTAATAATACATTGTTGCCTATATTTTTATGTAGGGTAATAAAGGTGGCCATCGTCGGTTGGAATTGAGGGTATGACAATCCCTGTCCGACAAAATTGAGTTAGCGTGCGGCATTCCACATGACTCTGTGCTCGAGACCTGTCCATTCTTGCTTTTCATAAGCAATCTAGCCAGGGAAATTACTTCTAATTTATTAATTTTCGCGGATGTTTTCAAGTTATGGCAAGCGATCAAAGAAACGAACGACCACGAGAGACTCCAGCGTGAGCTCAACAAGATTTATACCTGGTCAGTTCTGAATACCCCACCGTCCAATGTGGAAAAATATCACGTTGTTCAATTGCACCTTGAGCATGAATACGTGTAGGGGGTTGAGTAAAATAAAGAAATTTTTCAATGCAAACTGCATGGGTGAGTACAGTTACAAAAAAATCGATCTCGCTAAAGTACAAACAAAGCACATCATTGCCAAAATCAATGTGACAAATAACGGGTAACTACGGACAAAACACCAGCCAAGTTAAAACTGCACTGGTTAACTACAGGATGACAGAGTTGGGGTCACGCAAAAGACGCGATAGGCATGGGATTACCTGATGATCGGTAAGCTTGTGTGCGGATGTAGATTAACTTGTACTTCTGTCTAGTAGTTAAAGTTGATAATCATTCAGATAAGGCAGCAATTAGCGAAAACCAGTGTTTTACAGGATCTGGTGTGAGTAGATATAAGTGTTGCTAAAAGTAGATATCGGAACACCGCTACATCGGACTAAATGCTTTAATGATCTGAAAGATTACTGCCATTCTCTCAAGCCTATTAGAGAGAATATTTGAGGAACATATGGTTTCGTTCCTATTATCACAACAATTGCTCCCACTTTCAAACCAGGTCAATCTGAAATCTCTCTGGGGTGTAACCTGTCAAATTGACTTCTTTAATCATTTACTGAAGCAATGGACTCAGGTCTTCAGTGCAGTGTCATCATTCTTGACATACACAGAACTTTTGACAGATTCCCATACAAGAAGCTGCTATATAAATTAAGTAGGTGCGGTGTGACAATTTTCCGCTTCACTCTTGGCTTCATTCGTACCAAATAGGGCGATCGCAAGTTGTGGATATGAATACTAACATCTATTCACCTCATCTGTTCACCAGCGGTGCTGTAGAGGGAAGTGTTTTTGATCTGTTATTCTTCCTACTGCATATAAGGGACTTGCATTTGTTATACAACTTGACGAGCCTTATTTCTTTGCTGATGACCTGAAGGATATTTACATGTTCTCAAGTTCTCAACATACCGCTGAATGTATCATTAAACAAAAAGAATTGAAAGCTATTGGGAGTTGGGCTGACCTGTAACAGATGACGTTCGCAATAACGAAATGTTTTGTTCCAGCTCATGGATGCTAAGTATAATCAGAATTGTTCAGGCTTCTTAACAAAGACTTTCGCTTCTACTAATGTGTCCAAGAGTAAATTATGCCATACGCTTATTCGTTAAACTTTAACGAACATACAAATCATATTGTTTATAAACCTAAGCAATCGGTCGAGCTCATGTATACCATGCCAACTTAATAATAAACCAGACTAATTGCTTTCAAATTCAGTATCAGACGTTTGCTTGAGTACTACTGTGTTAATTTCAGCAACCTGGGAAATAGAGATTCCCAAGCCATTGAACTGGTTCAGCGCAACTTTACGAAGCGTATGTTTGGTTGCTCTATGTTGCCTGCCCGAAGACACTGCACAACCACTACGCGTTTCGATCTGATTTGACATTATCAAGTGGGGGTAGCAAGCCTCGAACTCTTGATGCTTTTAACAGTAGCCGCTGATAGCAGTGACCAATATCAATTCAATGTGCATCTCAGTCCAAATTACGATTGCAATCTTTCAAAGCAATCACACAATATAATTACAAATGACCATCCAGTCGCAGGTTTGGTTATTCAACCACCCGTTTATATAATGGGAGATGAAAGGAGCAAAATCTCGAACCTATGTTCTTAGGAAGAATGCATTTAATATGTGTTTTCTCCACCCTCCGGAATGGCAGGGAGCATATGTTTTAACCCATTAATGGTACTTAATGTAATAGTCGGTCGATGGCCGGGTGGTCCGCATGTTTTTTTGCAACCATAAGGTCACCGGTTCGAATCCCGTAGGAGTAGGCGTTCTCGCGGTATACTCAGCCAGCGCGCGACTGGTAGTGATCGCGTCGCAGCGAAGCGCCGTTAGGGCGTACAGTTGACTCCTTATTATTATTATTATTATTATTATAACTTTTTGTAAAATAGCAGTTATGGACTGTGAGTTAGTAAATGTAGATTCTCTTTACCGAAATTCAGGAGAAGCTTGGGATAAATGGTATATCTTTTACTTATGACTGCACACGGAATACGTTGCAAAAGGAGATTTGACATCCTGAACATTCTTGCATCTTCAAGAAATTGATAAATATTTATCTGTCAACTGAGAGTGGAATGCAATTTAAGCATTTATCTTGCTTAGGATAAGCGGTTTGAAGTTAAGGCGGATCGTGTATAACATCGTAGATCATCAGTTAGATTCATGTTCAACTATGCAACGAAGAAATCTAAATCTGCTAGGTTAAGTTATTGCAACGCCTCATATGTCAGTCTTTAATGAAAATATGGATGCGATTTTACTCCATTCAATTTTACTTCATCCAAATTGTGTACTGATATAAAACTGTTAGAATAATAATTGTTTGTTGGCATGGGGTCAGGAACTATCTTCGTAATCCCCTCAATTCGACTAAAGCGTAATATTTGTTCTGCGATTATTTTTGTTTTTTTCCCGAATGTTAGCCAGTAATCCATCTTTTCCAGAGTAAACAGCACAACAGCACATACTGGAGTTCAGTGATTGATGTCATCGGACTCCCTATTGTGCGAATATCTGCTACTCATAATGTATAAAAAAGTTCGATTTAGCAAAGTTTTGCCTATGGGAAATTTGTGCAGTTATCTCTCTTCGGTTGTCAGGCGGTATAGTCTTAGCGCGTGAGCAGTTTGATCTACATTTCGCTGTTTTAAAACATGGTAGCTGCTCAGTTTGGCAGTAACGATATTATCGTTAATGTAGCCTATTTTCGTATTGTACATTCTTCCATATTTAATCGTTAACCGTAAATGGGCAAAACTCCTGAGGTGACGGATTTAAGCTTCTTAACACTAACGGGTTAAACGCATGCAGTGCACATTGTTATCGACAGGTTGGCGAATAAAATGATGTCATAATTAAACGATCGGCATGACGGACGGTTCTGAGGCTTCATTGCCTCTAATGCATGCATAAAACCAGCCCTAAAACGCACACATGTTGAACAGGTGATGGCTTATGTGCTATTTGGCCACACCGGCACTCAGTCATGGAGAGCATGGCGGGATTACCCTGCATGGAAGCAAGCCCCTGGGGACAGTTCCATGGATGGCCGTATTACTATTCCTGAACATTTGTTTAAACCTGCATTTGTTGTTATTGTAAACTTTTCCATTTCTTTAATACATTAAACCAGAAAATTTAAAATCTGTTTTGGAACCATTGCATAATTTGTGAACAATTAGTATTTTATGCGATTATGCTGCACCTATTAATCACACCACGTAGTTCGACTGTGCCTCGCAGCATTTACTTGATTATTTATTTAAATTCTAACAACGAATATCCATCTGGAGTATAAGATTCAGGTAATGTTGATGTCAGTGGAATGCAGCTCCACGCTACCTAGTGCTGAGTTTCACTTGCTTAACAGAGTAAATCGTCATAAGTTTATGTGAACCACCTGTAAACTAATTAAATTTACCAAATTTTGGACCTTAAGATTTTGTTTTGAGAACTTCTGCCAAATGGTCTTCCTGTTAGGTACCACTGCTAAACGTGTAAATGTAAACATTCTCAGTGAGCAGAGAAAGCAGCGCATTAGCCGACTAGTAATTGTTGGCTGTGCATTTACAACAAAATGCGGCATCCTCCCATCTTGTGCAACGATGTACGACCGCCTCTCGGACTACGAATAGCCCCTCGAACGGTGTAGGACCCACATAACCATGAACGTATGCATGGAGATTTGAGATCAGGATAATTGCATTCATTTATCGTAGACCGGGTAACTAAACTCAGTGTTTATTTTGTCGTAATTAACGTTTGAATTGGACGAAGAAATGAATGAAGATAGTTTTTAGGTGGGCTTTAACTAAATCAGGAGTATAGGGTAGAATAAAAGAGAGCTAGCGGGTCCCTCACTCTCAGTCTTTTGGATATGGCACATATCAGGTTTCGTAGAGGAAACTTGTCGACACCTACCGGAACGCGTCCTGCCCTTGTGTCAATTATGCATCACGTTGTGCTAATACATTGCATCTTGACAGGTAAAAAATTGAAATGCTGAATGATTTCGAGCCATAAAAGCGTAGATTAATTGTGGATCTAGGGCTATTAATGCATGTAAGCATAAACCTCCTTACAACAAAAGATACGGAACTTGGCTTGTGTCAAAAATATTATGATAGATATATTTGATAGGTTGTGTATGATGCATTTGAGCGAAACTGTAGGGCAGACGAGCACATCATGGACTTGAATCTTAATTGGGTTACAAGAGGAATGTGTATAGGGATTGTTCATTTGCTGGAATCATGAGGTTCCAACGTTCAACTTATACCCGGGTATTTAAGTGCATAACGATTGTAGACGTCGTAAATTGTAGCACTAAACCCATCGAGTCGTGACTAACTGATCTATATCAGATATCCATATTTTATTGGTTAGCCAAAAGGATAGTTTCGTTAGTTAATGGCGAAGTATTGGTTAATATTTTTTTAGCTTGGAGCAGCCTGAAATGTGATCATTTGATAAGCTGAGTTCGTATACTTGAAGCGATATTTTCGACATGATTGCTCGCGCCACGTTTTCGCATCAATCGGTAAGTATAGAATGAATCGCTAAAATTTGTAGCTGATATCTTTTCAATTAGGCGGGATAAACTTTGCGTGGAAAAGATTGTCAAACAACACAGAGCGCGATGGTGGCCTACTGCATTTTTGGAGTAAATTGTCAGCTGATTTGTTTTCAGAATATCGTAAGATCACTCAGCGAGCTTATCGATCCGCAGTTCATTTACTATATGTCACCAACGGTTACCTTTATGACACTTGGCATACAAGTAAACAACAACTGTCTTCTTAACGAAAAACGTGTCATAAGAACAAGTGCGACACTTTAAGCAATTACATCGTATTCATCTCTCGTTGGTTACTAATTCACAAGCGGGTCCGTGCTGGTCTCGATAAAGTGTCGAGCAGGGAATATGACTGAAACGTTGCGGGGTGTCACGAATATGTCATATTAAAATGCCTCTTCAGTTTTATGTGATCAGCACTGGTAAGTTAAATGTAAGTTCTAATTTCGAAAAGAATAAAATCAGACTTCCACATGTCAATGTGTATAAGAGACTTTCGCTTGCTAACTTAATAACCATCCACCTGCTTTAACAATTGCAGTATTTGAGCCAAGTTTGTGAGCTAGTGCTATGCGTACAGTTTGGCATATTCGAATGAAAATGTAGCATGAAAGTTTCAAGTAAGCATCAATGTTATAAGAAATTACTGGGGCTTGTGGTTTTGTGTTTGATTCGCCAACCAGTAGGAGCTATCTCAACGTGTAGATGAAAATGCATTTGAAGTAATTGGCCTGCATATTTTGCACATGAACGTTATGACTACTACTCAGTTTACCATACTAATCAAAAGTAACTTAATACAATATCCAAGGACTTTAGTTTCACAAACTTAATTGCATCGAGAAACGTAAAGTTGGAAGCTCGGGTTGTTTTCCATATTCCCTCTATAAGCTGGCTCCTTGAATTCGGAAGGTGAATTCTCGAGTTTCCGGCTTTCCAAGTGGATTGTTTACTCAGCTTGTTTCTATTATTTGTTCCCTCTCTGGGGATTCGTTAGCTTGACAGATTAAGTTAATCATTGCCAGCAAAACATTATTTCCTATATCTCCATTCCCAATTGGGTCTCCCATTGGTCGCATAATTGGATCAGCTAACAGGCTGTCAGGGTGTAGCTTTCCACTATCTGGGACGATGGCTTTACGTCTCAGTACACAAATAACGCGTGATATCATTCCCTCGATTCGATCGAATATGCTAACGCAGCGAAAATGGTTACTGGCATCCCATGTTGGCAAACCCACAATTTGCTGAGTGCATGTAACTTTTTTCTTTGTCTTTCATAAGGTTTGCACTAGCGGCATCTTGAACGACCAACTGATGCATTTTAATAAGCATATTTTCTAGGAATTTCGGAATAAGATTTTTCATTCTTTACGCGCTTATGTCTATGAAACGCATGTCGAAGCGTTTGATTTACGAAGAGTCAAATTGCTTTAACAGACGGATGCAACACCGCAAATAATCGTTAGAATCCGACTGACAATACACAGGTGTTGCAACTATATATTTCTGCCAATGTGGAGCAATATATTATTCTGATTAGACAATCTCACATAGGATTATCAAGCTATGGTTCAGTAATCCACTAGTTACAGTGGATCTTCAAGCATCATTCGCTAACACGTTTTGTTGAATGATGAAGCCTTTTTTGTAAGGAATGTTGACCAAGTTTTCCTGGTGAAACTGACTAATCTTGCTGACATCAATTGAAATGAATTTGTGATGGAAGTGTCCAACATAAAATAGTTGATTAGCATTCGCCTACATAAATTGACTAACCGATTAGCCAAAATTTGTATGACTTATACTCCTTATGATTTTTCCTTGGTGTTTGCTGAAGTTTATAATAGTAATCAAATCCTTACCATGAAATCATTCACAAACTTCCAGAAATGTGAAAATAAGTTATCATTATTTTCCTTGAACCAATTAAATAATGCAGTGCGATGACGAAAGCTGGCCGATGTGAACATTCGTATTATCGTATCACTACCAATAAAATAACAGAACTTTTAAAACTACATTAAAGTTGTGGCGGGATAAGATAGATGCAGAGAGGAGTGCAGTTGTGGATACCATACGTCTATGGGAGCCTTACGTTTACGAACTGGTTTTGCACACAGTTTGCCGCTATGATCCGGCTGATCGCAACAGCCTCGGCTAAATATCTCTATCTTTTGCGGTCACACATTGAATGTAGTTGAATTAAATTTCCTGTTATTGTATTGGCACTGATAAGTCAATATGAAATGTTAACATCTACCAGCTTTCGAGTTCTCACTTTGTAAATTAACATGTTTATTAACCAAATACGACCCATTTAGTAAACTGCCAAATTACCACTAGCAGTACATCTGTTTCCACCGAAGATGGTCTAGGCAAAAATCTTGAAATCCTACATGTCACTGGTGGCAAAAGCATTAGGGTCGAAAGCTTTCCATCGTCCTCTCAAATCAAAGTCGTTTTTGTGAAGCGTAACAGGAAAATTTATGGCCATGAGGGGCCGGAATTGGCCCGTTTACAAAACAACTCCCAGCTCAAAAGATTGGGCAGCTCCAGCTAAGCATAAGAGCAGGACATGTGGACTCCAGTCCGTAAGGAGAGACGGACCAGCGGCATAAACTTCTGTCGTCAGTCAATTCATTTCCCACTGCAAAGTCAACTTTCCTCTAAAACAAGCCTTGCATCACCGTTCACATGGCAGGCTTAACAAGGCCCTCCTAGGCAAGTGGTGACCAAGCATATGTAGTACGTGACCAAGCCAACTCAACTGATTCCGTGCTAGCAGCTGTCCTAAGAAACTAGCTTCGATAGCACCACTTAGTACTCGTCCATGCACATCACCGCTGCGGACACATTGGCGTCAACCGATAACAGCATTGCTTCGCAAAAAAGGAAGATCAAAGGATTGGACGCACCTCAGCTCATCAAAGAGAAGAAGCTAAGTCGCGCTCTCAAAGAGCAGGATGGTCCTCACACTGGTCTTGTAAACACGGTCTTTCAGACGGACGGAATCTCCTTTCTGTCACGAAAGATGCCAAGCGTTTAAGAAGGCAGTTCCGGCCTTTCCAATAAGTGCACTGACGTCAGTGGTTATGCGCCCATCATTGCTGGTGCAGCTGCCAAATTAAGTGAATCCATCCATCGCCTCGAATTTCTCGTTATCAAAAAGCAAGTGGTCATCAACTGGCTGGAAGTCCTACAGCAACACTTTGCACTCTGAATGTGCGAAGCGCATACCAAATAATGGGACTATTTTAAAGAGGCTATTCAGCGTTGATTGTGCCACCGCGAATTTCTTAAACAGCAAGTTGATATCGTCTACATAAGCAAGAACTAGTAACCTTACACCAGGCACGACCTCAAACCCTGCAATACCAGCATTTAGTAAGTGAACACACCATTGGGGATTCCACGACGAATTCAACAAAAACCTTGAATTTGGACAACCCTGATGAACGCCATTTGTTGTCGGAAAGCTATCTCACAGGTTACCTTAGACCCTGACGTGGCCTGTAGTGTTCGAGTATCGAACATATAACATGATCAAATGTTTCGTTGAAACATACGTTTAGACAAGTAGCTCAAACTGAATGCATCGAGCCACTGAATCGAACGCACACTTGAAGTCCGGAAACAAGGTTATTGTCGGTCTGCAGTATGCGTGACGCAAAGGGAATAGATGACCAATGCAGCAATGTCCTGGTTGGAAAACTCCCTGCTCTTTCCTACCCTGAGATTCCCGCTTCACAGTGTAACGACAAACTAGAATCGAGGCCAGTAATTTTGTCACAAGTTGCGTTAGGCTACTACTCTGTCGTTAGAACAGTCTGCGCGACTGCCTTTCTTGTATATTTCCACTATAATCGATTCACATAAGTAAACCGGGACACTCTTTCTTTTAGGTTCGTTTGAATCCGGAGGTCAGTGCTTTGCAGAGGACCTCAAGTCCCTCCTTAACTAGTGCAATTGGAGGGGGAAGTTGGGTCAGCAGCACGAAAACGATTAAAGGCTATGAATACGTTTCGGATCTCAGACTCCGATGGAACCACTAAATTAACTGGCCATGAATCGTCCTGCATTATATATGAAAGAAGACATAAGGCAGCGATGGGGAACTGAACTGATCTTGAAAGTGTTTCGCCCAACGAGCCATTCGTCGCTCCTTAGTGTGTATCAGTGCACTCGTGCTGTCTCTGATGGTCTCAAGGACGTCTTGGACCGGTGATGCGGATCAGCTGGAAGAGCTTGCAGTAATTGCCACTGCTCCTGTCTTCTTCATTTCCTGAGCCCACTGGTCCACCAGGATTATTGTTAGCACACAGGCGCCGCTTCAGTTAGCGCCTAATAGACCGTCTTGCCACACTGTGCTTACAGCCAGCCAGAAGTTTTATTCTGGATTCCAACTGTTTCACCGACCTCTTGGATATCCAGTGACTGGTGCGGTGACGAATGATAGTGCCACAAATTGATGCACCTGTGTTGTGCATGGTGGGCGAGATGCTATTCAATTCAAGCTTAGTCTCATTCTTATAAGAGCGCATAAGTTGGGTATGTAGCGCGTTTTGCTAGGCTTGCCTGACCAAGGGCTGAGACAATTTTTCCGTTTCCAACCGGAGGGGACGCATGTCGCTGAATCTGCACCCATTTCCGCATGTTCTCCAGCTGTAACCAATTACTGTTATCGTCAGCGCTGAGGATAACTCTCCTAACCTACGTGATAATGTAGCAGGTTTGAACTCATCTTTCTCGCATTCCTAAAATTAGGAAATGGTTGCATCCTGTCGAACCGCCTATTGTTGTTTCCATTTCGTTTCCACCGTCTCTCACCCACGAACCATTATGACAACCCTTCCATTTAGCTAGGACTACTATATGTGGCTGTCATAATTTCATATGATAACCTATAAGGTAATTACTTTGCTTTACACCTTAATGGGATTATTGTGGTTCCTGTGGTGGATACCTGCATCCCGATTCGATCAACGGAATTGACGTGCACTCCTCTCATTCTCACTGAGTTTGGTCCTGAACCATGGTGTCATACTTGCTCCTACTAGGAGCACTGCACGTTACACTAGGACACCAGATGAAAAGCTGCAGTGGAAATCAAAAGTTGTATTAAATACAGATATAATGTGGATAACTGCGAGGTAGTATCCCATGCAAATCTCAAAAATACCCCCGCAAAATATTTGAGCTTATCAGAGGATAGTATATTTTATATTTCAGGATCATAATTTGACACAAACCGGAAATGCAGTATCAATAATCCTATTGGAAACAACGCGAACGATAAGTTATTTTTTGGCATTACATGAAGTGTTCCACATCCAAAAATACGTGGTTACCAAAGGTGAATTTCGGCTGTTGGTGGGTGGTAAGATTATCCACGGCTGTCATTATCGACATTCCGAACCTTTTTCTATTTAAAGTGGATAATGAGATGGAAAAATACTGAGTGCACAATAATGTGATCGCAGAAAATATCTGCAAAATTTTAAATTAACTAGCTCATTGATACATTACCCCTTGCTCAAGCTGCCTTAGGAATTATCACTAAATTATATGATAAGCGGGCACATACGATAGATGGAGCACCGCATAATTTGTAGGTTGTGTAATACATATGACTTGCCGCGCATTCATCGGGAAATTATTCCTTCCATAGAGGCGAATTATCATACGAAGTTTCTACCCAAGCCTATGAATACAACAGAAAAAGTGTTATTTTTCAGTAACTTCAAGCAAAGGACACCACTGCTAAAAATACGTGACAAGAAATTAACTCAAAATAAGCATGGTGTTATTTTTTGGCAGAAGACGTGTTGCTTTAATCAACCAACTCTTGAAAATCTCCCATATCATTTGAATGGTTTTAGTAACATTATATGTTTCCGGTCCTTATGTGGGATGTGTCGGAAACAAACCGTATTTACGCCACGACGGTTCCACTGGGGTGTGGCTGCAACCAGATAGGTTTTAAACGCATTCAAACCAGACCTTGCTGCTATTTCTGTTATCGACAAGGTTGGGTTCGATTTATCAACGAAATAAACCTAATGTTTAGCACAGAATGCATCGGTTTTTGATGCACCAAATCTGCTCGATGCAGCCATATCGGAATAATAGTGCTTTTGCTAATAATTAGAGTGGTGCACACATTGCACAGTGATAACATATCTAGTTCACACGCCACGGCAAATATTTTGGCGCATACATACCAACAATTATCCGTCCGTTTTCTTTTCAGTCTGAAGAACCAGTGAGTGCTTTGGTACTTGTAATAATCGTTGGTTGCTTAGAGTATGCCAAATGATCTGCCCCAAGTAGCTAATAGTAGTATGCAATCTTTACCAAACTATCTACGTCTTGCGGAGGTCCAAATCGTTGAAACAGTAATTCACGCCAGATTACCCATTGGTTAATGCTCAACCGCGCTTAATTCCGGCATTCACCTCACAAATGACCATCGAGGATAACACATATTAGTTATACTGGCAACTAGAGGTATACTTAGAATGCCACGATATGTTTCCATCGTCCGCTGCATCCCGCTTCAGCCAATGAGTCATCTGCACTTAACGAACAGATTCGTCAAAACACCGCTGCAGTTGACTGCGGCAGCGGTAATTCAACTACGAAGATTAAACTACGCAAAGAAATTATTCTGAACTCCTCTGTTTTCTGAACTTGTGCGTTCCACTGCCAAGCTAGTCCTTCTCTGTTGATGTAGTCGTACTCCTAACTAGCAAGTGAGTTGATGGACTGTAAGTCTAACCTGTGGAAAAGACATGTTGTTCCCGTTCTAAAACTATTTATGTATAGTAAACGGTGGGCCGTCATCAAATTATCATGCTGCGTACTACACTGTCAATATCCCTCCTCTCACGTTTTTCAGCAAAACCGCATTAGTACCTCCTTGTACCTCAATAACGAGAAACTGAATGTTTTTGAGCATTAGTTGGCAGCTAATCACTGAACGTTACAGCATCCGGCCATTGAACCTGATAACCCAAATTTTGTCGAGTGGCAAGTTTACACCACTCAAGATAAGTTACTTATTGTCTACTGGATACATCAACTGAGTAAATAAATGCTGTGCCGCGCAAGCGCTTTTAGAATCAGAAACACGATAACAAAGTAAAGAGAGCGCGCGATTTCAAAGATGAAATATTTGCAGTCATGAATGAAACTTGCAGACCAGCTGAGGTCTTGTATTTTGTGATAGATTTAGTCTAACAATGTGTACACTATTGCTTTAAATTACACCATAGAGGTAAGCACCTTGTTAATATGCACATCAAGCTGGTTGCAAAGAGAACGCAATGGGTTCAATATGTCAGAATATAAATTTTAATAAAGTACCACAACCCTTAAACTATTATCGAACTCATGTACAGTTAGCTTGAGCGATAAGTGCATTCTTATATTAGATAGTTTAGGTAGATGTAATTATGCGATAAAGAGGCATTAAGACATATATGTGTGCTTATATATCCGTGAATTTACATATTTTGCCATATATTCAATCTAAATGGAAAAGAAGAAAAGCTCCTTGCAATAATCAACATTTGACGGAGATTGCGAAAGCGTTCCCCTGCATGAGTGATGAGGTTTGTGTGAGAATAAGAGCAGCCAGCACCGCATGTCTTACATGTTGGTTAAAGCCAGTTTGGAGCAAAATGTTTCATAGTTAGAACCATTGACATTATCGTATGATAAAATTCGCACGGCCTTAAACATTTTATTCAAAGCAGATATAGTAGATTACGCTAGGTAAAATACGGCAATCAGTATAGGACGTCCTGTCTTCCTAGCAAGATTTTGTTATTATCTGCATGGTGACTTATAGTAATTTTAGGGGAAATGGTATTTTAAGCCTTGTGGAAAACATGGAGAGGAAGGCTATTGCTCAATGCATCTGTTGTTACTTCTCTAGCATTGGTGTTACTCTGATAACTATCTAGATGTCAGGGATGGTATCAGTTGTTTAACGTCGTTTGATTACCTCTGTCATCAGTGACTGTAATGCATTCGCCCACTGTTTCCGAGCAGCTAACGACATTGACTTTTGGAAGTTAGACTTGTTTTACTCTAGCCTTGTGTAATCCCTGTAAAAATTGGTGTAGTTTTCTATTTTGGGAGAATCAGTGATTGAGTAAATGAGTAATGATAATGAGTTCAATGACACAGGGTTGCACTCTGCGTTGTGCTTGTCTGCATCAAATGCGCGGGTAGGTTACAGGAAACGTTACTGAAGAGTTACTTCAGTTCACTATACAGTTCACTATACCTGTGATTTCCAAACCGCCTTTAATTCACATATACTTTAGGTATAATATCTCGGATTTGACAGCCACATAGAGTTGGTTGACAATGACTGGACGAATATAATTCAAACGATCATTACGCGGAAAGTAGCAAATAATTATTACCGTCCAGGTGGTGCCCGAGCTACAGACAATCAGCAAGGATAAAGCCCACGCTTATGTCCTGAAAGAATGACATTACATCCGTAAAGCTCTCTATGGGGCCGATGTCATATTTCAATCGATCACACGGTTACCGGTGTCGCCAAACTACATAAGCAGCGAGCCAAAGATAATAAATCTACCGCTGCAGACACAAGGTATGGGTAGAAAATTAATCTGCAGCTGACATTTACTACGCAAAATATTTCCTTCAGAAATAATACGAAAGACAGCAGCTAGAGAGTCGCGGCCGCCCGCTGTTCTCGCGGAAGTGACACTACCCGCGACTCATTATACATACAACAGCGATTCAGAAACCCGTGCGCTAAGGATCGTGGGCATCTTGAAGGCTGCCGATCTAATACATATCGCAAGTGCAGGTGAGACTTAAACATATCGCATTGCTATAGACATTTGGAAATTCACCAAACAACCGATTATGTGCCGGCCTCCATTCATTCATTCGAGACATATTCACATCACTCATCTGCTCCTAGTGAACAGCTCTTGATATCTGAGTAGCTTTTTATGTGCACACTAACGCCAACGGCTTAATTGGTAAACTTTCAGAAATGCGACTGCATCAAGGATCAAGAGCCTGCGATCTCATCGCCATAACGGAGAAATGGTTCTGACCTGATATAAGTGACATGGAGATCGCATTTCCATGCATGTCATTGCTAGGCACGATGACCCACCAAAGTTGGTGGGTTGGCTCTGTGTTTCCACAATGATCTCCAATGTGCGCTCATAAAGGGTTTTGTTCAGCACAGTAAAATATTCTCTTTGGTACCGCCTACGTTTAAAAGGCGACGACACTCGCTTGGCGGAGGTCATTTAGCGCTCTACTTCCGCCATGCTCTGGATGGAGTGTCATGTCGCATCAGCAATAAAGGGAGTGCGAAAGCCAAGTTACAGTCACATTCGCATTACAGGCTATTCTAACATTTACGCTTTGGAATCGCAATCAGCTCCCGGAGAAACGTTTAAGGCGCATATGTAAGAGTTTGTCTCCCGTTACCCGCTATACGGCCAAATTATTACCCACCCGATTCCGAGATAATGATAAGCATTCGATACTTGATCAGATATTCCACAACGGATAAATAATAATCTTGGCTAATGGCCCGAGCCTATAAAACGTGTGTGTTTGCCTTTCAAAGGGAATGATATAGCGCAGGCAACTTTCTAGAAGATTATCGGAGGCTATGAAATAAACCCATTACGCAGCAAGCTTGCCGCTATGATTTACGTAGACATTAATCGTGCGTCATCAACCCAAATAAGGCTATATTAGTTGAGTGTATTTTACTGTGTATTTTTTCCTTTTTTTCATGTCGAGCAAGATAAATCGGAAGAATTACTAGGATGCTGTCTTTGAGGCTACGTGAGCAATACCTAGTTATTCCACCCAATGGCGGGAGTAAAACTCTGATGAGCGCCGTGTTGGCACACTTGAAAGGCGTGAAAGTCGTACAATATGTAAAAATTTTGAATAGATTGGCAGTTGTCGATTTAGTGGTTAGCATTAGCCAAGTGTGTCAATAGAGCGCTCAGCACAGTTTTACTCCCGCCTTTGCGTAGACTAGATTGGCACTGCTCACGTAATCTGTCCGACAGCCTCCAATATTTCTTCCGATTTGGCTTGCTCGAGTTGAACAAGAGAAGGAATACTCCCACTAAATAAATAAACGAATACAGCTTTTTAATCTCGACAAGGCGAGGCACGCCTTTACAGGCATTATTTTTTTGACATAACAATGTGTGATCAAGTATGTGCAAAAATCTGATATGTTTACCATAACGGTGTATATTTTTGTAGGGAGTATGTAATTATGCAAAATGTGATTATGCATCTGCGTAGTTTATGCTTACAAATGTGCTGCTTCATCCTTGAAAGTTTGATATCCTCGGCAAGGTACGAGTGGAATATTTGTGTCCGTGCGTTGGTAACGACTATGCGGATATTCACGGAGCAGTGACTTTATTTCGTGGCGAATCACGACCGCCACGTCACAGTCTTTTAAGCAAACATTTTGGTTGTTTATACGGGAACGCTTGCTTGGCGAAAACCCACCAGTTCCTGTGACACTGCAGTCGAACTATTTGCTGGAAGGGGTTAAACCTGAACCAAGCACCTGGCAACACAAGAAGTTGTTCGGCTAGCTAGTCTAAGAAACACTGCTTAATCTGCTCATATTTCGTCCAAATTTTGCTGGTCCGGTAGTTATGCATAAAAACTAGAGGTAGAAGTTAATACGAACATTTATTACTAAATTTATAAGTTTAAGACCACGTCAGCATTAGCCTCTGGGCATTACACATCTACCCGGTTCAATAATGGTTACCAATATCAAAAGTACAAACCCAAACTTAGCTAAGTGCTGAAAAGATAACACCTCGATACTCTCAAAGCGCTCAAACATAAGAATAATTTTGTACGTTCCATGCCGGATAAAGGGTCAGGGAAGCATCAACTCAATGAAAGACTTCATTGATCGAGTGCTCTTAGTGTGTACATTCCTTATCTTGTTCATGTCGAGCAAGATACATCGGAAGAATTACTAGGAGTCTGTCTGAGTGATTTCGTGAGCAGTGCCAAGGTAGTTTACACAATGGCGGAAGTAAAACTCTGATGAACGCCGTGTTGGCTCACTTGGTTAATTCTAACCACTAAGTCGATTAATGCCAAACTATTCAACATATTTGTCGTGTACTTGGGCGCCTTTTATGAGTGGTGAAATCGCGCTTACTAGCTTCAGCTGAAGCAATAGCTATCCATCACAAGAAACTACACTTATCTGCTTAAAAA
This sequence comes from Dicrocoelium dendriticum, assembly GCA_944474145.2. Taxonomy (NCBI): domain Eukaryota; kingdom Metazoa; phylum Platyhelminthes; class Trematoda; order Plagiorchiida; family Dicrocoeliidae; genus Dicrocoelium; species Dicrocoelium dendriticum. The sequence goes on from OX104070.1 coordinate 82,335,671, forward strand.
TTGTTTGTTCAAATGCTATGTTCACCCTGGCCTGTTATCACAATGACTCGTGTTGAGGAACACAACGCTGACAAGTTATCTATCAATTCTGTGCTGACCACTTATCATTTGCATTCCGATAACCTTAAATGTCCTACTTCATAATTATCTGAGGTGTTTTAGCCTGACAATAGCCACCGAAAAGGATCCCTTTTTCTAACTTGTCATCTGTTTTACTATATTTGTTCTATGGACTGAGCATTGATTAACATCATTCGTGTCTAAAATTTCACACTCACATATTGCTTATTGCATTTGAAATAGTCCAAAGATTGTAATTCCTAAGTTCCCAAGCTTGCCGAACACATATTATATCCAATCATATAGAATTGCTGTCAGATTTTGCAAGATGTTTTGTGTCGCGAATGTTGACTTGAAATACCTTGTTCCATACCGGTTTCGCAGTTGACAAACTCAAATGAGTAAAATTAGGATATATTGTGACCGCGGCAGTAGTACTCCGTTTCACACTGGAGGCAACCAATATTCAAACCTAACATTGCCACAAGGACTGTGAAGCCTACGATTCGCATCAAAGATCAGCAGTCACCTGGAGGCAGCAATCGCGATGGAGGGTGTTAGACAGGTAGGCAATTCGTCAACATTCAACTCAAGCGCAGCCACACCGGGGATACCAAACAACCAACATAAAATTTGAAGGAAATTAAACACCCGACGTCGACATGGAACGTGCAGTACAGTTGGCGGCATTCGGTTCCAGATTTCTCGCTCACTTTAGCCTCCACGGAAAAAGCCACAGCACGCTTGCGCCTACAGGTGGACCACGGGTGGCTTGCGCTGCACCGCCCACAGCTCCAACCACACACCCCATATCCAGTGTAAACCCGAAGGAATAAGACCGGAAGGCATGTGGATGGGATCCACGTATCATCAACGGAACGGGTCCACATTCCTACACAGGCAAAATACAAGCACGCTGTATTTCGGCAGCGATAGCACACAATTTGGTGGCTGGACCGTAGACCGCTCCACACTGAGTCCGTTAACATCCGTTAAAATTGCACTCTGATTTTCTTTGCAGTGTTATCCGTTTATTACAGTAATTTTTTGTAGGCAGATGAAGAGAATACGGCCAATTTATGAACTCAGTAAATTTTGTCAAAAATGATTTTTGCAATTTTAAACTTATTTTATTTTTTCACATTTTAGGTCAAAGAACACTGTACCCCATATTTTCTGCATATTAGTACTCATCTTCCTTAAAAGTTACTTCATTTATCAGCGCGTTTCACTCGGTGAACGCATGGAGTCTTCTCCCCAGGCATTATACGGTAGTTGTCAAGCACTAATTTTTAACTCGTGATAAAGCTCTTTACATGGTTAATTGCACACGACAGAAGAATAAATGCACGAATCACTGACATCCATTCCGTATTCCTGTGCAGCTCCAGCGGTGTACTGCAACAATCACTTTGCAAGAATCACTGCAAGAATAACTCTACCGTTTTATTCTGTATACGTGATCTCCCAGCAAACACACGATCCCCAATGCAAATATTTGCAGAGTATGCTAACAGCTGGAGAACTGTTTTCTCAATATATCATCGCGCCTATCTGCAGAACGATCTAGACCAGACTTACCAATGGGTAGAAATAAAACAACTGCTACTGAATCTTACAAATTTTGACCTGCTGACGGTGTGTAGCAGTTTCACCAACACATATCTTTCCGAAGATCACGTATGGCAACGCGAGACCAATGAAAGATGCTTTGGCATCATCAGCCAAGGTATTAACTATTCCATACAGTGAACGATTGCAGCAATTGTGGCGAGGGTAAGGTTTTTGAGTCGAACTCTTGGTGTCTTTGAACGCGGTTTAATGCGCTGATGCTGATTAACTTGGATATTACTTTCTAAGTTGAACATGTTGTTCTAGCCAGGTGTCCATGTGTAAAATGTGATCTTCGTCTCTTGGATCCGCACCAAAGGAAAGCCACCAAGGTAACACGTGGATAACTCGGTTTAAGTTTTGAAATGCGTCTTCGTTTACTCACTGGTGCATGCCGGAAACTAACTGAAAGTGATCAACCCTGTAGTTCTCGGCTAAACCGGGCATATTACAAACAATGCCGAATCCACAACTTGAAATGAGCAATTCATCATTCCTACGGGAATGCGCTGTTTTATTATACAATTTCCAATTTAAAATGCACATTCTTCAAACCAAACTGGACATTTTGCAAACCAAACTGGACATTTTGCAAACCAAACTGGACATTTTGCAAACCATACTGGACATTTTGCAAACCACATTGGACATTTTGCAAACCAAACTGGACATTTTGCAAACCAAACTGGACATTTTGCAAAACAAATTGGACGCGTTGCAATCCAAGTAGCAACTGGCCAATTTGTTGGTAAGAAACGAGCAGTAAGACTGCTGAATGATGTTCAGAATATACATTGTGATGACGCTAATACACCAGCATTGTGATCGTGAGCAGCGACCGAAGTTCTGAACTACGATCCCCTCTCCCCATTGACATTCGCCTAGTTGGTGTGCAGTGCCCATACGCATCAACCTGTGTAGGTGTGTGACAGTTGGAAAATCGGACTTCCGAATCGTAATTGTGTATCAATCATTTTGTGAGTGGATTGCGATGCGCAATCACAATGTGCACCGTTATCCTTATTAGAGAGAACCTTGTCCGATCCGGTCAATGGGACTATGTCGGATGAAGCAGGTAGGCGGTGTCCCAGCTTCGGCAGTCTCTCTATTAGCTTTCGCAACTGCCACGTTATCGTATCAGCGTAGGCTGTAATGACCCCCAGCAAATCCAGTCTAGATATATAGCCTATTATTGCAACATATCAACTACTGAGGAGTGGGCCGATTACACGAGGTTCAGGCCACATTGTGGTCACGGTAATGTAACCGAACTGCGTACGTAGCGGGTGATTGTGTAAGCCCTTCTCTTGACATGGTGGTACGTTCTGAATATATCGATGTGCGAGAAGATTGTGCTACCAGCAATGTTCGATTTGAAATCCTGTATATGTGGGATGGGGTCTCTGTCAGTCTCTGTAACATTGTTTAGAACTCTGTAGTCGCCACACGGTCGCCAGTCATTTGGATCTGATTTCGGTACCATGTGTAGAGGTGATGACCAAGTGCTTTGTGAGGGATGTATTATTCCTAATTGAAGCATGTGTTGGAACTCAGCCTTAGCTATTTTCATCCTATCAGGATTCATTCGACGTGGGCGAGCGTACACTGGATTACCTTGGGTTGTTATGCGATGGGTTACGTCTTGTTTAATCTCCGTCTGATGGAACTTCGGTTTTAGGAGAGAGGGGAAAATCACGTAAAATTGCGGAGAATGAAGAATCAAACATATTCGCGGCAAAAAGGATTGGTGTGATTGATGGTGAAGATGAATTTAAGTACACAATGTGAGAATGTGGTATCCAAAACAATCTCGATAAGAATGAATCAGTTTTGTTATGTTGACCTCGGTCATGATGTAGGTCACGCGACTAAATTACACGATGTGAGGATGTGGTATCCAAGGCAATCTCGATAAAACTGTAGTAGTATTATTATGTTGATCTCGGATTTAAGAACACGTGCACGTGGTGATGAAATCTTCCGTTCCGAAGATGGTGCAACGGAATTAAAAGTGCATGTGCAATGCGACCTCACAAGTGCCGTTCGCCTCGGTCAACATCGGTGACCTATTTTCCCCTACACCCCCCCATAGGAATTCGTGTGTTTTGTCTGGGTGTGTGGACCGACCTATGCAGCGGTACCACTATTGGAGCCGAGCATACGATAATGTTTCCACTCAACCCAACTTAGCTTTATTAGCTCCGTGTCACACGAAACGACCAAAATGAGTGACGAACAACGGGAGAGCTGGTGTCCGACGTGACGACACTGCAGGCGAACATCATTTGCGCAAAGAGAAATTCTCACAAAACTTGTGCTGGCCGACGGCAAAACTACTCGGAAAGCCGCTGAAGTCGCCGGTGTCAACGCGAGTACGGCAAGGAACATCATTAATGCCTACAAGCGAGAAGGTTCAAATACACAGCGCACCTGCAGTGGAAACAATGGGCAGAAGCTGACTCCCAATGTATTGCAGCGTGTCGAAGAAGCGGTTGAACGGCACTCTGAGGACACGTTGGTGCAGCTGCAGATGCGCCTGAGAGAGGATGGGATAAACCTATCAGTATCCTCTCTCTTTTAACGCCCTCAGAAGACTAAAGATAACTCTCAAAAAGTGTCATTACGAGCTCGACCGAGTCAACGGTGCCACGACAATCGCTAGCCGACAGGCGTACGCTCTCGAATTCTCGGTGACAGTCCTGCTCTTACACGCTAAGCCAACTGTTAATATTGAAAACGCACATTTTGATATTGAAATGGTGTATTAACAAAAAATAAGGCAGTAACCATAGCAAAGACCAGTTGACGAAGGGTTGTCCGGCTGTCGCTTTCGTCAGGTTCATCATTGTATTGAGAACGCACTTCATGCAGTCCTGCTGCGTTACCATCCCAACGCTGTCCTGAATGACCGTGCTCAGCGTCTGCTCAGGTGTGGGGTTAATAAGCAGGCGTCTCGCCGACGCTTTCACCTTTGAAAAGACGCGTTCTACCGGGTTTAACATATACGAGTAGGGCGGCAAGTACTGCAGGTGATAAGACGAACCAAGGATCCTCCTTAGCTCATCAGGCATATGGATACTGGCATTGTCCATGATTAGCCACTCGCCGTTCATCTCCACTACGCAGCTTATACGCGCCACCAGTTCCTCGATGAACGCTGAGAACTTCGCACCATTGCAGGTGCCATCGTTAAGGATCTTTGAATGGATGACGCCTTGGTTATTCATTGCAAAAATCAGGGTTACCATGGGACCTCTGACTGTGGGTAACACGACGTTCGCGCGCGTCCCTCTTCTTGAGCGAGCCTGAGTTCGCCTCAGATGAAGGTTGAAACCACTCTCATCTACGAAGATGCGTTTCTCCTTGTTAGAAGGTGCATGTGCCGAGAATTCGAGAGCGTACGCCTGTCGGCTAGCGATTGTCGTGGCACCGTTGACTCGGTCGAGCTCGTAATGACACTTTTTGAGAGTTATCTTTAGTCTTCTGAGGGCGTTAAAAGAGAGAGGATACTGATAGGTTTATCCCATCCTCTCTCAGGCGCATCTGCAGCTGCACCAACGTGTCCTCAGAGTGCCGTTCAACCGCTTCTTCGACACGCTGCAATACATTGGGAGTCAGCTTCTGCCCATTGTTTCCACTGCAGGTGCGCTGTGTATTTGAACCTTCTCGCTTGTAGGCATTAATGATGTTCCTTGCCGTACTCGCGTTGACACCGGCGACTTCAGCGGCTTTCCGAGTAGTTTTGCCGTCGGCCAGCACAAGTTTTGTGAGAATTTCTCTTTGCGCAAATGATGTTCGCCTGCAGTGTCGTCACGTCGGACACCAGCTCTCCCGTTGTTCGTCACTCATTTTGGTCGTTTCGTGTGACACGGAGCTAATAAAGCTAAGTTGGGTTGAGTGGAAACATTATCGTATGCTCGGCTCCAATAGTGGCACCGCTGCATAGGTCGGTCCACACACCCAGAAAATACACACGAATTCCTATGGGGGGTGTAGGGGAAAATAGGTCACCGATGTTGACCGAGGCGAACGGCACTCATGTCAAGAGAAGGGCTTACACAATCACCCGCTACGTACGCAGTTCGGTTACATTACCGTGACCACAATGTGGCCTGAACCTCGTGTAATCGGCCCACTCCTCAGTAGTTGATATGTTGCAATAATAGGCTATATATCTAGACTGGATTTGCTGGGGGTCATTACAGCCTACGCTGATACGATAACGTGGCAGTTGCGAAAGCTAATAGAGAGACTGCCGAAGCTGGGACACCGCCTACCTGCTTCATCCGACATAGTCCCATTGACCGGATCGGACAAGGTTCTCTCTAATAAGGATAACGGTGCACATTGTGATTGCGCATCGCAATCCACTCACAAAATGATTGATACACAATTACGATTCGGAAGTCCGATTTTCCAACTGTCACACACCTACACAGGTTGATGCGTATGGGCACTGCACACCAACTAGGCGAATGTCAATGGGGAGAGGGGATCGTAGTTCAGAACTTCGGTCGCTGCTCACGATCACAATGCTGGTGTATTAGCGTCATCACAATGTATATTCTGAACATCATTCAGCAGTCTTACTGCTCGTTTCTTACCAACAAATTGGCCAGTTGCTACTTGGATTGCAACGCGTCCAATTTGTTTTGCAAAATGTCCAGTTTGGTTTGCAAAATGTCCAGTTTGGTTTGCAAAATGTCCAATGTGGTTTGCAAAATGTCCAGTATGGTTTGCAAAATGTCCAGTTTGGTTTGCAAAATGTCCAGTTTGGTTTGTAAAATGTCCAGTTTGGTTTGAAAAATTCCAGTTTAAATTGAAAATGCTATATGTATGGTGAACGCAGCGAATATGTTATCATTCGAAAGACAGTCAGAATTTCATCGTAATGATAAATGGCACATGGCAGAATTATAAGTTATAGTTACTGATTATTCATAGCATTCCTCTCACAGTGTAATGTACAGACTACATAAGTTTTACGTTTCACGCCGGAACACTTTGATTGTTATATTATTTGCATTTTCCATTATGAGGCAAGTAAAATGTCTTTATCGCCATGAAATAATAAAGAGTTATCGAACTATTTTTTGAAACATCGTTTTGCCGTTTTTTGCTGCGGATGTAGAAGATTTTGCTTACACTTATTGACATTTAGTTAAGCCAGAAATTTTATATGGTTTAATAATGTTTGCCTCAGCCAAACGTTTGAAAATGGAAATAATGAATCTATTTCAGAAACTAAGAATGTTCTTCCGGATCGATAAACAGGACTTTAACTATGCATTGTCGAAAGAAACACATTTAGAAGCGCTTATTCGAATGACACGCGATGTCAACGTCATCTCACCATTTACAACATTTGGAGTTTTTAATGAGGCTGTTTTAGGACATCCACCATATCTATTCCAAAAAAGTACTTAGAATGCACCCAGCCGTTTATCAATAGCTTAGATTTACTTCACTTACTTCCGAACAGTCAAAAACCGGGATTAGCTGAACCAGAAAACGTTACCTTTACCCAAATCTCCAGTGCATGACAATCAGGAATTGCCTGTGTACACGGGCTCATAGAGTTCATAGAGTTCATAGAGTTGTAGAGAGCAGAAGGGAAGACCCGTGTCAGCTCCATCACCTCCCGTTCATTGGCTGGATGACCTGTCGATGCTAAACTGTGTTCCCCGAGGGATTGTTGCAGCTGCAGCAAAAACAGCGGAATCCAGGCATGCTCAGCATGTACTTGTCCAATCGTTCTTTAAAACATTCCTCTGTCTGGGCACTTACCACACATTCAGGAAGATTGTTCCACACATTTACAACCCGTGTGGATAAGGTGATATCGGACCGGATATGGTTCCGCCGAGGTTTGAAAAGTTTCAAGCTGTGGCCCCGTGTTGAACAATCTGTGTTGAGCTGGAAAAACTGCAGCAACTCCTTCCCCAAATCGCCCCTTAAAATGCGTCTAGTATAAATCAAATCACCACGGCGACGGCGGTAGTCCAGAGTAAATAAGTTCATGCATTGGAGACGAAGGGGATAAGGTAAAACACGTAGCGTAGACACAGACTTGGATCCGCGCCTCTGGACCTTCTCAATCAATTCACATTCAAATTTCGTGAGTGGGTGTATGGCAGGTAGGCCGTATTCCAGTATTGCACGAACGTGGGAGGAAAACAGGAGCCTGAAGTTCTTCGGAGTCAATTTGTGAAACGACCTTCGTATGGCACAGAGCATCCTGGTGGCAGATGCTACCTTCCGCAACGTGTCCTGCGTTGTTCTTAGGTCTGGAGAAATAAGTACACCCAAGTCCTTCTCACCAACCACATTCTTCAACAGAAAACCACCGATGTGGTAAGCACCGAAAGGTTCCTGATCACCGATCGGGAGAACACAGCACTTAGCACGATTGATAGGCATTTGCCACTTGACCGACCAATCGTGCAGCAGATCGAGCGTCAGCTGCAATCTGTCAGCATCTTCAAGCCTGGATACTTCCGACCAAAGTTTAAGATCATCAGCATAGATCAAGCAGTCTATTTGGAGCACCTCCGGGAGATCGTTGATGAAGATTTTGAATAGTTCGGGACCAAGTACGGAGCCTTGTGGAACCCCACTGGTCATAAGAACAGGAACAGAGTCGACTTCGTTAACTCTCACCTTCATACTACGGTTATCTAGGAAATCCGCGATCCAGGCGAGCAACTTACCAGCGATGCCAATCTGCCGAAGTTTGCTAAGAAGTCGCTTGTGTGGAACCCTATCAAACGCCTTGCTAAAATCCACAAAAACTACATCAAGTCGATGACCAGCATCTACTGACTGCGCCCATTTTTCTCGGGCAACAAGCAGATTGGTAATGCAAGAGCGTGCCCTTCGAAATCCGTGCTGAGCAGGAGAGATGACGTCCAATTTCTCAAGGTGAAGATGCAAGGCCTGTTTCAGAATCCTTTCCATTGTTTTACAGAGGATTGATGACAGACAAATCGGTCGGTAGTTCACTGGATCTTGGCGATTTCCACCTTTGTACATGGGTTTCACGACATTTGCTTTCCATTTAGTTGGGAGACGACCTGCTTCAAGTGAGCTACGAAATACTTGACAAATTGGTGCAGCAATGAACTCCGCCACCTCTTTGAGGAACACGGGATGTAAGCCATCGGGACCCGGTGAAGAATTCGAGTTCAAGTCAAGAAGCAGTTCTAATACTCTATCAGTGGTAATTTCAACACGCTCTAATGGAGAGGGGTGATAGGAAGTGTCCTCAACAGCTAATGGCGCCTCCGTCGTATACACAGAAGAGTATTGCGAAGCAAGTAGAAAAGCTTTCGCCATGTCATCATGCAGCATGGTGTCCTCTTGGCTTGAATACAGTGCGGGTATACCGTTGCCAGCTTTGGTGCTTCTTTTTAAGTATGCGAAAAGCTTTTTCGGATTAACCACAGATTGCTCGGCCAGATGCTGCTCATATAATTCTCTCTTCTCGCGCTTTCTCAGAGTACATAAATTTCTAGCCTCTTTGTAATGCGCGTAATCTTGTGCCGTCTGAGAGGACTTGAACCGGCCCCAAAGTTTTCGCCTTCTCATCATGAGCGATTTCATTTCCCGATCTATCCATGGGGGTCCTTTGGAGAAAAATTGTTTTGTGACCCTTGGAACAACCCGATCAATGATAAACATCATCTTCGAGCACAAAAGGTCCCAAGCAGCATCGAGATCCAACTGATGAGGGATGTTCCAGTCCATGAGGCTGGCAGCCAATTTTAAGCGGAGGGGGTCAGCTCGCCAGAAGTTTCGGCGGTGCCCTCCTTGGACATTGATAGCTAACTGTCGTGTCCACAAAAAGGAGACTACACAGTGATCACTTTTGCCAAGAGGCTGAAGAATGGCTAGAGCGGAAACATCTGATGAGCTAGGTGTGAGCACAAGGTCAAGGATGTGTGGCACATGGCCTGGAAAAAAACGGGTAGGGGATAAAACGTGTTGCGTTAGGTTGCATTCGAGGACAATTTCTAATAAACGTGTATCAAAAGAATCTGGAGATAAATTACAATGAAGTGCATCCCAGTCTACGGCCGGAGCATTGAAGTCACCCACAATCAAACAATCTTTGCCTCCCCCGTGCATCCTTATAGAGTCTATCAGGTGGGATCCTGACCCCAAGGGGGATCTGTAGATAACGCCCACTATGAGCGGTCGGAACCCATCGTGAACCCTACTCCAAAGGATTTCCGATCCTCCGTCGAGATCACACATGGCTTCCACTGTGTGAACTTTAAGGTCTGACTTCCAGTAAAGTGCAACACCGCCCCCGGATCTCCCTCCTAGACGATCCGCACGGGATAGTTGATACCCTGGAATAAACACCTCCGAGTCCGAAACATCCGAGGATAGCCAAGTCTCCGTAAAAGCCATCAGATCGGGTTCTTGCTCCGAAGTCATGAGCAGTATCTCATCCAATTTGTTTCTCAAACTACGCACGTTCGCCGATATCACACGCAATCCACTCCTGATTCTCAGTGCACCGGGAGAATGAAAATTGGTCTCCACCGAGTCCTCGGGATTCTTTTTACTACTCGAAAATCCACAATGTGAAGGTCGCTTTCACCAGCTGCTCGTCGGATACGTAATTCATCAACGGCCTGCTTCATTTTAACTCGATCTTCTGGGGAGAGGTCTCTCAAAACATAAAACGTTTCTCCTTTCAAACGTGAGGTTCGCTGGAGGATACGGCGGCATTCCTCTTCATCCTGACAGACTACCTTTAGGGGGCGAACTTTCGAGGAGTCATCCTGCTTCCTACCGAGGCGAAAAGCGGAAACGAAGTTTATGCCCTTTTCCCCAGCATCGAACAGTAACGAAACCATCCGCCTCAGAAACGTTTGGTCCTCCAATATCCTTTCAGCTGAGGATTTCTTAATAGACTCAGGGAAGTTTACGATGATCAGACATCGTTCCCTCTCGGGAAATCGGCTTTTTTCATTTTGGTGCGGCTTTTCACGGTAAGGCTTTGCCTTGATCATATTCTCCAATTGATTCACTTTATCGATAACATGTTTTAATTATGACTGAGAAGAGTTTGAATTAGACTTAGATTTTGCAGCCTTCTTCGTCTTCAGATTATTTAGCGGAGTCTCTGGGATCATGGGTACCGGAGTTGCGCTGCTACCCGCTACCACTGCATAAGTCCTCTCCTTGCGTTCTTTGAACTGCCGCACAGTGGACGATGGTTCTGGGGATGAGGTTGAAAAATCAAGAGTTTGCTTTGGAGGGGACGTGTCGAGGACAGCAACAGATGAAGGCAAAATAGGGAGCAGCGGTTCATCCTTTTTCTTTCGCACAGAATGGAGACATGAAGGACATGGACTAATTGGAGGTAGATCATCCGAAACACGCCTGACACTTAGCCCAGTCCGACAAGAGTCACAAATAAAGGTGACGACTGAGGAAATGGTCCTTTGCAGTGGATCGTACAGATCTGGACTGATGTTACAACATGCAATGTGAAGCCATCCTTCGCAGAAGGAACATTGAACGGCCTTCGAGCGAGAAGTGACAGCCTTACAACAATCCAAGCATTTTGTGGACATTGTATCTGGTATTCAGTAAATTCAGAAGGCCCTCAAGACGGAAACGAAACGCAACGGATGTGTGCCTAGAATTCAGAATGGCTCAAGGAACTTAAGAAAATCGCCAAATTCCTCCATACACTTTTCTACCAAACGGAGTTTCATTTGTAACTTGTCAATCATAGGTTAGACCAACACGACATTTTGCTCTAGTTCCTTAAAAAACTAACACTGTATTGAGACCTTCCAACGTTTGAGGAAAACGTGACTTGTGCACGGATATTATTCATGTTGTACGTTGGCATTTGTTATTTTGAGGAATATTTTTGCGTGTAGCATAATGCGTTTGAATATGTGTTGAATACTGTATGCTGTTGATTTATCGAAATATGGTCAAGTAAACATGAGAAAAATTGTTATATATTTTCCTCTTTTTCTATATCATTTTGTACGATGTAACGATTCTAAGGCACTACGTTTGAAACAAAGGATTTCAGCTTATTTGATCCAAAGACCCACACTAGCATCCAAGCGATGTGGGCGAAGGTTTTAGCAACTCTCCAGATCCCAATGTTCTTTGGTCCGCTAATAGTTTGTCAGTGAGATTGTTTGGTGTCGATTTTCTCGTTCTAACTATAACACCTCTACGATTGATATGGACAGAGTACAGCGATCATAGTGGCCAGGCCTATGCAAATATCCTGTTCTATAACAACAACTTTCTTTAATTTATGCCTGAGACGAAGAAAGGCGGCGCACCTCCCCTCCCATGCAGAGTGCGCTGTCTTTTCATCGTTTATTTAGGCACCAACATTGGTAGAAAGTAGAGGCATTTGTTAGCTAGATTTGAGCAATTTGACTAACATTCTCCTTGGTAAACTTTACTAACTTCTGTCATTGACCGTGCTACCGATAATTAAGCGTGATTCCATCATGAATGCCACGGTGTAGACCAATGTAGGGAGCAAGTGATTTACTCACTTTCAGGCTGCTAGAAGCGATCAAAATGCCTTCGTCGATTCAGGCACTAGAAATTATGCAAACTCTTCATCAAATTCCGAAGCTGATATCCATGACTGATAAGAAGTCATGTAAACCTGACGAACAAGACTCGTTCACTATTCTATATGGTGCAGACGTGCCCTGTTGCGTTTTCCATTGGCCGTAGTATACAGGTAGTGCTTATTATGATATTGACCTTAGAAAACAGCACCAGGCATCTGATCATTGAAAAGAAACTGCACTATTTTTAGTTGAATAAGCGATTCTTACATGTTTGAGCCCAAAACGCAACTTACACCATGTGAAGGAAATAGTCTCAACACTGCAGAAATGAACTCACACTAGTAATTCAGTGCCATATCCGAGATTAAATCAGACTGCAAAATAAGTTAACATAATCGACTTATGTCAATTTATTCACTGCAGCTGAAACGCAGTTGTATTTCGAGTGAGCTGAGCAGGTTAACAAATACATGCATAATGAATGTTCTTATTGCACTAGTTTAATACGTGCAACTTAACCAAACAGGAAATAAATGAGTTACTAGCTTGATTTTTCATCGGTTTTTTGACTGGTTATCACGAACAAATGTCTGAGAAGCAATGTACGGAACACCAGCGTAATTCAAAGTGCTCGAAGCTAATGATACTGCAAATTTGCTTTGTGTGCGCATTAGGGTCTTGTCGTTATATGTGTGCTTTAGGTGGTCAACAATGCGTTTCGGTGCAGCAATGCTGTGTGGACAAAAATACCAACGTCTGCAATCAATTGAAATGTTGAACTGAATTTGCTCTCCGGACAGACACGATTAGTGTTTGGGACATGTAATACATATATATTACTTTGTAAAGTATGTTAGGTCAAAATGCCAACCGCGGTGGTTCTTACAAACAAATGGACGTCATCTTACTCACCCAACCGCGGACACCACAAGGTTATAAAGGCCATTAATTCAGTTGATGCCTTATAACTGGCATTGTGCATTGTAGCCACAAGTCAAAACAAGGATGTCAAATGTTCCGTTCTTGAGCAGGAAACATTATTATTTTTATACGTGAACACCTATAAATACAGATAACGGGATTCCGCTCACAGCCGCGCTCCAAATAGTGCTGCCCCACTCCAATGTACAAATCAGTTGCTTCGCTGAAGCTCTCTCTATTGGTTAGACGTACCCAGTGTTATTTGTCCATGAGCACTTATATGTCAGCGTCAGGCTGCCGTTAAGGTAAGAACCAAATTAATCTCACGAATCCTGCGAATCTGCATTTTGTTTGTTCAGACTATGGCTTGTCATACATATTTATGTGATTTTTGTCATTGAGAAGCAAACGAAAGGCACGTATTCAACAACCATGGCTTTGGTGTGGTGTACAAGTTATTGTGGGGAAATAATTACTCAAACCATTTAATTTTGGTTTACTTTTGCTTTACATATCAAAATAACTGAACGTTCTGTTCTTCCATCATAATTACTACCAACCTCATGATATTACCTAACATGCAGACTACGCCGTTATTCAACGCAAACGATTACTAATCTATTTAACTCAATTTTAGAGGATACCTGAACAGGAACCAAGCATTTCTAAGCTTCACCGGTGCAGACTATCCGGTTGTGGGTGATTTGTTGTTTCGCATCATAGGTGACGAGTCATGTATGTTTTGCATTGTAGTTGTTGTCCATATGATCCGCACATAACCGGAAATTGTCTGAATTAAACTAGAGCATGATAGACGAAACCTATTGAGCATGAAAGATACTGTCATTCTCTTTTCATCTCATGAAGTTAAATGTGTACAATCCCGTCCGATCAGCTGTTGTAATTACAACATCGCGGATTAATAAGCTACCTCTGAGGCTTCTGTTGAAATTTCTGTGAGTCTTCTTGGCTGCTTCATACCTACATACGATTGGGAACGGATGAAGTATAATTGGTCAGAAGAGTGGCTTGCCTGTGTTTGCTACAACCATAACTTGGATTTTGAATCAAATGCGTTTTTCTTTCCAGAGGTTGTCCTCCCGCGTTACCGCTTATCTCGTATCACTGTCCACTTGATGCGTTTCCGTCCGGTATCTCAAGTTTCAAAACATTACAAATAAAGGTTTATTGACAATAGGACCTGTATCTATTTACAGTTGCAAACTCGGAGCAACTGGGAAACGATGAACTCTCAGGTCCGCCTGTGAGAACTAGCTTAGTCAGCTTATGTAAGTGGGTAAGTGCTTGCTCGATTTCGCTTATTTGCAGCGATATGTTAAACGTATCCACATAATTTGAACTCTTGTGGAAGCGTGCATCACATTTCACACACAGCACCGTTGACACGTCCGACCTAGATTAGATCGGCAGCTTCCTTCACAAACGGAAGCTTCAAGTACCTATAGGGGATCACTGTCTAACCAAATTGAGGTAGGAAGTGGTGTCCCACAAGGCTTAGTGCTGGGACCGCACTTAATCCTGGTGTTTATCAACGACCTCGCAAAAGTCGTCTTCTCAAATGTCCTGCTTTTCGCCGATGACGTCAAGATATGGCGGGCGCTTATTAACAAGTGAAATCACGATCTGCTCCAACATGACCTACATTTCCTTTGCGAGTAGTCAAAGAGCAACATGTATTAATTGAACGTAGCTAAGTGTTACGTGATACATCCGTGTCACCAGCCGGTGGGCGCTTAAATCTTGGAGAGCAAACCTTGGAAAGTGTCTCCCAGAAGCGTGACTTGGGTTTATTTGAACAGGAAGATCACGGGTGGACAATGCAAGCTGAGAAGGCGACGAGAAGCGGCAATCAACACTTCGGTTGGTTTGAACCGTCAATCTTCCCCAAATGCTTCACGGCTACGTGCGATCGCACGTGGAATAAAGGGTAAAAGTTATACATTTTACTTATGACTTCATATGGAATATGTTGCAGAAGGAGATTTTATATCTTGAACAATTTTGCATGTTTAAGAAAATGATAAATATTTATCTGTCAACTGAGAGTGGAATGCAATTTAACGATTTATCTTGCTTAAGAAAAGCGGTATGAAGTAGAGGTGGATCGTGTATAACACCGAAGAGCATATAGTTGATTCATGTTCAACTAGTGCACCAACAAAATCTTGATCATCTTGGTCAAGTTGTTGCAACCGCCTCATATGTTCTCCTTTAATGGAAAAATTTATGCGGTTTTACTCCGTTCACATCAACCTCATTCAAAATGTCTTCTGATCTAAAACTGTTAGCATAATTGTTTATTGGCATGGGGTTAGGAATCATTTTCGTAATCCCCCGCAATTCGACTAATGCGTAATACTTCTTCTGCGATTATCTTTGTTTTTGCTCTGGAATGTTAGCCATTAATCCATAGTTTCCAGAGTAAACAGCACAACAGCACATACTGGAGTTCAGTGATTGATGTCATCGGACTCCCTATTGTGCGAATATCTGCTACTCATAATGTATACAAAAATTCGTTTGAGTACAGTTTTGCCTATGGCAAATTGGTGCAGTTATCTCTATTCGGCTGTCAGGCGGTATAATCTTAGCGCGTGAGCAGTTTGATCTGTTTTTCGCTGTTTTAAAACATGGTATCTGCTTAGTTTGGCAGTAACGATATTATCCTTAATGTAGCCTATTTTCGTATTGTACATTCTTCCATATTTAATCGTTAACCGCAACTGGGCCAATCTCCTGAGGTGACGGATATAAGCATCTTAATACTAACGGGTTAAACGCATGCAATGCACATTGTTATCGACAGGTTGGCGAATACAAGAATGTCATAATTGAACGATCGGCATGACGGACGGTTCTGAGGCTTCATTGCCTCCAACGCATGCATAAAAGCAGCCCTAAAACGCACACATGTTGAAAAGGTGATGGCTTATATGATACTTTGCCACACCGGCGCTCGGTCATGGAGAGCATGGCGGGATTATCCTGCATGGAAGCAAGCCGCTGGGGACAGTTCCATGGATGGCCGTATTACTATTCCTGAACATTTGTTTAAACCTGCATTTGTTGTTGTTGCAAACTTTTCCATTTCTTTAATACATTAAACCAGACAATTTAAAATCTGTTTCGGAACCATTGCAAAAATTGTGTACAATTAGTATTTTATGCGAGTATGCTGTACTTATTAATCAAACCACGTAGTTCGACTGTGCCTCGCAGCATTTACTTGCTTATTTATTTAAATTATAACACCTCATATACCTGGCTGGAGTATAAGATTCAGGTCATGTCGATGTCAGTGGAATGCAGCTCCACGCTACCTAGTGCAGAGTTTTGCTTGTTTAAGAGAGTAAATGGTTATAATTTTATGTGAACCACCTGCAAATTAATTAAATTTACCAAATTTTGGACCTTAAGATTTTGTTTTGAGAACTTCTGCCAAATGGTCTTCCTGTTAGGTACCACTGCTAAACGCGTAAATGTAAACTTTCTCACTGAGCAGATAAAGCAACGCATTGGCCGACTACTATTTGTTGGCTGTGCATTTACAACAAAACGCGGCATCCTCTGATCTTGTGCAACGATGTACTACCGCCTCTCGGACTACGAATGGCCCCACAAAGATTTTGCTATGCTTATAATTATGAACACGTGCAAGGAGTTTTGACTTCAGCTTGTTTGCATTCAAATATCGAAGACGGAATAAAAGATCAATGTTTATCGTAATTCACGTTTGAATTGAACCAACAAATAAGTGAAGATAGTTGTTAGGTGGGCTTTAAATAACTCAGGAGCAGGGGTGGACTAAGAGAGAGAGGGATATTGCGTTCCCCAATCTCAATCTTTTGGAGATGACACATATGTGGTTTCGAAGAGGAAAATTTGTCAACATCTCCTGGAAAGCGTCCTGCTCTTTTATCAGTTATGAATCACGGTGTGCGATTAGATTGCATCATGACAGGTAAAAGCATTGAAATGCTGAATGATTTCCAGCTATAACATCGTAGAGCGATTGTCGACCTTAAGCTAATAAGGCATGTACGCATAAAACATTTTATAACAAAAGATGTGGCATTTTACATGTTTCAAAACTGTTAGGATAAATGTATATGCTATTTTATGAATGATGCGGTAATTTGAGCTAAACTATAAGGCAGACGAGCACATCAGGACCTTGAGCCTTAGGTGCGTCGAAAGAGGAATGTGTATAAGGGATTGGATATTTATTAAGATCAGAAGGTCTCAACATTAAAGTAATACCCGAGTATTTAAGTGCATAAATACGGTACATATTGTAACTTGCAGTATAAAATTATCGTGCTCTGACTGACTGATGGAGTTAAACAAATATGTAAGAAAGGGACCAACAACACAATTAGATTGTATTAGGTAGATATTCTTCACTACCAGACTCACTCAGACAGCTGGCACATCCACGGAAAGCACTATACGCGCGTTTCACCCTTTTGGTAATCCTCAGCCGTGCGCATTCCATCGGACCATTGGTAGGGCTCGAACTTGCAACTCCACTGTTGCCAGCCGTGATTGAGACTACTCAGCTACGGATAACGGCAGAGACCATCATAAATAATCTACTATCCACTGTTTTATCTGCTGCTGCCGTGCACATGACCGGATATCCCCTTCATTAAGCGATGAACTTAATAACCATAAACGGTCAGTTAACTAGTGGCAGTATAGTCAGTTTGGTCTGCATAATGTTTACAGAAAAGCAAAAGGGGAGTTGATTGGCACGGTTAGAAATTCCTTACATCTAGGCTCAGTCAGACAGCCGGCGAAGAATCTGAGAAACATTGTACGCGCCTTTCATAGTTTCCGGAATCCTCAGCAGTTCGCATTCCATCGGACCTTACACATACATCATACACCTTAGCTAGAGGTGGGGAACACATCAGCTACTGTGCAGCAATACACAGAAAAAAAGGAGAGAAAAAAAGAATTCAACTGGGGCAAGCCGGCTGAGCTACCGGTAACGGATGGGCATCGTCCCGGTAAGCTACCAGCCGGCTACTGTGCATCAAAAAATATATGCGAAATTATATAAAGCTAAATAATGAGATCGTGGTTGGAGGGGGAGGCTAAGAGGGATGGGGTGGGATAAAGAAACTCACAGCACGAACGCCACTGATGTCGGCTCCTAACCATATCAGGAAGTGTATTCAACCAAACATGTTAATCGTCTTTCGGACCCCAACCAGGGAGCCGAGACGCTCCAACCGGGGCCAGCTCAGAAGTGAGGGACTTCATTCCTCTCGACCAAGTAATCGCTTGGCCACCTCTCCTCTTCTTCCATCCACACCCCCGGTGCGCAAACAACGCAGGTCGTATGAGTCGGTGGGCTGACATGCCTAACACGTGGCCGAGCCTGCGAAGTCTGGTGCATGAATTGACAGTGCTGAGCGGTTCATTTCATTTTCCTGTGCCTTAAACAAGGCGTCGAACACGCTCCTTGCTCTCGCGGTGTTCCCACCAGATGTGAGCTAAATTACGAAGGCACCGGTGGTCGAACGTAACTAACCTCTTCAGGTCCGCTGCTTTAAGCGGCCAGGATTCACAACTGTACAGTAGGGTCGAGCGCACCGCCGCATTGTACATTCTACCCTTCAGGGCGAAAGTGATGTCTCGCCGGCGCCATAAGTGTCGAAGGTTAGCAAAAGCGCCCCCGAGCTTTTGCTATACGGTTAGTGATCTCATCTTCAGTCCCACGGGCGCTGATACAACGTCCTAGGTAGTATAATTTTTGAAGGACTTCTAGCTGATAACCACCAACGGTCAGCGTAGGAGGCGGTCCAGACCAATATTGGAGGAACGCTTTGCATTTCGATGGTGCAAAGCAAAGCCCGAAGTGACGGAAAGCTAGTGGCGACCTGTCCAGTGCCGCTAGACACGTTTGTGAGTTGTCACAGATGAGGGCATTGTCGTCTGCATACCCCATGTCAAGAAGTCATTCTCCTGGGAGTAGCACCGCACCTTCTAAGTCGTGTCCTGTGAACGCGATTTCCATGACTTCGTCAACAGCGAAGTTGAAGATGAAACGTGACAGAGGGCATCCTTGTCTCACGCCGCTGGAGATATTAAAGGGTGACGACAACTTGCCGTATGCCCTCACTCTGCCCGAGCTACGCGCATATAATGCACGGATAATATTCACATATTTCTCAGGTACGTCTTTCCTGAGTAGACAGTCCCAAATACATGTCCATCCACCGAACCGAATACACTTTTGATATCGAGGAACACGACAACGTTGGGTCGATTAATTGAACCGATGTTTCGCTATGATTCCTCGCGCCATGTTATATCATCAACTGGTAATTTTAGAATGAATGGCTCAAACTTGCAGTTGATATCTTTTCAAATAAGCGGGAAAACTATTGCAAGTATAATCTTCTCAAACAACACAGAGCGCGCTGATTACATTTTGTTGGGGTTAATTGTCAGCTGCTCAGTTTTTAAAATATCGTAGGAGTACTCAGCGAGATTATATATCCACCATTTTACATGCTATTAGTCTCAATAGGTTATCTTTAAGACACTTACCATGCGAGTATTCAACAGCTGTCTTCTCAACGGAAAGCTTGTCATAAAGCAAGTGAGACCCTTTAAACCAAATGGGAAGGCTCTACATTGTATTGGTCTCTCACTAATTACTACTGCTGGTCCAACTAAACTATCGAGCTGTGAACAAGACTGAAGCGGCGCGGGGTGTCACGAATATGTCATACTAAAATGCCTCTTTACTCTTTTTTAACTTCAAGTTCAAGTTCAATTTGGACAGGAACAGTAGAAATATTCTCATGTGTGTTCCTCCGTCAATACGTCAATGAACCTTGATGAAGTTCGCGGGAGCGATTTGAAACCGAGAAGAGCAAAATCTATACACACGTATCACATCACGGTCAATTAATCAATGCCCACGCGACCCGCATTAGCACTCCTCGCTGAACCGGCCAAGTGAATAAGAGTAAACACTACGAGAAGGGAATCATTAAAAACAGAATATTGCGAATTGTAGTAGGGGAGATAATGTGTGGACAAGACACTAAGAGTAATAAATGTGAGAAGCCAAGGAAATGGATGTAGAAGTTAAGAAACAAATGGAATGCTCTGAGACTGCAACCCAAGGGCGTCGAGCCGATGTTCAAACTCCTTCACCGTTGGTGCTTATAATACTTCTCTGGGTACTGCGTTCCATGAGTCGATAACACTGCGTGATAAACGTAAGTCAATGCTAGCGCGATCAGATATGGGCTTATGCAGCTTCAGAGAGTGACCACGAAGAGTTGGTATCTGAGCCCGATGGAACAGTCCGGTCAACATACTGTACGTAGAATCAGGTCTCCCCGAAGGCGCCTATAGTGTAGCGAAAACATCTGCAACCTGAGCTGACTATCAGGATGTGTGAGATTCCTTAATCCTTGTAATATGTTTGTGCCAACCAATAGGATTGTTCAAGTGTCATATTGTCGCGTATAAAGCATGGAGGACAGACGTGCACGCAGTACTCTAAGTATGGCCTGACAAATGCTGAGAACAATGTACCAAACATGTCGTTGGTTATGGTACTGAACGACCTGCAGATCATCCACAGCATTCGGAAACCCTTGCGGGTAGCATTTGTCCAGTTCTCGCTGGATTTGAAGTCAAAAGATACCGAGATACCCAAGTCGGTTTTTTCAGCCACTTGATGCAGTACATTTCCGCCAAGTACATATGGAGTTGTGGAAGTGCTTGATCTTATGCGCAAGACCGAAAACTTGGCAAGATTTATTGGCACCTGCCACAATTCTTACCAATCCCAAAGCTTGTCAAGAGCTGTCTGCAAAACCGTTGGTTCTACAGAAGCGCTTACTGTCTTCCCAAATTGTATGTTATCCGCAAACATAAGGGATGGCGCCTTAAGCTTCTCAGGGAAGTCCTTGACATACAATGAAAGCTGTAGAGTTCCCAGAAACGACCACTGAGGAACACCACAGAGGATGGCTTGTCTGAAATACAACCCTGAACCCACTGAAACTCTCAACCGCATACCTTCCAGGAAAGCCAAAATCCACTTCAATACTTGGCCTGATACGTCGTAGAATTCTAGTTTAAATAAAAGACGGCGATGCGGTATGGTGTCAAAAGCATCAGAAAATAGGATGAACATATCATCTACCGCCTGTCCTTGATCTACAGCCTGAGCCCAGCACTCTCGGGCTACCAACATGTTAGTGAAATAGGAGTGGCCTCTGCGGAACGCCTGTTGAGCCGGGCTGAATAAATTAAACTTAGCCAAGTGCTTTTCTAGAGCATCTCTTGCCAGATTCTCTAAAACTTTCACTAGTACATTGTTAGGCCAACCGGTCCATAATTTACGGGTAGTTGCTTTTCACCCCTTTTGAAAATAGGGCACACGATAGCATCTCTCCATTAATCAGGTAGAGAGCAGCTACGAAGAGACTTCTCAAAAAGACATTTAATCGGTTTACACAGTAATTCGGCCGACTCGTACAAAAGTTTGGGATGGAGGGCATCTATCCCGGCAGCTTCAGTGGGCTTCAGGTCACGCAGAAGCTTGAGTACTTGAGCTTCTGAGATGGAAAGATCCGTCAGAAAGGAATCTCCTGGTATCTCTACCTGCAATTCGGTATTACGTAACGCAGATTCACGAGCAAACGCTGTAGCATATTGTTCCGCAAGTAAGCATCCGCATCCTTCTCGCTTGTTACTTCGGTGCCGTCAGGTTCAAACCGCACATAGATAGACAAGTTTGGATTGTGTCGCCGTTTGACACAGCCAAAGAGGCCTTTCGGTTTTGTTGATGCCGATCCAGACAGTGCTATTTCATACATCAAGCGTGCGGCCCGCAGATGCTGTTTACATGCATTTCTTACGTCTCGGTAGCGATGATATGTACTTATTGAGGGAGCTGATATGTAAGTCCTCGTACAACCAGATCGCCTACTGAGCATCCTGCGCTCCTCAGAGTCAAGTGAAGGCGGCTTTTCTCATATTTTATTCCTCCTTGAGATTCGAATGTGGGGGAGAGAAGTCTCTCAAAGGAAAGATTTGAACTTGTCCTGAGTAATCTGGACGGTGCTATCCTCTGGAACGACACAAGGTTGACTTGCAACTTTGTCCCTGATGGCTTGCAAATCAAAGCGTCCGATAATCGGACTGCTGATAATACATTCTTCAAGGTACTGAATTAAGGCGAATTTGAATAATAGGCAAATGTGATCACTAGAGCCCACGGGTAAGCATACACTACATCTCGTACAAAGTCCAAGGATTTTGCACAGATGAGGCTTAAAATGGAAGGCTTTTGGTCCTCCATGAACCTAGTTGGCCTCTGTACAAACTGAGAAAGTGATGCTTGTAAGGATAGGTCAAGGGGATCTTCGGTAAAACATTCAGAAACTGCTGTGCAGAAATTACGCCAATCAACCTCAGGAACATTAAAATCACCCGTAACCAGACATATATTTGTCGTATGAGTATGAAAGAAATCAATGAACCCGCTTGACGCACCTTCGGGGGGCTTCTGTAAACTAACACAGTATTAAATTGCATGAAAGAAGCGCAAACATACGCCGCAAGAGCCTCGGTAGTTACATTGGGCGAATTAACTAAATATGTTCGCGAAATAGTCAAGGTGGATCAGATGTACAAAACAACTCCACCTCCGCGACAGCATGAGGCGCGATCAACTCGCAGAAGGGTATAGCCAGGCAAACACATTGCACTCTCCAGGATGTCAAAGAACAGCCACGTCTCAGTGAAAGCAAGTACGTCTGGTCGAGAAATATCTACAAGAGTGCCAATCTCGCACATCCTGTTCCTCAGACTACGCAGATTGCTGAATACTACTTTAAGGAAAATGGGATTGTGAGCTGGGGATCAAGTGCCACCAAAACGGGCTCTGAAAGAGCGGAAATAGACCTCTGGCTCACCACCCACCAATCATAGACCCGTACCACCCGCCTCGCGACGGGATTTGATGTCCTTTATGGCGGCCTTCAATTTCAACCTTTCAGTTAATGGGAGGTCAGGTTTTATACTGACCCCAGAACCCTTGAGTTTAAAAGCGAAACGCAGAAGCCTATTACGCTCGTCCGGTATTGAAAGAACGACTCTCAGTAAACCGGGTTTTAAGTTCGAAATATCAAAAGGCACAGACCTAAGCCAATTGAGTTTCCGCACAGTTACGCCATGAAACCCGGGCGGTAGCCGTTTGGAAACGAAAAACTTAAACCGTTGTAGGTCATCAAGTATTCGCTCTTTTGGAAGAGCGACGGTGGACTCCGTGACATTCCTGAAGATGACACTGCCATCACTGTAAGAGTCACTGCGGCGGGGGTGCCTACTCCACGCACCAGTCACAGATGCCTGCGACTGCGTGGCTGGTTGCTTGGATGCCCTAACTGCGTAGGAAGAGGGTTTGGGAGGAGACGTCGAATAACTCAATACTGAAGGGTCTGCAAGTGACGTGCTTGACTGATCCTCTCTCCAGTCCAGTACTACCGCATTTTGCAAGTTTATAGCTTCTTCTTCTTGCCCCGCTTAAGTTTTGCTGGCAAGGTCTGCAATATTTCGTCACTAGTTGTGGAATCACGTAGCCCTTCCAACTGTGTAGCGCCAAGTAGCTCACACTATGTTGCTGGATAGGGTGTTAGGTCGACAGAATCCGTTTGTGTGCTACTATCCGCTAATTTCACCTAGCCAAAAATGACGGATGGTGTCAGGCGATGTACCATACATTCAACTTTCGCATCTCAACTTGTCAACAGCAATGAGAACATATTTGTCAGTCTGGAAAAGCGCGAATCAAAGCAATCCTTCGTGGCTACACACCGCTGAGCTTTAAGCTTAAAACAATCTTCACAGCTATAAAGGAACCTATCATTGCTTGCCAAGAGAGTATACCGATTAGTAGGCAAACTGATGCATGCCTCATGGAACCATCTATCACAAAGATCGCATTGCATGCCATCCGACAAGTAAGTTACAGTAATGGATCATCTCTCTAAGCCGCATAAGTAAAATGGATCAGCTGTTTTAAAACCCGAAGGCAAACCCCCAACTTTGCTAACCATCTTGACAGTAATGAAGTAAAGGTAAGGACAACGAAAAGGTGAGGACCGGAGTGCGAATACGTACAATGCAGACAGCGAGAGCAAGATAAATGTACCCACCGATTTGAACTCACCGTGGGCACCGATATGATGCACTTTTCTAAGCAGGGCAGTGTCCACACAAGCGTTTTCTTGCAGGTAAAAGAGTATTCAGCGTATGGATGGAGTAGCAAGCCGTAAGTCGTACGGAGACTGCGTCGTGACAACTAAGACACCCACAAGTGATTGCAACTTTGTTGGGAATTCAGTGTCCCATTGAAGCACAGAAAACTGTCAGAAAACATTTATGCAGTGTTATTCAAATAGCTTCCAAACCAGGAATCCGTCGAAGAAGAGCCCGAACGATGAAGCACGACATGTAGGCCGTGGCCAAATATTCCGGTAAGTTGACACTTCCAAGTCATTTCCAATCACAAGAAGACTGACACAAGCCGAATTTTCTGTACGGTGTTATTTAACTGCTGTTATCAAACAAGGATTTCAGTGAAGAAAACCTTGATTGTTCTAATTCACTACTACAACCACGACAGAGAACCTTATAGGTTGGTGCGTATATACATACAGCAAGAGAACATTGCAAAGCTTACGAGCCAATTATGCCTCCAACTTCAAAGGAATAAAAGGCTCGAGCAGTATTACTGTTTATATTGTAGGTTCCTCAAGTTTAAAAAAGGTCCAATTTACTGTGCAAACATAGGATAAATTTGCCATCCACACAGATCAGCTAGTGCGGATAATATACACATTGAAGCGCTGGAAGTAGCAGTCATGCATTTAGCCGAAGCACGAACTTGATTCCTTCGGCTCTATCTTGACTGCAACATATTTCCGTCAAAATACAAGCCGGGTATTATCAACCCTCTTAACAAGGAAGGGCGTTGATCTGAACTTGCCAATTACCACCCAGTAACGCTTCTCGCTATATTCGTAAATGTCATGGAATAATGATTTTAAATGGGTAAAATAGCTAATGCTTAACAGATCCCGTAGGATGGTCATGGGGAAAGTTCAAATATAAAAATAATCATTTACAAAATTCGGTTTGCAACCGTGAACTCACTGAAGTATACCTAGTAAAGGCTGTAAATCGAAGCTAAACCCCTAAGAAACGACGGTAAACGGGATGTTGGTGGAAATCTTGCCTCCATCTAGTGTACACTATTGGAGATGAAAAACGTGGAATGATATGTAGAAGTTCACTAACAGTGTAAGCTCTTACAGGCGTTTGTGTTTATCCATGGGATATCCAGGCTAGACCTATGCGTCATGATGCGTCAGATGGTGTCCCTTTAGTTGGTCTGAGGTAGCTAGTTCAAAGAGGTCAGTCGACTTAATTCTACTGAGACCTTTCATAATCCTAAACGTTTCTATCAGGTATACCATTAGTCTGCGTTTTTCTAATGATAACAAGCCTAAGCAATCCAGGCGATCAACATACAACTTCTCACGCCGGACTTCAATCATCGTGGTGGCCAATCTCTGTAACATATCTAAGCAAGCGACATCCTTTCGATAGTAAGGTGGGCAAGCCTGACCCTAATACTCTAAGTGCGGCTGAGGCACTGTTTCGTACAACGATTGAAAGACCTCAGGATTAATATTACACAGTGCTCTTCTCAGGCGAAACTTTACTGTTAGCAGTATAACAGCACTGGTCCGAAGGCCAGAAGCTATCTACCAAAACGATGCCCAGTCCCTCGCCTTATGTACACATTGCAATGTCATAGAACCTGTGGATGTCTGCACCGTTATCCCAATGTTACTGCATGATAACAGCTGACATTTGTTCGCGTTCAATGGCGAGCCTAATGATTCAGACCAGTTTATCTCAGTGCACAGCTCTTTAACAATGTATCCTTATCTCCATTACTCACAAGCTTTAATTCTTCGGCAAAATGCATAACAGTCGCTCCCGAAGAGTGGAGTTTGATCATTCATAAACATAAGAAACAACAACTGTCCTAGCACTGCACCCTAGGGGGCTTCGCTATGGGCAGTGCCGTTGCTAGATCTGGCTCCACCAGCGATGACACTGAGATTTCCGCCACAAAGGAAATCGTAACCCAATTCATAAACTGGAGTTGCAGTCCAAACCAAGTCAGGTTCTCTAATCATAACCGATGATTGACCGAGTCAACTGCTTTACTGTAGTCTAGGTAGAAGACCTCCACTGGAATCCCGATTTCGAGGCATCTAGTTATATCATCCAAGAAGCCCAACAACTTCATAAGACATAACTTCTTTCTAACCAAGCCATGCTGTTCCACTACAATCAAGTTGTTAACAACCGTGCTCACAAACGCAGTGCCTGATGAATTTTTCCACTTAACTTGAATACTTGACAGACCTACGGACCCAGTGTTGAGTAGCGTAGACTTGGAACCTTCCTTAAGAATTGTCACAACGCTTGCTGTTTACTATCTATGTGGTAGCCTACCTACCCGAAGAGAAAAGCTGAGGAGGATCAAGTCGGATACTTGAGAATACCAGAAAGCGGTTGAACAGTCGCTGGATAAGGGTTGGCAGGACCTGCCGTTGTATAAGAATTTAAGCCAGCCAGCACCTCAAAGAACTCTGATGTGATCATTACAACGTCTTGCATTTCGGCCTCACATGAGTGATGTGACTGCGAGGGAATTGCACAACCATTGTCCACACGGTACAAGTGCCTAAAGATACACAATAGCGCATCCGCCTTAGCTGCATCATCCACAACGTCACTAACCTTTTTATTAATCAAGTTACCAGTCCCCACCCTCAAATAACAATTTGACTGGGCATAACTGTAACGCAACTCTGGATTTCATTTTGCATTCTGAGCTAATCTGAGGTCATGGTGATATTTAGCTGGCTTATGCAATTTGATTGCTGTATATCGATATAGTGTATAGTGTAGCCATTGATGAAGTCTCCTGATCCTGAAACATTTTCAAACTAGTATTACGTCTCCGAAGCTTTCTGGCAATTTCAGCTCGCTAACAGCGTGGCTTATTCCTGCTTCTTTTGGGTCGCAAAGAGGCAAACTTATCTATCAATGGTATGAGAACAGATTTAAGCATACTTCATTTTTGGTTTAACGTTTCCTGTTCTTAAGCAAGAACCCAAGGGGGAGCTGCAGGGCTCTGTTCTGCAAACGGAAAATAGGGATTCGGCAAATCTTTCCCATTAGTGGAGGTTTCAATGGTAGCTTTTTTGCATTCACCAAAAAGATAAGGACAAAGTGATCGGTTCTACCTATGGAGGCCCACGCATGCACATCTGTTACATGGTCATGCCTAGCGATCACGACATCTAAAATGGAGGGGTAGTCCCAGATCAACTTCTCGTCGGATAGAAGACGTGTTGGATGAAAACATACTCCTGTATCCATTCAACCAATTCCTCTCTAAAGTAACTGTCAACTTGATGAAATGCTCCTATTCTGCATGTGGAAGATGTAGGTCACCAATTATGACAAAATTAAGTACAGTAACTACTGCCCGCTTTATCATGTTGTTGAGCTATTTATCCTCCACTCTGGTGGAAAAAGGCCTCGGTACACACGGCGGAAAATTTCAAATTTGCCACCTACCTTCGAAAAGCAAGAACCAGCCTGAACATTCGACGTTGCTATAGAAAACGTAGCTTTCCAATGCTGGTGTTTGTCAATAACGAGCAAAAGCACTCTCCATCAACTTGCTGTCCGAGTCCATCTACTATATTACTGGAGAAATCCACCAGTAATTTGCTAACTATATCATTGGACGACATCCAGATTTCAATCAAAGCGACAACATCGGTGAGTCTCCAACGCAGCCTCAACGTTTCCCAATTGTTCCTGATGCTGCAATAGTTAGTTTACCATAGATTCAGACCTCTCTGCAGATTCCTCGCTTCGACTAATGATTCTTTATAGTTCCTTTCGTTCTCTGTGTCCGAGAGGACAGCCCGATTTTTGGAATAGTTTCGGAACAATCCCCAGAAGCAACAAGTTGATCTCCAGGACGAACAAAGGGGTTTCGATAGGTCCCACGACACTTCTTTTTGTGTTGGCTTAGCTGCATTTGCTTTGTTAACAGGACGCACAGTCGTTTTTTAATTCACATATTTACAGCTCTGCTTTTCTTAACCGACCAACTATCTGTTAAATCAGCCTCAGATGCCGCTGGACTAATCTCAGGAGCGACGAACACTCGCCTACACCCAGCCCACAAACTGTTCCCAACTTTTGGGGATGTAAGTTGAACCGCGGTTGGGCCAGCTGTTGCAGCTACTGCTATTCACCCAACAGACCTGAGCATTCAAGGTGGATATTAGATGCATTGGTTTAGACATCAATCATCTAACAACCTTGTCAACTAGCTTCAAAACCTTCCTTCCTTGCTCCACTGAAACACTCCCTACACAAGGAACGGGTAAAGCGGGTTCTCCTATTCTTAACAACAACACTCCCATTATATGGAACTCATCATGCATAAGAAATGAAGGAACGTCTAAGTGTTTGGAACATTAAAGTAATGACAACCTGTTGAAGGTATCACAACTTCGTCCAAACCAACAAGGCAAGTCCGAGTATAGACAACCTGGTGTAATTCATTGTCTACTGTCACCCAAGGACGACTTCTCCAATCCAGGGAGCTGTGTATTAAAAAAATTTATGGATACTAAATACTATGTGGCATCCAAAATCCCCTATCCGTCAACCTCTTACAACCACCACAGCAAACAACCTCCCATGTTGAATAAGACCAATAGCAACTGTCTCTTGGCTAAGCCAATTTATCATCCTACAATCCACAAAAATTACTGGAATTGCACAGATAATTGAAGGACATCGGTCAGTAGGACTATGTTACCACCTGCTCCGTTCCAAGTTCCTTCAATCTCTCGAGCGGCTTCTTCCAACAACTACTTTTAGCGGCGACGGGAATAGACTCCCACCCATTACCGTCTCAGATACATCCGGCGGAGGTAAACATCATGATCCCATTTTTCCTCTAAGTAGTCCAGATGACAAAGCTAGTCCGTTGCCAAACCAACAACAACCTAAGCTTGATGCCTCGGTTTCCGTTGTGCCCCCAAATGTTTCGATATCCACACATGACACGCTACCCTTATCAACACATGTTCTAATGCCTAACTCGGGCCCACCATACTCGCACTTACCTATCATGTGCGCCATGGTCGAACGCAAAGGTTCAGATGGTCACATAACGGACAGCGATTATTCCTCAATACTTAGCACATTTTCAGTAATACTGATTAATGCTAGATCTATAAACAACAAATTTCATTTTACTTATGAGTAGAAGGATTTTGGCGATTATTCTTTTCGTCGCAGTCAGCCGACAATTCATATAAGGCGACTGCCTATCCAGAAAAGCACCTTAAATCACCAGACGGCAGTTTCGCCTTATTGGGGATCGGTAATGGTGCGCATTCTTCGGTCGTCTACAAAGGATCGAACTCATGACTGCTAGTGGCTCGTGCCAACCAGCCCGAAGCTTATGCAACTGAGCAATGGAGGACAGCAGCCGACCATCACTAATTGTTAGATAAATGCGATGTAGCTCCACCCATCCTCCACTACGATGCGGGCACCTGCCATGCAGATGACAGCGGTTGGCCTTCCAGCGTCAGGACTTCCCGATTACGGCAGCCACGAATCGAAGTAGCTTTTACGGAAACCGTGAAGGCGAATTCGTACTACTTAGAGTAGAAAGCTTTTGGTGAGTATCTTTGCACGTCGCCGTCAGCCGACAACTCAAATAAGTCAACTACCTACCTGAAAGCATCCAGTGCTTTTCCGGTTGGGTAGCTGACTTATCTGAATTGTCGGCTTATAGCGCGAGGATCGCGCTATATATCCGGTATGCGACTAGACGACCAACCAAAAGTAGTGGGTAGAAGACACAAAAGTAAACTAGGGAAGAAGTTTATTGGACGGGAGGAGCTTTAGCTAATGCTAAAAATAGGGCACCCGGAGAGAGCTAGCTAGGGAGAATGTCGTTGGCGTCGAGAGCGTAGACGGAGCGTCGTTCGCAGTCGAGCCGCACGCCAAAGGCGGAGATCGTTTTCGTGTTTCCAACAAACGGAAACAACGTTCCAACAGGCACACCGAATGGTTCCCTAATACATAAGAAAGCTATAATTTGAATATATTTTAGGATAGTTTATACAGTCATAGAGGGGAATCTCCAGGTCGCTACAGGCTGACTGCGAGGAGAAGACATAAAATGTCATCTTATTAACACGCTTGCACAGTTCAATGACCCACAAGCGATCCCCATCACTGAAAGATGGTGTTCGTCAGATAGGATTGACTCTACTCTAATGACTTCAAAATACCA
Source organism: Dicrocoelium dendriticum (assembly GCA_944474145.2). Lineage (NCBI taxonomy): Eukaryota > Metazoa > Platyhelminthes > Trematoda > Plagiorchiida > Dicrocoeliidae > Dicrocoelium > Dicrocoelium dendriticum. Next base: position 82,366,325 of record OX104070.1, read on the forward strand.
CCCATTTCTAAAAGATGGCTGCAGCAGATATGGTGGAGGGTGTGTTATATATCTATGAAAAACATTTACAGCTAAACCTATAGATCACTCATAATTGGAAAATATCCCTGAATCTATTTGGCTGTCAGTTGCGGGTGTCTCACACAGTGCTTACCTGTATCTACAACCTACCGAATGCGTCTAACGTGAGTATCCAGCACATCAACACTGCATTTGACTTTGCATCAGAGTTGCTACACAGCCAGAAGATTACTACCAGCGATTTCAACCTACATAAAATAAGCTGGTCATACCCCGCGACGTCTACCTTGCACGCCTGTTTTCTTTCTTCCATCAGAGCTGGGGGCTGGACACAATAGATTACCAGTCTAACCAGGTCCGTCAATATGGTTGGCGGCATCCGGTTTCGGATTTGTCTGTCACTGTGGCCAGCCACAGGACGCCTGCGCCTACAGGGGGACCATTGGTGGTTTGCGCTACAACACCCAAAGCTCCAATCACACACCACATATCCAGTGTAAACCCGAAGGAATAAAACCGGGAGGCTTGCGGATGATAGCCACGTTTCTTCAAAGGAGCCGGTCCACACTCCATTACAGGCAAATATAAGCAGGCTCTATTTGGGAATCAAGGCCACACAACGCGGTGGCTGGACCGTAGTCCACTCCACACTGAGTACATGGAACCGCTTTTCGAGCCTAGCACCAAAACAAGGACTGTGCACCCCGTTCCCTCCAGCATCGACTAACTGTCTCCTGGAGCAAGTATGAACGAGGTAGTGGGTAACAGACAGGCAGGCACCATGTTAACATGCACATCAAGCGCGGCCACATCAGGGATGTCAAGCAACAGCCATTCACTTGAAACGACAAAATGAAGTAAAATAATGCCAATAATGCAAACAGACACGGTGGCATAACTCTTCGCTAAATGAGCATATGAAGTAGGTTGGTTAGCATGGAATCCGCGATAAGTAAGATTTGTCCACGAGTTACATAAAAATGCTACAAGCGCAACAATTTTACCGAAGATAAGCGCGATCAGCGTAAGCAACGTAGCCAGTTAAAAGCAGATTATTCAAGTAGGCAGAACAAACCAAATAAAGTGGAATGAAATTCATCCAGCTTAAAAGTACCTAGTTTAAGTGTAAGTTGGTTTAGCCCAATTGCGGTGATGAAGAATCAAGAATGCAACATCAGCCTCAGAGCGAGATCTTAAACAATCTCCCTGGCAGCGACCATGACATTATCCGACTCAGTTTCCAAGTTAAATTGGTCGCTAAACTCGCCTATACAATACCGGGTGAAACCCCTAAGATAAACTGGGAATGCTTTCACCAGTTCATGCGTTTCCCCGATTGGGATGTATGCTTTCTATATACAGGTTTGTACACCACTGTGGAGCAGTTCTATAAACAAATCTATCGCGATATATCCCTCCTTGCTCCACAGTGTGTTCATGCCCTTCATGTCTCCAAGGATTTCGTCGAGCACTTAAAAGGTAAGAAAACCGAAAGGTTAACTGCAACCTACCGAAGGACCCATGACTTTTCACTTGTCTTACAAATGAATGAATTTACCATCGGAATCAAACACGCACAATTAACACGACGAAAAAATGAGGAACAAATAACCCTATGGACAAGCTGCGAAGCTAAGGAACATTTTGAGAATTGTTGAAAAATATTTTGTTTCGTTCCTAATATCACACAAATTGCTCTCACCTTCACAGCGTAGCTTTCTGAATTCCCGCTCATGTGTTACCTGTCTAGTTGTCTTACTTAACCGTCTAAGTGAAGCAATTGACTCATGTCTTCAGTAATTGCCGTCCTCCTCGATATGCAAAAAACGTTTGAGAGAGTAACACACAAAAGCTGCTATATAAATTAAATAAGTACGGTGTTACAAATCCGCTTAACTCTTGGATCCAGTCGTACCTAGTAGGACGGTTGCAAGTTGTGGATATCAATGGTTACATCTCTTCTCCTCGTCTGGTCACCAGTGGAGTGGTACAGGGCAGTGTCTTAGGTTTGTTACTCTTCCTATTGTTTATAAATGACCTCGTTTCTGTTATACAATTTGGGAAGCCTTATTTGTTTGCTAACGATTTAAAGGTGGTCTACACGTTCCCAGGTTCTCAGCAAACCACTGAACTTAACAATATCTAAAGCGACTTGGAAGCCATTGAGAGATGGGCTGATATGTGGCAGATGACGTTTGCAACATCGAAGTGAAGTATTCTATCGTATGGATGTCCGATAGCAGCAGATTTGTTCAGGCTTCATGAAGAAGTTATTCATATCGGTCAGGTTTAACATATTCTAGTTCCTTAAACTTTAGCAAACATACAAACCATATTGTGAAAAGGGCTAAGCAGTCGGTCGGGCTCAAATGCCACCTGCTAACCTTGAAAAAAAGACGAATTGCTTTCAAAATCAGTATCTGGCCTTTGCTTGAATATTGCTGTGTTATGTTCAGTAACTAGCGAAAAGGGTGACTTGAGAGTCATTGAAAACGTCCCACGCGCCTTTTGGAAGCGAATATTTGGCTATTCAACCGCTCTTTCATATAGAGATAGGTGCAGGCAGTTGAATTTTGAACCTTTGTAGTTACGAAGAATACAAGCAAATCTGTGCTTCCTCCACAAACTCGTGTGGCAGTAAGCATGTGTTGGAACTTATTACTTGCACTTTCTGGATAATACCAATTATGAACTGCGAGATAATGAATGCACATTCTACTTACCTAAATTCAAGAGCAGCCTAAGGAGAAATTGCTACCTTCTTATGTATGGCTCCATATGGAATAGCCTGCCAAAAGAGATTAGATGTATTGAACATTCTTGCTTTTTCAAGTAAATGATAAAGGTTTATCTGTCAACGGATAGAGTGAAATGCATCTTGAAAATTCGACTTGATGATGAAAAGCTGTATGAAGGAGGGTCGGGTCATGTATGATATTGGAGAACATCGACTCGGATGCACTGGACAAAACATGATCATCTAGGATGAGCTGCTACAAACCGCTTCTTATTCTATCCTTTAATGCTACCTCCTATGCAGTTTTACTCCCTTCAAACTTAATTCATACCAACTGTCGTCTGTTTACAACCGAGAGCAAAATTATTTACTAGTGTGGCGTCAGGAACTATATTGGTAATTTTCCTCACAAATTGATTAATTCGTAACATTGTTCTGCGATCCCCTTCGCTACATTTGTTCTACAGTGCTAATCAGTTCCCGTTCTTTTCTGGAGTTAACAGTCCAGAAACACATATTTGAATTCAGTGATGGCAATAACAGATTCCCTATGTGACTTTTGCCTATGGACGACTCGTACAGTTATCTGTCTGCCGCTGTCGCGCCCCACAATTTGATTGTATGATCGGCTCGATCCATTTTAAGGCTGATATAAAAAACACCTGCCTATATTTTACAGTAACGACGTAGTACCTCTTTCACATAATTTTTCTTTTCTACATTCCTCCTTATTTCTTTGTTGGCCACGATTGGGCTAATCTCCTGTGATAACGGATTATAGCTTCCTATGCAAGGCACATTGCCACAAATTGACTGGCGTATAAAAAGTGCAATAATTGTATGATCCGAATGACGGACTGGGCTGAGGCTTCATGGCTCGTAATACATGTATAAATGCAGCCCTAAAAAAGAACACAACATATGATAAACTGGTGATGCCTTATTTGCTACTATGCCACGCAGGCACGCGGCCAGGTATATCATGGAAATGCGGGCGAAACCTTTTGAGGCAATACCTTGCATGGAAGCAGGTCCCGTGTCGACGGTTCCACGAGTGCCCGTATTACTTCAACCGGACATTTATTTAAATCTGCATATGTTATTGTTCCTGGTTTTTATTTTCTTTAATACCTTAATCCTGCCAATTACTTTAATACCTGTTTTGGATCCGTTGTAAATTGCGTGAACAAATTGCTTATTTTTTGTGATCCTGTTGTACACATTGGTCAGACCACATAGTTGGACTGCACCTCGAATCGCCGAGGAATATACCATTTATTTATTTATTTATACACCACATTAGAACATATAACACTGGCAGGTGCACCTGTGCTTGCAACATTCTGAACAGCACCGTATACTGATAAAATATCTCTGGAGCAGACAACAGAAAAAAGGTTAGCCAACAACTCGTTTTCAGTGGTTTATCATCGCAAACAAAAGATAAGGACAAAAATTCTGCGGATAATCGATTATTGACCATGCTGTGTGATTGGTCCCACTGCGATCAGTGGTGCGTGTCGTGTTATCCACACCATGCGTCATCGTTAAAGGTGGCCAGGGTAAGGGGCCGGACAAACTGCTTATGCGCAAATCGATCAGGCTTATGGAGGAGAATAATGATCTCTTTAATCGCTACCAGTAGGTGACATCTAAACACTCGTGTGTGTCATGTGGGTACGCGGCAGATAGAGTGAAACGCTTCGTGAGTGTTGATCTGGTGTTCGAAACCAAATGCGCTTGCGACTGTTTTAGTCACCACGCCATACAGCCAATCTGGACACTGCTCCCGGGCTCTCTCAGACAGTCTCCTGATAGTCCTTCCGGTATATTTTGATCGACAGGGACACGAGGATATGTGCACAGAATGTAGTATTGGACATTGGAATCCTGTCCTTAATTTGCTGATTTGGAATAGCTACTGAACTGAAGCTTAGTCTAAAGCTTGCCGCATTGCAGGTCTGACTGATGGCCGCGAATGCCTTATAGTTGTATTATGCTATCACGTCCATTTTGAATGTTTGCGATTAGTAGACCGGATTTTGCTGATGAAAACTAGTTTGCCTTAATTTCTCGAGGCTCCGTATTTCTCCGAAAAAGTTCTACGGATAACCATTTCTCTTGAATATTCTTCGTATAAAGTTTAACTCTTCCGGGAGGATGTCATGGCTAGAGATCTTGCTTGCTCTGTCGGTTAGACATCGAACGATTTTTGTTTCTGACTGAATGGAATGAAACTGGCAAAATGAGTGCATTGCCAATTCCACGTTGACTTTGGATGGACACTGCGCTGTACTGACTAGTCAGAACTTCAGCTTATCTGGGCGTCGAAGAAACACATCAATTTGTTGCGCTCAGATTCCAATGAGATTTAATTTATTGTGTGCTAAGATGAAGTGTGGCACTAGTTGCTCCATGCATATGTGGCTATCTGCCATGCCGAATGTGTCGTCCACTTGCCGTCCCTAGTAGACTAAGTTGATAGCCCCGCTCAAATAGAGGTTTTCTAACTTACTCATGAACAAATCAGCTAGTAACGGTCTATAGTTAAACCCAGTGAGACTCCGTCTATCTGTTTGTTAATCTTCTCGTCAAACTGGGATTGTATGTTACTGGTACGCATTAGAAGTAACTGTTTATGCCGGTTGTTCGAAAGTCCGACATGTAGATGATACGAATGAACACTGTCGCATAGGTGGTCTATCACCTCTTCTAATGGAAAACTGGTGAAGAGTGATTCTATATCTAGCAAAACCATCTTACTTCCAGTTAGCTCCACATGTCTAATGGAAGCTACGAAGCTGAACGTATCTCTGAGGGTCTGTCTTAATGAGACTTCGTTAACTGGTTCTAGAAGCCTAACGAGCCACTTCGCTTTCGAGTAATATGGATAATGATACATGCTCAAAATGGGTCTCATAGGATGTCCTTCTTTATGCGCTTTCGATATGCCATACATTCGTGGGTTTACTGTCCCTGTGGGACGCGTGTATTCGGCCAAGGCGGAGTCAATTGTGTCCTCTAGTTTCAGGCAACGTAACAACTTTGTAATTGTCTTTTCGAATCGCACCTGCTTGTCTTTCGCTGTCTCCATCCTTCGAAATTTCGTAGGATCGCTAAGGATGACGTTCATCTTATCAATGTAGTCGGATTTCTCTATCAGAACGATCGCTGCTCTTATATCCGGCCTAAAGTGTAACACGCTGTCGTTCTGTTTAGAAACTTTGATGGCATCAGAGTGCGCCCTCGTTAACAGATACTTGTGTGTAGGTTTGTGTTTCAGGTACTGCTATCATCTATTCACCAAGATGGATTTAAAAGTATCAGCAATTAACGTCGAAGAAGGTAGGGGCATAGTTATTTGGGAATGTACATTTTCAAACTTAAGTTCAAGTGCCAGCTGAGTTGTATTATTACGGGGGACAACAAAACTTCGACCGAAACGATCACCATTCGCCTCTATACCCCTGATGTATGTGCGCATAAGCAATTTGTCCGGGCCTTAACTCTACCCTGGTCCCCTGTAACGCTGACGCATGATGTGGAAACACCACACATACACACCACTGATCGCAGTGGGACCAATCACATAGCTTGGTCACTCAGATCGTCTATCCTCAGAATCTTTACCCTTATCCGTTGTTTACGTTGGTGTATTAGCCCGATGATGAACCACCGAAAACGAGCTTGCTCTCAAACACTTGTTCAGAATCATTTACAATATAAACCACCATATGTTTCAATAAAGCTTGAGTTTCTCCTGATCTCTTCCTTGCAAATCCTATGAGGACGAAGCAGACAGACACGGTTAGTATTCCTCACCTCACTGTGTCTAACTGCGTATGCTTGCTGCTTGTCATTTAGAAAGCACACAATGTTTCGCGATCTGCCTCGCTACTTTACGCGCACACACTCGCGCACAGGTTTGGAAGTTTGTTATTAACTATGCAGTGCTCTATGCTGTTGTTTTGCACAAATTTGATCAAGCATACTCGACGACCACTTCGCACTTAGCTCTCTCATACTAAGAAATACGAATTTGCTGTAGCAAACCACACAATCCTCTCGTTATCCCCGTGGGAGAACAAAGAGTGTGGCAAGTAGATTGAATTCCTGCCCTTGTGGTCCCAGTAGATAAGCATACGAACCGTATGCGCATTTCTCCCCATAAGTAACCGGAAGTTCTAATCGAGTTTATGGCGCACAAGTGGTCCATTCGCTTTCGCTTATCATGATTTGATTACCACTTTAAAAGTCGTTTTTCTTTATGGGTAAATAGAAATTAAAGCCTGCGAAAATGTTATATTTGCCGCGCAGGACCAGGAATGACACCTTCTAAAGCACGTGTTAGTCCTTCTTTAAACCAGTCGGTTAGCCTTACCATAGCTTGTAGTTCATGAGAAATTATACACTTTTCCTATTGTAGTCTTTCGACATATTCCTCCCACATTATTTGTTCAAGAATTTACCGCTGCGATATAAACCGCCCTAACCGCTGCGATGCGAGAAATGCAGCACTTTCTTGGTGGTTCTAAAATGGAGCTGGCGCTTTTCGACGAAAGATGAGCAGACTGTCATTCAAGCCAGCTAATTGCCTCCAATGTCTACTTCCAGTGCTTTCAAAAGTTACAGATGTTGTCGTTGCTAACAGGTGCATGGTTTAACTGGACCAATTTAGCCAAATGGCACAAAAGCTATATGGCTTCCGCCAGAATCGATCGTGCACTACCTGCCTGCTGTTGGCGGGAGATTTTGGGACAAGGCAGTAGATGTTGACTCAGGAGTTGGTTACTTATCACCAAGTTTCGGATGCATTTAATCGGTTAGATCGTCGTATCCTTTTGGTCAAGCTTCAGGTATTAAGCATTAGTAAGCCCCACCCTAATTGGAACATTAACTACTCTTTGCCCAAGCTTCGGGTAATGGATATTCATGAATCCATGTTATTGCAGTTTAGGAGTAGGGGGAGTTGAATGGCACCGTTAGAAATTCCTCACATCTAGACTCACTCAGACAGCCGTGACACCCGGAAAACACTATTCGCTCGTTTCTTCCTTTCGGGAATCGTCAGCAGTGCGCATTCCATCGGACCCTGCTAGGGTTAGAATCCGCAACTCGACTGTTGCCAGGCCGTGGTTGTGACCACTGAACTATGAGGGACAGTAACGACAGACGTGAATAAGTTGCTAGATGTGACATAGCGCCGCTCACTATCCACTGACGTATGTTACTATCATGAAGAGGACAGGGTAACCCCTTCACATCTAGTAACTAAATCGCGATGGTCGTTGCCGTCCTCCGTAGCTCAGTGGTCTCAAACGGACTGCAACAGTCAAGATGCGGTTTCGAGCCGTACCAGGGTCCGATGGAATGCGCACTGCTGACGATTCCCGAAAGGATGAAACGCGCGTACAGTGCTTTCCGGGCGTGTTGTGGTTGTCTGATTGAGTCTAGATGTGACGAATTTCTACTATAATCCATGTCATGTCAGCTAAAACTTCAAGGCGGTTTGCCAGAAGCTTCGATGTTACAGAATTGGCTGTTGCTGTATTTTAACGAATTTGCAACTGCTTGCTTTCTGTCGAAGCAATCAGTGGGTGGTGAGTGATCAGTGCCAGAAGACCGCGTGCAGGCACAAAAAGGCTTAGATGATATTTCATATGGTCAGTCGGAAGTTGTTTCCAATTCAACTCAAATAGTTATCAAGTGTTCTATCTGTGGCACAAATGTCTAACATTTACGACCAAGGCTACGAGGAACTCGAGCTCTGTTCGCGCGAACTTAATCTCGGCTTGCCGATCCAGGAAGGAGGATCTGAGGATCGGAGGATCTAAGACGTCGGGTTCGTACGGACAGCGTTCGTTCACCACAACTTAACTATTTTCTTCCAGCTAATTTCTGCATACCTAGTTCTCATGTGGAATAAGTGACTCAGACATTATAGTGATGGCACAAAAGGATTTAACTATCTGAGATTTCGAAACATTGACTAACCGAAAGCGTCAACATGCTATGACACTTTTCTTACGAACTACATATAAATGTGCTAGCTGGTTTCAATGGACGCTATCAGCGTTTGATCGTAATCTCATCAATATAAATTAGATTTTAAGCAAGTCGAATAATTCCGGCAATCAACTGTTCGAGATCAGTCGTAACAGTAGGTTAAAATCCAATCACTTAAAGAAGCGAACAATGTAGCCGATCGGATTGTAGACGGAATGTTCTCCTCCCTATGTGCATAGCTCGCATAGAAATCCCTTCCAGAATATGTTGTTTCAGTCCCAATATTATCTGTGTTCTAGGACAGTGTTGACAATGCGCTATCCGTATTACAACACATCACATAACACACGTGAACCGTGTGTAAATTCAAGAAGCCAAATCGCACCAACGCACGTGAGTTTCGCTGGGGAAGCCAAAGGCAGCAATATTTCATTTTGAATAAAACTAGGCGTGAATGAACAGAACGGACAATATTTTGATCGGCAAATTCACTGTCAAGGGTTGCTCACAGTTTCGCGCTATTTTGCTCATCGTTTGTAACCCCTAACCGAAGATTGGGAGTTTGTGAACGCCATCCTCTCAGATGTAGTTTTCATAACAAGCGCAATCTGGCCTCGACCAACGTCGACAAGCCGGTTTTCATAGCAAAAGCGAGCAATGATTTATGATGGACAAAATGGCGATTGCTTGACAAGTCCCATAGAATGACCAGATCAAGAAGTATAAAGCAAGATTAAAATATAATAGCGTAGGAGAAGGGATAAATTCGGATTCTAAATGACTGCACAAGCCATTCACACGAACAGTGGCGCAGGTTTCCTAATTAACTTCAACCTAATACGTGCTTGCCACCCAAACCGTGTCATGGTGAAAGTTATCTTTAAACGATGGCACTACAAAATTTAGCCTATGCAAACATCTTAGGATGACACTTGATCACAGTCAAGTCATGCAAACATTCCATCTTGCTATGCGCGAGGTGACTAATGTATTGGAATTTGCAGCAAAATCATCTATAACTTCTGTGAAGATTGCAACCACATGACTGCATATTCTGGGATGTTGCTTCAACAAGGCACCACAAGGTTGCTTAAACATCACATACCTGTTTAACACACCACGGAGAATTCTAGCCTCAAGTTATCAAGGTGTCACAAACTTCTATACACTTAATTATGTGGCTAGGCTTTCAACTTGGTAGTTTTGTTGAGGTTGCATCCTAGTAGTTCACAAGCTACATAACACAGCCCAGTCCGGAAAAGCGCCATACGCGTTTCGCCCTATTGGGACTCGTCAGTGGTGCGCATTCACTCGGTCCTCTAAGGAGTATCGAACCCATGACCGCTAGAGGCAGATGCCAATTGGCCAGCAGCTTAAGCTACTGAGACATGGGGGACGTTGGCTGGGCTACATAATTTGCAAAATAACTGGGATATAGCACCACCTATCTTCCACTGTCTATGACAGTGATTAGCCTGCAAGATGATGACGTCCTCTCACTAAACGCTATATCCATTTACAGCGATTGTGCCATACCAATCCACGGCAAAGTTTGTGTCCGCACTGGCTGAGAAAGGAGTACAATATCGCATGCTTGTAAGCTGCGCATTACTTTTTCCTTTGTCCTTGATAACGACGCAGTCAAACCCCCAACTTTCGTTCGGCTAACCCACCATCATCGAAAGCGCATATGTATGTAATACGGACAATAAGAAGCTTAGCCAAGCAATAAATTCATTTAATTTGGATTTTAATATCTAGTATTCCGAAAAAATATTCGGGTATTTATTCCTGAGGTGAGTTGTTCATTTGCCTTATCATTCAGGCATCATATCACCGGCACACTGCTTAAATGCAAAATGCAAGACTGAAACTCGTTGAGGCAGAAGTTTTAGCATTATAGTTGTTAATTTCGCCCATTTGCAAATAACTGTAAGAGCCATCATAATAGCCAAAATCCTGCGTGAAAACAGTTAAAAAAAAGCGTCACCTGATTTGCATGGTGCATACCTATGATGACAAATATTTTTCCTGAAACCTTCATTAAGAACATTTGTACCATTTTAGTAAAAACGATGTCACTAGATAAAGTGCATAATTAGCCTGTCGCCTTTATATTCCCAGTATTTCACCGCTAGTTAAACTTAGCACTGGTTGGCTCCGGCACTCTTTGTGCTCTCGCTTCTAGATAAATAGTAATAGATGTTATCAGAAATAAAAAAGTTGTATATTCCAACTTATGCTAGCCATATTTACTGACTAGCTACTAATTGTAATTTCCTCCTTTAATCAGTTTTCACTAATGGTCACGCAAATAGTTTGGCATTGAGTCTCAGAACTTGGGTGTAGTCCACGGATGCCAGCTTTAGACAATCATAGTTTCTCCATGGTTTGTATACTACCTTCTGTCCATGTCGTCAAATGGGTGGAGATAAAACTAAGTATATCCTACAGTTTATATGCCACATATTCTATCAATAATGTTGTTAAATTCGTTATCTTTCTGCATCAAATATTAGTCTCCTAGGCAATATGATTCCGACAATTATAATAAAGGATCTTTAACTTGATCTCAGTACACCGCAGCTAGTATGCATGTACACTAAACAGCCTCAAATTTTACCCCTTCAATTTCCTAAAATCGACCAGTTTTCACAGAAAGTTGTAGGCACGCCAGGTCACAGGAAACCCCAACATATTAAAACAGTCCCTTAACAAGTTTTTGGCAGTAACAATTTTAAAATTACAAACAGCCGTAGATTCCAAATAACGTTCATTTTTTATGGTTATAAATATGCTTTTGTCATTTGCAATGTGTTTTGCTACCTTTGTAGCCTCTGTTCGATGCGGATCATGAATATGCCGAGAGACAGGACTTAAAGGAATCTCTCCTCACCCATCTGAGTGTGTTTCTGTGTGATTGCCTAAGAAGCAAGTATACGGCACGAGCCAACCTTTACAGAAGACTACATATGGAGGGACCTGCATAGAGGAATATGTGGTGGGTGTAATCTAAGTGTACTCATTTTTTAAATTCACGCAGTTTTGTTCCCTGATAAAGCATGAGAAATACTAGGCAATCAGCTAGGTGAGATAATACTCACGTTTCTCGCGACTTAGGTTGCGAAGGAAACTGTCCTCACCCTTTATTTAAGTGAGGCATGGACAGTGTTTATAGATAAAGTTTCTTTTTAGGTGACGCAGTGAGTTCTCTCCCATAAGTCAACGATCATCAGCCCAATCTATACGTCTGAACAAATAACAAAGTAGCATATTTTTTGACGATGCAAGAATCTGTTCCTTAAAAGCGACAGATCAAAACGTTTACAACCATTTAATGCTACTACATGATCAAAATTATGAGCACAAATTTCAAGTTTATGTAACACCAACTAATCAGAACAGTATGCTGATTATCGACCTGCAGCTTAGTCGGTGTTCTATATAAAAACCGTGACAAATTTGCGGGCACGAAAAGCGTTGCTGTGAGCCAAAAGTTATATACAGGTGTTCACGTTGCCCTGATACTTTCGTTATGCTTAATTTTGCCCGGTGCCATTACTACTGTTTCGAAAGCGTTGTTCACGGACTGTGATGTTCCAGACATAATAACCGTATTCTGTATGATTAAATGTCTGATACTCGCTTGTTTGAATTTGCCCAGTGTGAAATATGTATTGGTTTCACTTTCATTTCTCTTCCAAATGTTTGAGTATTGGATTACATAGAAAGGTTTTCCGATCCTCGTAGTAAACCTTGGAAATGTGACAGCTGCCAGAAACATTCACATGCGAATTACTAATCCTGCAAAGAAACTACAGGCTCAGCTTGTTTCGCCGAGGCCAAGCTGATTCATGTCCAATCTTATCGCAACGCTCTCAGTATGTCATATGTTACATGTTTCGCATAGATGACTTATTTTGGAACACCAGGCTGGTAGTGGAAACGGTGTGATCCTACGTGCAGTTAAATGCAGCAATGTTGGGTATACACGCTTAGTCTGCAACAGGGTCACGGAAATACTTCAGAATTAGCCCTTTGTTGTGTGTGTGTTAGCAAGGTTGGTTTATAAACATACCAACAGGCAACCACGGAAGTGGCATTCATCTGAATTTAATGCGGGTCGCTGGATTAACAACCTCCGTGCAGAGTACTTTTATTACTCATACAATCGTCTCTTCATAGTCAAATAGAAATTGCTGAAGCTTGACCACTGTTTGAGACAAATTAACTTACCAAATATCCCAATTTTAGCCCTGTATACAGCCAAATCCATATCATTGTCGTATATCATAAATGCCTGATGAGGAAGTTATATCAGAAGGTGAATTGCAGTGTTTTGCTTTGGGACCTTGGCCTACTACTCTTAGTATTTGGCCTATTACCTCTGGTGAACACTTGCTTGTTGCATCATGCTCTGACTTCACTTGATGTTTGCGTTTTCAAAGGAATGGTACTTTGTCAAAGATGCTTACCAGCGGTTTGATACCTTTCCTCGTTTTTATGGTTAATTGCGTGGGCGGACCCACACCAGTGTTCGTGTTATCTTAGGCATCTCTTCTGCATCTTTCACTGACTGCATTGGGTGAATCCTGTGACTCTTATTGCAAACTATATCAGTCATTTCTAGAAGTAGCGTACGTTATCTTTCAAGGTACATCGGTCGTAAGCGCATTCACTCATAGATTCAGAAATAAATCAATCGGAAGAAATCAGAAGACCAGTATAATAAAAACAAGTTTAGAGACAAATCAAATCACATTGCGGTCTAGGGCAATAATATTAAATCATCAACCTGCTGCCTCCAGGAGAACACATTCACTTCAATCAGTCTGTCTGTCAAATTAGTAGATATTTTGCACTTACTTGATTTCACATTGCCTAACATATTGCATGCTGTCAGTTCTCGCGGGCCGCATAACATGTCCATTTATTTTCCTCGCAGAATTTCAAGAACATTCGTCCGTCATCTGGTCTCCGACCTGTTGCCCTCAGGAAGTAACTCACGCAGTGTTACCTAATTCGAATACGCACGCAGTAAACAAATTACATTCTGCTGAGTCAAGTCTTCCACCTGCAAATAGGCAAATGTCATTGACATCAATCCTTTCGGTTTGTATAAATACTGTGAACAGTGAATATTTATCCAATATATAGTCTGTTCGACAGATACGGTATATTTACTGTTTTCCAATCTTTCCTTGAAGAATGAGTAATTTGCGATTCTGGAAAACTAGACGCCGTTATGAAAAATAATAAGTTTGTGATTTCTTCGATTTCGTAATTAACTCAACGAGAAATGCACTAGAATTTTACTTGATGTTTACATAACTGGATTGATACGTGGCTACATTTGCTCAGCCCACAGTTAGCAAAGACACCGTACAATAGCGTGTTAATAGAAATAACACACTTCTGCAAATTTGGAAGAAGGAGATATAAGCTTTGCTTTCCTACTACGTCGGCTAAGGAGTGCATGTTGAGGGGAAGAGATCAGTGGTAGCTATGAGTCCCACCAGAAACTGGGTACGTGAGCATTGAGTTTGAGTTATTCCAGAACCGAATACGGCCTGCATTAAACATAGCCAGATTTCTCTTGCAACGCTTTCAGCCTGTTAACAATAACCTTCATGATATCGTTGTGGTCGCAAACACTCGGAACTCTTGCGTGTAACAAGCTAAGGGCGTGAATAATGTGAACGCCGGGCCCCGACACATGATCCATTCGAACGAGCAAGTCGTAGCAAAAACGGCTTTCCTTGACACCGAAAAGCATCTGCACCGTGTACCAATCTTTAGTCCGAGTAGTTACGCATTGTACCACATATTCTTACTTTGGTCTGCCGATGATGGCCAAAAGGTTATTACAAAGCTGCAAATGCAAAGTTAGCGCTTGACGTTACGTCGGCTTTTCTGTTCATTTTTATGCAACTATATGCTACCATTAAAAATCTGCGGTTTTGTTTTACTGGAGAAATTTCCGTAGCAATAGTTTTTGGGTCGAGGTTTAAACGCTTGTTCATCGAACTTCGTTGGAGAATCACGCCTGTAGCAACACCTCCTTTGTTGCTTTCTCTGAGCAATGAAAACAGTTTTTGTTCCAGTAGAATCAATATCCTTCTTTCCCCATCTGGACTGACATCACCGATTCTAAATAGGGCTTTTCACATGCCTTCTTTGATCTTGTATTTTTAACTTATACAACACCGGCGTAAAACTAGCGGACGACATAATGTGATTCCTTCTAAAGCACAGGTGTTATCCTGACATGTCTCCATATTTGGGAATATTGCAACCCATGAGACATCGGTCAAACATTACGACTGAGGCACCAGTTCAGGAGTTAGAATAAAGGACAAAGATGAACCTGGGTCACCTTTCCGATAAACACTAAACACTGGCTGCTAGGCCAGTGCCGTTAAAGAAGGGATGTAGACTACACGGTTTGAAAACGAAAAACACTTGGTATTTGGTTTGTTATACACCCATGCACCGCAGGAAATTTTCGCCAGGTAGAGCTTCCAAATGTTTCCAAAATTGGCAGTAGTCAAGGTAGCATAGAACAGTTCAGTTTACAATCGATGCACTGGTATTTAATGGACATCCACTGCCAACAAATTATTTGCAATCTGGTAATAGACATTAACTTTCAGTGTCTGAATTTAACATATTGACAAGGAAAAGTGGCCTTTCAGCAGTGGCTACATTATTTCAGCAGAGCAGTATAGAGCAAGTCAATGGTTAATATCTACTTCTGTTCTCGTGTTTCAAGGACAAATTTGTATGTTTGATAACTAGCTATGTTATGGATTCAATTTCGCTTACAGAGTCACGATAAATTTGTGTGCCATTTTCGTCTTTTGACGGATCGTAATGATATTTTGGTCTTGTTGTAAAATGATTGCGCATAAGCTTGATTGTATTGTCTTTATCTACTGAGATACACCCACTCAGGATAATGAAAAAACGGATTATCGTTTAAGTTAGAAACATTCAACTGCCGGTCTCGTCGGGTCTCTAAAGACACCGCATTCTCTGACCAATACTTATGAATGCCGTATCACTATACAAAATTCCTCAGCAACGCTGTAGATTGAGTATTCACCTTTCAGCAGCAGCGCCAGCAAAATATCTGCAAACTTATTCACCGTTGACGGTAATGTGTCGTGTCCTATTATAAAGTTTCCAGTAGAGAAATAAAGCAATCCGTAAAATAAGCCCCTTTAACATTTCAGTGAAAAGTAAAAAGCTTGAATGTTTACTACGATTAATGAGATATTTCCTCAGGATTCCAAATGTCGCTGAACTAGGTAATCGTAACAATACTGCGACTCCATTGCGTCCCATAATTGTCGAATCTAAAGACTAGATACGTACCTAGTTGAGTGTCCCCATCCTCCACATCAAGAATAATCTAAATTTTAAGCAGCACACAATTAAAGGTTAAAACGAAATTTTGCGAATTTATCAGCAATCGTGAACACATCGCAGTAGTGACAGCAGATTCACATTTGGCCCGCTCTACGACCCCTGCCTGTGGAATTCCCCCCACACATGTCCTCACTCGCAAGTTTGAACTGAAGCGTTCTTGCTTTTATTCAACACTTATTCTAATCGCGTTATATCTTGAAATCGCTGTGTTTCCACACTTATGGATTAGGTTACTCCCAACCGCCCTGT
This sequence comes from Dicrocoelium dendriticum, assembly GCA_944474145.2. Taxonomy (NCBI): domain Eukaryota; kingdom Metazoa; phylum Platyhelminthes; class Trematoda; order Plagiorchiida; family Dicrocoeliidae; genus Dicrocoelium; species Dicrocoelium dendriticum. The sequence goes on from OX104070.1 coordinate 82,382,769, forward strand.
TTTAAAAATATTAAAAAGAATAAATAATAATTAAATAAATAAATAAATATCTTGTATATTTCTCGACTATGCGAGAAGCTGTTTCCTAAATGGACCAGATCAAATAATGGTACAAACTTTCCATGACATTGCATTTATACATTTCCAGAAATAAACACGGGCGCAATTGCACATTAGGTAACACAGAGCAAGCAAAATCATTCTGCTAATATTCTCCTGCCATTGAATCAGGATTCGTCAAAATCGCATGACAGGTGTTGGGGCCGATAAAAATGTAATTAAGGGGCTGTTGTCCGAAACGTTAGGTGTATGTGTTTCGAAAATTCATTCAGACACCATCGTTACCGTTTTCGAATGCGTTATCTAGGGACTGTTATGTCCAGAACATATTAATCACGTTTTGGATGTTTAAATGCCTACTAATCGCAAGCTTCAAAATGTGAAGTAGATAGCATGTTCTGATATCATTTGGAAGTTTGTTCCAAATCATTGACTATTGGGTTAGAAAGAAAAGTTCTCTGATTATCGTAGTAAATTTTTGGAAGCATGACCTTTACCTCTTTGTTACGGATTGGTTAACTGCTGTTTAAATATATGTGAACACTGTTTTCAAGACTAAAAATCTGACAATTTATGATTCTGTAAAAAAAGCATAGGTTCAGCTTCATTATCCGAAGCCAACATGGGTCAAATCCAAGTTTGTCACATGGTTCTCTGTATATCAACTTTGAGGGATATCGCGAAGTGTCTCTGGACACTCTCAAGAACCTGCTGGTCAGTTTCCGCAGGTTATACTTGACCACTGAACGGTATTCCATACACGACAATACATATGTTTTGTAAAGCGATATGAGAGATTTTGTGAGGTAAAAATGATGGCAGCTATCTTCATGGTCTTCATGGATTTCGAACTTTGAATGTCAGAGTGTTCAGAAAAGTTAAACGTTACCGAATGTCGAACACCCAAGTCGCGAACTGCCCTGCACTCCGACATACATGCTCCTTGTAGTAATAAACTCTCTGGCAATACTTTTCATTTGTACAACAAAATATTACACTTGTCCATGGTAAATGATATGTGCCATAGTTGGCACCAGGATTCAAGAGCAAATAGGTCATTCTGCATGAGACGTACGGCTTCCCGGGTCTATCTTCGTGGTTTAGTAGACAACTTTAATGTCATCAACAAACATAAATAAAACACCATTTCTTATTCTCTGGAATTTTTCGTTAGTAAAAATTAAAAAGGAAGAGAACCAAGAACAATCCCTTGAATCACTTCACTAGTGATAGCTTTGGGTTTAGAGAAATGGTCGCCGATGCGCACCACCTGATGTCTACCAATTAAATATGAAAACAGTCAAGCGAACATCGGTTCTCCAATGCCTATAGCACTCAGTTCGTTCAGTACCATTTTTGTGAGGCACTCTATCGAAGACTTTTTGCATATCTAGGAACATGATTATAACATTGTTTCCGTTGTCAATGGCAGCCGTTGTTTGGTCTAAAAAGTCAGTCTGGCATATTGCGCAGGATCGACCTATCATAAACCGTGTTGTGAATTGCTGATGAAGTTAGCGTTGTTCAATAATATAAATATTTCGTCTTTCACTATCCTTTCTATTATTCTAGATACGACGGGTGTGTGATTGATGGGACAAAAGTTTTTAACCTCGTGGGCAGCTCCAATTTTATGTCGCGGGATAACAAATGAAGTTTTCCATTGAGTAGATTTACTCCGTGGTTAAAGTAGAGTTTAAAGAGGTTGAGAAAAAGCAGAAGGAATTCACTACCACTGTTATTCATTAAACAAGTGAGGATCTCATCAGAGCCTACGCAAGTAAAAATTCTGTACAAAATTCTTTGCTTTTGTTCCATCACTATAATGTCTGAGTCACTTATTCCACATGAGAACTAGGTATGCAGAAATTAGCTGGAAGAAAATAGTTAGGTTGTGGTGAACGAACGCTGTCCTTACGAATCCGACGTCTTAGATGCTCCGAAAAACCTTCCTGGATCAGTACGCCTAGATTAAGTTCGCGCGAACAGAGCTCGAGTTCCTCGTAGCCTTGGTCGTAAATGTTAGACATTTTTGCAAGAGATAGAACACTTGATAACTATTTGAGTTGAATTGGATACAATTTCCGACTGACCATATGAAATATCACCTAAGCCTTTTTGGGACTGCACGCGGTTTTCTGGCACTGATCACTCACCACCCACTGATTGCTTCCAAAGAAAGCAAGCAGTTGCCAATTCGTTAAAATACAGCAGCAGCCAATTCTGTAACATCGAAGCTTCTGGCAAACCGCCTTGAAGTTTTAGCTGACATGACATGGATTACAGTAGACATTCGTCACATCTAGACTCAGTCAGACAACCACAACACACCCGGAAAGCACTGTACGCGCGTTTCATCCTTTCGGAAATCATCAGCAGTGCGCATTTCATCGGACGCTGGTACGGCTCGAAACCGCATCTTGACTGTTGCTAGTCCGTGCTTGAGACCACTGAGCTACGGAGGACGGCAACGACCATCGCGATTTAGTTACTAGATGTGAAGGGGCTACCCTGTCCTCTTCACGATAGTAACATACGTCAGTGGATAGTGAGCGGCGCTATGTCACATCTAGCAACTTATTCACGTTTGTCGTTACTGTCCCTCATAGTTCAGTGGTCTCAACCATGGCCTGGCAACAGTCGAGTTGCGGATTCGAACCCTAGCAGGGTCCGATGGAATGCGCACTGCTGACGATTCCCGAAAGGAGGAAACGAGCGAATAGTGTTTTTCCGGGTGTGTCACGGCTGTCTGAGTGAGTCTAGATGTGAGGAATTTCTAACGGTGCCATTCAACTCCCCTACTCTTACTCTGTAACAACATAAATTCATGAATATCCATTACCCGAAGCTTGGGCAAAGAGTAGTTAATGTTCCAATTCGGGTGGGGGTTACGAATGCTTAATACCTGAAGCTTGACCAAAAAGATACGATGATCTAACCGATTAAATGCATCCGAAATGTGGTGATAAGTAACCAACTCCTGCGTCAATATCTACTGCATTGTCCCAAAATCTCTCGCCAAAGGCAGGCAGGTAGTGCGCGATCGATTCTGGCGGAAGCCATAGAGTTATTGTGCCATTTGGCTAAATTGGTCCAGTTAAACCATGCACCTGTTAGCAACGACAACATCTGTAACTTTTGAAAGCACTGGAAGTAGACATTGGAGGTAATTAGCTGGCTTAAATGACAGCCTCCACACCGTTCGTGCAAAAGCGCCAGCTCCATTTTAGAACCACCAAGAAAGTGCTGCATTTCGCATCGCAGCGGTTTGGGCGGTTTATATCGCAGCGGTAAATTCCTGAACAATAATGTGGGAGGAATATGTCGAAAGACTACAATAGGAAAAGTGTATAATTTCTCATGAACTACAAGCTATGGTAAGGCTAACCGACTGGTTTAAAGAAGGACTAACGTGCTTTAGAAGGTGTCATTGCTGGTCCTGCGCGGCAAATATAACATTTTCGCAGGCTTTAATTTCTATTTACCCATAAAGAAAAACGACTTTTTAAGTGGTAATCATATCATGATAAGCGAAAGCGAATAGACCACTTGTGCGCCATAAACTCGATTAGAACTTCCGGTTATTTATGGAGAGAAATGCGCATACGGATCGTATGCTTATCTACCGGGACCACAAGGACAGGAATTAGATCTACTTGCCATATTCTTTGCTCTCCCACGGGGATAACGAGAGGATTTTGTGGTTCGATACAGCACATTCGTATTTCTTAGTATGAGAGAGCTAAGTGCGAATTGGTCATCGAGTATGCTTGATCAAATTTGTGCAAACCAACAGCATAGAGCACTGCATAACTACTACCAAACTTCCAAACATGTGCGCGAGTGTGCGCGTAAAGTAGCGAGGCAGATCGTGAAACATTGTGTGCTTTCTAAATGACAAGCAGCAAGCATACACAGTTAGACACAGTGAGGCGAGGAATACTAATCGTGTCTGTCTGCTTTGTCCTCATAGTATTTGCAAGGAAGAAATCAGGAGAAACTCAAGCTTTATTGAAACATATGATGGTTTATATTGTAAATGATTCTGAACAAGTGTTTGAGAGCAAGCTCGTTTTCCGTGGTTCATCATCGGGCTAATACACCAACGTAAACAATGGATAAGGGTAAAGATTCTGATGATAGACGACTGAGTGACCAAGCAATGTGATTGGTCCCACTGCGATCAGTGGGGTGTATGTGTGGTGTTTCCACATCATGCGTCAGCGTTACAGGGGACCAGGGTAGAGTTAAGGCCCGGACAAATTGCTTATGCGCACATACATCAGGGGTATGGAGGCGAATGGTGAACGCTTCGGTCGAAGTTTTGTTGTCCCCCGTAATAATACAATTCAGCTGGCACTTGAACTTTAGTTTGAAAATGTACATTCCCAAGTAACTATGCCCCTACCTTCTTCGGCATTAGTTGCTGATCTTTTTAAATCCATCTTGGTGAATAGATGATAGCAGTACCTGAAACACAAACCTACACACAAGTATCTGTTAACGAAGGCGCACTCTGATGCCATCAAAGTTTCTAAACAGAATGACAGCGTGTTACACTTTAGGCCGGATATAAGAGCAGCGATCGTTCTGATAGAGAAATCCGACTGCATTAATAAGAAGAATGTCATCCTTAGCGATCCTACAAAATTTCGAAGGATGGAGACAGAAAAAGACAAGCAGGTGTGATTCGAAAAGACAATTACAAAGTTGTTACGTTGCCTGAAACTAGAGGACACATTTGACTTCGCCTTGTCCGAATACACGCGTCCCACAGGGACAGTAATCCCACTACTATATGGCATATCAAAAGCGCATAAAGAAAGACATTCTATGAGACCCATTTTGAGCATGTATCATTATCCATATTACTCGAAAGCGAAGTGGCTCGTTAGGCTTCTAGAACCAGTTAACGAAGTCTCATTAAGACAGACCCTCAGAGATACGTTCAGCTTCGTAGCTTCCATTAGACATTTGGAGCTAACTGGAAGTAACATGTTTTTGCTTGATATAGAATCACTCTTCACCAGTGTTTCATTAGAAGAGGTGATAGACACCCTATGCGACAGTGTTCAATCGTATCATCTACATGTCGGGCTTTCGAACAACCGGCATAAACAGTTACTTCTATTGCGTACCAGTAACAAACAATCCCAGTTTGACGAGAAGATTAACAGACAGATAGACGGAGTCTCAACGGGTTTAACTATTGACCGTTACTTGCTGATTTGTTCATGAGTAAGTTAGAAATCCTCTATTTGAGCGGGGCTATCAACTTAGTCTACTACGGACGGCAAGTGGACGACACATTCAGCATTGCGGATAGCCGCATATGCATGGAGCAACTAGTGCCACACTTCATCTCAGCACACAATAAATTAAATTTCACTGAAATCTGAGCGCAATAATTCGATGTGGTTCTTCGACGCCCAGGTGAGCTGAAGTTCTGACTGGTCGGTACAGCGCAGTGTCCATCCAAAGCCAACGTGGAATTGGCAATACACTCATTTTGCCAGTTTCGTTCCAATCAGTCAGAAATGAAATTCCTTCGATGTCTAACCGAAAGAGCAAGCAAGATCTCTAGCCATGACATCCTCCCAGAAGACTTAAAATTTATACGAAGAATATTCAAGAGAAATGGTTATCCGTAGAACTTCTTCCGGAGAAATATGGAGCCTCGAGTAAAGAAGGCAAACCGGTCTACTTATCGCAAACATTCCAATGGGAAGGGATAGCATAATACAACTAGAAGGCATTCGGCGGCCATCAGTCAAAACTACAACGCGGCAAGCTTTAGACTAAGCTTCAGTTCATTACCGATTCCGACTCAGTAAATTAAGGACAGCATTCCAATGTCCATTACTACATTCTGTGCACACATCCTCGTGTTCGTGTCGATCAAGTTATACCGGAACGACTAGCAGGAGACTGTCCGAGAGAGCGCGGGAGCAGTGTGCAGATTGGCTGTATGGCGTGGTGACTAAAACAGTGGCAAGCGCATTTGGTTGTTTCGAAGCACCAGATCAACACTCACGAAGCGTTTCATCCTATCTGCCGCGTACCCACATGACACACACGAGTGTTTAGATGTCACCTACTGGTAGCGATTGAAGAGATCATTATTCTCCTCCATAAGCCTGATCGATTTGCGCATAAGCAGTTTGTCCGGCCCCTTACCCTGGCCACCTTTAACGATGACGCATGGTGTGGATAACACGACACGCAGCACTGATCACAGTGGGACCAATCACATAGCTTGGTCACTCCAATCGTTTATCCGCAGAATTTTTACCCGTATCTTTTGTTTGCGATGATAAACCACTGAAAACGAGCTTGTTCGCTAACCATTTTTCTGTTGTCTACTCCCGTGATATTTTATCAGTATACGGTGCTGTTCAGAATGTTGCAAGCACAGGTGCACCTGCCAGTGTTATAATGGAACAATGGAACAATGGTTTATTACGGGTAAAAAAGCGTTGCTTAACAAGTCCCGTAGGATGGAAATTAGTGTGAAAATCAACTGCATGATAAAGTGAACAGCGTTGTGGTGGACTCACCATAGACTTATGTAGAATAGCGGATATGTTCGCGTATTAAACATATAAATCCGTAAATCCATTGGTTAGGCCTTTGGCAAGACACCGTTTGATTGCGTTTCGTAGCCCCTGGCTAACAAGTCACAATGTGAAATGTAAGTGAGACAATGCATCGTCAACACGTTTTTTAAATATCTCCAGATTGGGAGCAGAGGCGACATAATTAGGGAGGGCGTTCCACGGCTGGCACACGCGGAGAGAAAAGAAATTTCTACGGCATTCAAACCGGCTATACTGAATTGTCAGTTTAAGAGGGTGACCTCTTAGTTTAGTGTTGTGGTTCAATTCCAGCAGCGGACGACAAATGTGGTTTGGGTTCTTCAGAATCTGGTAAACCATTATGAGATCCCCCCGCAAAAGCCGATATCGACTGCTGTAGATTCTTAGAGATTTCAATCTAAGCTGATAGGGCAGATGAAAGAGGCCCCTGACATTCTTGGTTGCCTTTCGTTGAGGAGTCTCGAGAGCAACGAGATCCTGTTTCTGCCACGGCTGCCACACCTGAATAGTATATTCCACGTGAGGTCGCACGTAGGCGTTAAGCATTTGGGGAAAGATTGAGGGTTCAAACCGACCGAAGGCTCTGCGAAGAAGGCCGAGGTGTTGATTTCCGGTTTTCGTCGCCTTCTCTGCTTGTTTTGAACACCCGAGATCTTCCTGCACCAATACACCAAGGTCACGCTCCTGAGAAACCTTCTCCAAGGTGTGGTCTCCATTATATGTTCTAATGTGGTGTATAAATAAATAAATAAATGGTATATTCCTCGGCAATTCGAAATGCAGTCCAACTACGTGGTCTGATCAATGTGTACAACAGGATCACAAAAAATAAGCAATTTGTTCACGCAATTTACAATGGATCCAAAACAGGTATTAAAGTAATTGGCAGGATTAAGGTATTAAAGAAATTAAAAAAACCAGGAACAATAACATATGCAGATTTAAATAAATGTCCGGTTGAATTAATACGGCCACTCGTGGAACCGTCCCCACGGGACCAGCTTCCATGCAAGGTATTCCCTCAAAAGGTTTCGCCCGCATTTCCATGCTATAAATGGCCGCGCGCCGGCGTGGCATAGTAGCAAATAAGGCATCACCAGTTTACCATATGTTGTGTTCTTTTTTATGGCTGCATTTATACGTGTATTATGAGCGATGAAGCCTCAGCCCAGTCCGTCATTCGGATCATACAATTATTGCACTTTTTATACGCCAGTCAATTTGTGGCAATGTGCCTTGTATAGGTAAAGTCTACTATGACTAGGAAGCTATACTCCGTTACCACAGGAGATTAGCCCAATCGTGGCCAACAAAGAAATAAGGATGAATGTCATCATCATCATCATCATTACACGTTAGCTGGAGGTGGAAAACACCTCAGCTATTGTGCCGCAATACAAAAGGCAAGAAAAGAAAAAAAACAAACAGTGGCACGCCCGCTGAGTCCCCAGTAACGGATGGACATCGTTCCGGAGAGCTAACAGCTGGCTGCCGTAAAAGAAAGTCATATTATGCCTAACGATTGAGATCGTGATTGGAGGGGGATGCTAAACAGGAGGGGGATGGACAAAGGAACTCACAACACAAACGCCATTGGGGCCGGCTCCTAGCCATATCAGCAAGTGTGTCCAGCCAAACGTGTGCACCGTCCTTAGGACCCCAGCCAGGCAGTCGGGATGCACCAACCGACGCCAACTTCGAAGTGAGGGTTTTCATTTCTCGCGACCAAGTCATCACTTGGCCTCCCCTCCTCCTCTTCCAACCGCACCCGCAACGCGCAAACAATGCACGTCGTGGGAGTCGGTGTGCTGGCATGCGCAAGACGTGGCCCAGCCATCGGAGCCTGGTGCGTGATATAATCGTGCTGAGCGGTTCACTCGCTCTTCCTGCACCAAATACGCGACGTCGAACACGCTCATTGCTCACGCGGTGTTCCCACCAGACATGAGCTAAGCTGCGAAGGCAGCGATGATCGAACGTGACGAGTCTCTTCATGTCTGTCGACCTGATGGGCCAGGTTTCACAGCCATATAGGAGAGTTGAACGGACGGCTGCGTTGTAAACTCTGCCCTTGAGGGCGAGAGTAATGTCGCGTCTGCGCCACAGGTGGCGGAGATTGGCAAAAGCACCTCGAGCTTTTGCTATACGGTTCGTAACCTCATCTTCAATCCCACGGGTGCTAATATAGCTGCCCAGGTACTTGAATTCCTGAACGACTTCTAGCAGATCACCACCAAGCGTTAGCGCAGGATTGGGTCCCTGCCAATCTTGGAGAAGTACTTTGCATTTTGATGGAGCAAAGCATAGCCCAAAACGACTGACAGCCAGTGCTAATCGGTTCAGTGCTGTTTGGCATGTTTGGGAGTCGTCACAGATTAGGGCAATATCGTCTGCATACTCCAAGTCAAGAAGTCGCTCACCAGGGAGTAGCTCCACACCTTCTAGGTCGTGTCCAGCGAACGCTGTTTCCATGACTTCATCAATAGCGAAGTTGAAGAGGAAAGGTGACAGCGGGCATCCTTGTCTCACACCGCTGGTGATACTGAAGGGTGGCGAGAGTTTGCCATAAACCCTCACCCTGCCCGAACTATGTGCGTACAGCGCTTTGATAATGTTTACATATTTATCAGGCACACCTTTTCTCAACAGACAGTCCCAAAGGGCACATCGATCGACTGAGTCGAAGGCACCTTTTATGTCAAGAAACACGACAACGGTGGGTCGCCAATAAACATGGCGGTGCTCCAACACTTGACGCAATGTGAAGATGTGGTCGATGCAGCCCCGACCTCGACGAAATCCGGCTTGCTCTTCACGAATTTGGCTTTCACGAGTGCCAGTCAGTCTGTGGAGAATGAGAGAGGCAAGCAATTTAGAGGCAATCGAAATCAGACTGATCCCTCTATGATTGCCACATACCAAACGGGAGCCTCCCTTGAAAATTGGGACAATGACGGAGCGGTTCCAGTCTGTCGGGACTGTCTCCTGCTCCCAAAGTTTTACTAGCAACTCGTGTAGATCACCTATTAGAGCAGGTCCACCGAACTTGAAGAGGGCTGGAGGAATAGTATCTGCTCCTGCGGCCTTATGCAATTTCAACAGCCTGATCTCACGTTCGACTTCTGCGCGTGAGGGCGGATCCAAGGAGACGGCCCAAGGAGAAGGGCGCTCAATGCCCGAAGAAAGTGATAACTCAGGTTGGTTAAATTGCATAGCAAAGTGTTCAGCCCAACGCTCCAAGCGTTTTGACAGGCTGTGGATCATCTGCCCACTCTCGTCGCGTATGGTCTCGCTAACACCAGGTCTCCTGCTGCCTGTTGCCCGTATCAGACGGTATAACTTACGATGATTACCAATGGCAGCGGCTGTTTCCATCTCAGATGCACAATGAGACCACCAGGTTTCGCGGTCCTTCTTTAGGCTAGCACGTAGTTTCGCCCTGAGATTTTTGCGAGATTCACTGTATTCGCTTCCAGCCGGAATACGTCGGCGAGCATCCATAAGTTCCAGAGACTGTGTAGAGACCCAATGTCCGGTTTTGCAATTTGTTTTGCCACATGAAGACATGCCTGCTAATAGCAACGCTTGACGAGTGTGCGACCAGTGATCTTCAACGGTGTTTAGTGGGCGCTTACTCAGCCCAGATGTCAGCGCATCTTGGTACACATTCAGAACATCTGGCTTCGCCAGCTGGCTAGTGTCAATCCGTTCACATCGACGTCGCGGACGTCCACCGAAACGCACCAGGAGGTCGGCACAGACAAGTGCGTGGTCAGAGTCCACGCTCGTGCTCCAAATCGAGCGACAGTTTTGGACACAGCCTCTCCAGCGGTAACTGATCGCGATATGATCGATTTGCGTCCAAGACTGGCCCGAGGCTGGTGGCCGCCAAGTCACACTTCTGCGGGTGCTGTGTCGAAAATTAGTGCTCGCGAGAAACAGGCGAGCATCTTCACACAGCTGGAGCAATCGCTCACCATTATCATTACGGGAGCCTACACCATGTTGGCCGCCCAGATGAAGCTCATCAGAGGACAATTTTCCGACTTGGGCGTTTAGATCGCCAGCCAGCACCACAGTATCCGTGCTTCTTCTGTAACGAAGGAGCTCGTGAAGTTGCTGGTAGAAATCATCTTTTACCGAATCAGTGCTACAGTTTGTAGGGGCGTAGGCCGCAATGACAAACAGGCACCGTTTGTCCCCGCGCGACTTCGAAGCACGGAACGAGCCAGCTAATCTAACGGCGCACATCCTACTGTTTACTGGGATCCAATCAATCAGGGCAGCTTCAGCCCGGGGACTCAAAACAATGCCGACGCCGGCTTGACCGGCATTTGAAGCTGCATCATCGCCAGATAGGCGCAATGAGAATATGCCGCCAGTGTCGCATGTGGGGGATCTCAGGGTAAGCACGAAGCTCGAATCTTGCAGGCGGGTTTCTGATAAACAGCAAATATCGATCGATAGGGTCTCTAGTGTGTGGGCAAGTGCTGCCTGTTGGCCAATCTGCAGCAAAGTGCGCACGTTGAGGCATGCCAATCTTAGCGAGACACGAGGACTCCAAAGGGAAACGGATGAACTGACGTTGTCCGCTTGGTTGAACATGGACTTATCGACTGGATTGGAGCGAGGCCCTGCGATTGAGTGTGATTGTAGAAAAGAAAAATTATGTGAAAGAGGTAATATGTGGTTACTGTAAAATATAGGCAGGTATATTTTTTATCAGCCTTAAAATGGATCGAGCCGATCATACAATCAAATTGTGTGACGCGACGGCGGGAGACAGATAACTGTACGAGTCGTCCATAGGCAAAGTCCCAGAGGGAATCTGTTATTGCCATCATTGAATTCAAATATGTGTTTCTGGACTGTTAACTCCAGAAAAGAACGGGAACTGATTAGCACTGTAGAACAAATGTAGCGAAGGGGATCGCAGAACAATGGTACGAATTAATCAATTTGTGAGGAAAATTACCAATATAGTTCCTGACGCCACACCAGTAAATGATTTTGCTCTCGGTTGTAAACGGACGACAGTTGGTATGAATTAAGTTTGAAGGGAGTAAAACTGCATAGGAGGTAGCATTAAAGAATAGCATAAGAAGCGGTTTGTAGCAGCTCATCCTAGATGATCATGTTTTGTCCAGTGCATGCGAGTCGATGTTCTCCAGTATCATACATGATCCGACCCTTCTTCATACTGCTTTTCATCATCAAGTCGAATTTTCAAGAAGCATTTCACTCTATCCGTTGACAGATAAACCTTTATCATTTACTTGAACATGCAATAATGTTCAATACATCTAATCACTTTTGGCAGGCTATTCCATATGGAGCCATACCTAAGAAGATAGCAATTTCTCCTTAGGCTGCTCTTGAATTTAGGTAAATAGAATGTGCATTCATTATGTCGCAGTTCATAACTGGTATTATCCAGAAAGTGCAATGAATAGGTTCCAACACATGCTTACTGCCACGCGAGTTTGTGGAGGAAGCACAGATTTGATTGTATTCTTCGTAACCACAAAGTTTCAAGATTCAACTGCCTGCACCTATCACTGTAAGAAAGAGCGGTTGAATAGTCAAATATGCGCTTCGTAAAGGCGCGTGGGACGTTTTCAATGACTCTCAAGTCACCCTTTCGCTAGTTACTGAACGTAACACAACAATATTCAAGCAAAGGCCAGATACTGATTTTGAAAGCAATTCGTCTGGTTTCTTTCAAGGTTAGCAGGTGGCATATGAGACCGACCGACTGCTTAGCCTTTTTCACAATATGGTTTGTATGTTTGCTAAAGTTTAAGGAACTGGAATATGTTAAACTTGACCGATGTGAATAACTTCTTCATGAAGCCTGAACAAATCTGCTGCTATCTGATATCCATACGCTAGAATATTACACTTCGATGTTGCAAACGTCATCTGCCACATATCAGCCCATCTCTCAATTGCTTTCAAGTTGCTTTAGATATTGTTAAGTTCAGTGGTTTGCTGAGAACTTGGGAACGTGCAAACCACCTTTGGATTATCAGCAAACAAATAAGGCTTCCCAAATTGTATAACAGAAACGAGGTCATTTATAAACAATCGGAAGAGTAACGAACCTAAGACACTGCCCTGTACCACTCCACTGGTGACCAGACGAGGAGAAGAGATGTAACCGTTGATATCCACAACTTGCGACCGTCCTACTAGGTACGACTGGATCCAAGAGTTAAGCGGATTTGTAACACCGTACTTATTTAATTTATATAGCAGCTTTTGTGTGGGACTCTCTCAAACGTTTTTGCATATCGAGGAAGACGACAATTACTGAAGACATGAGTCAATTGCTTCAGTTAGACGGTTAAGTAAGACAACTAGACAGGTAACACATGAGCGGGAATTCAGAAAGCTATGCTGTGAAGGTGAGAGCAATTTGTGTGATATTAGGAACGAAACCAAATATTTCTTAACAATTCTCTCTAGCATGGGTGCGAAAATGGCTGTGTGACTAATAGGGCGGTAGTTCCGGATGTCAGTTTTCGACCCGGACATATGTCGTGGTATAAGCGTAGCCGTTTTCCAACCTTCGGGATATTGACCAGACTGGAGAGACAAAGAGAAGATATTTAATAGTATAAGAGGGATAACATCTCCACCGTGTTTGACTAAAGCAGAAGAGATCCCATCGGGACCAGGTCTGTATGATGGTCGTAGACAGTTAATCATATCTTTTATCGCAGCGACACTAAGCGCGATCGCTGAGACTTGTTCAGAGAAGTGAAACGACGTTGGCAATTCCATGGTTTCTTTTCCAAGATTAAAGGAACTAGCAAAGTACGAATTAAAGACTTCTGCCTTAACAATTTGGGAATCAATGCAATCGCCTTCAGGCATGACGAGTGTAGGTCAGTTTTGCCGCCTCTCCCTTTTCTCAGTAATGTAGTCACCAGTTGACTTGTAATACTGCTATTTACAACCCCTTGTTCTTTCTGAATGAGATGAGTGTGGTGTTTCATGTCCGTCTTAATTATAAGGCGTTGGAGTCTCAGTAATACGCTGAAGTCGTGAGTACGTTCAAATGTTCGTATTAGCACTCGTATTTTCCGCCTGTCCTTTGCGTTGTTAGCGTACTTAGAAGATGCTGTCGTATTATCACTGGTGGTAAGTATGCTCAAGCACATAATCACATTGTCCTAGAACATATCAGAGACTTCTTTAATGTCAGACGAAAGAAAGCAATGGTCCCAATTTTGGACCCTGAGCAAAGCGGAGAGATCTACCCAATTAACATTTTGCGGCAAGTTTGGAACCATCGCAGATCTCACACGTGACGACTCAGCTATAATTTTATATCCGACTATTTTGTGATCATATCTAGGAAGACCGTCAATTACATCAGTAGTTATCTGGGAGGTGCTTGAGGTAAAAAGTAGGCCTAGTATATTTTTCCCCTGATAGACACGAGAACATGTTGCTCCCAACCACCAATGATGACGGAGGTTAAGAACCCAGCATGTTTCGCGTTTGATACTAAGTTTGACCAACAGATATCAGGTAGGTTGAAATCTCCACCTACAATTTTATCAAAAGAACCAAGTTCCGACATGTAATTGCAGATGTCAACCAACTGGTTCTCATCACTGTAGCTGGCCTCGGGTGAGCGGTATATACAGCCTACAAGTGTTCGCTTAGTACCGAAGGACAAGAGTAACCAAGCGGAAACAATAGTGGGGCATGTAAGTGGAATTGTGAATTCAGAGACAATGCGGTTTTATGAGTAGTAACTTATGCAACCAAATCCTCTGCCTAGCTTTCGATCACTTCTAATAAGCTTGTAGACTTGGATAAAATGCAGTTGGCTGGGCATACAATCATGACACCAGGTTTCAGTGAGTAAATTCATATCAGATTTATTCAGACATATGAAGGTGCGGAGTAAATGAATTTTGTTCAGCAGAGAACGGATATTAGGCCTCATCAGTCTTATAAAGTCCTGGCGGTGTTCATCATTCCACCTAGTATTTACTCTTACAATCACATTAGTTCTACAGCCTTCCGCAGTAAATCCCTTACCGTGAGAATTCGCCAATTTTATCGGGATTAGAGTGGGTGGGGGAAAGAGTGGGTGAAGGCAAAAAGAATACTGTGTTAATTTGGGGCGATTGGGTTTAAGTAAATAGGGTGTTATTGCCGAAGCGCTCGCAATCATCTATGTTTTAAATGGGAAGATAAAAGCTATTTAGTATATGCTATAGCCAAACGTGAATTCCGTGGTAACAAAGGTCGTTAAGTTCCAGTGACTTACCTATTCAAGTCACCAAACAGGCCACTGTTTCAGATGCAACCAACGATACAAACCAAGCAGATGTAAGAGCGCTCATTTGTCCAAATTCCGCCAAGGATAGATTGTCCATCAGTAATCGACCGCTCTGTGCACAGGTAGCCCTGAGGTCAACTTCGTATGTCTTATCTTCCCATTTAAAACATAGATGACTGCCATTAACACTCGTGCAATGAGTAAAAAGAGTGCGGAAAAACGAAAAATCACGGTGAGCAATAACGTTGCGGTCACGAGTGCCGAGGAACCTGTGCCCAGTTGTACACATTCCGAGCCGCCTGGGATACAAGAGCAGGTAAATAAGTCCAAACACAAATGACAGAGAGTTCAGTTAGTGTTGTCGACCTTATATCTCCACTGCCAACTAAAATAAAGATGTTGGAGAAACAGTTAGCCGAACAAAATGAGAAACTAAAGTTGTTTGACTCATTCGGAGATATCATTATTTCAGTTTCATAGATAATTCAGTCTCCGGCTAATCCAGCGAAAAAAGCAAAATTGGAGCATTCTACTTCCTACATGCAGTCGCCTCTGAGGTCATTCAAAGATGCAGAAGGGGACAAAACACCATCGCTTTCAACATAGCTGACAATATCACAATTGCCAACATTAGGCATACTGTTTCGAGGGTATGCAGGATCGCTGAGACCGATATTAGTTGTAGAAGATTGAGGAAAAATCTTTACGTTTTCATTGTCCGACTCTGTTCAGCTTTCGTAGCAGAAGTCTCGCAAGTTCCTTTATCAAAAGTCAAAATATTACAAGATCTTTTCCTAAAGTTTGCAGTTATTCTATTCAAAGACAGGTCACTTTGCAATGTAAGATTCAACGCATAAGTGCAACTAATGTCTCGCCTGAGCCGAAGCAGAGTCATCCTCCTTGCGCGCTTTTTTGAGTGCCAAGAAGGAAGTCATTCAAAAGTGTTTGGTTCTCCCCTTCTAAAAACGCAGATAATCTTAGTAAGACCACTGTTCACAAAAGCGATGCTAAGGCTGGCAACAACGTAGCGGAAATTGAGATGCTCACGCCTCCACACCACATTAGTCTTGTGGATATAGAAAATAGTGTAGATTCACCCGATGCACCATGTTCTGACAAACCAGTAGGGATTGGGATCAATCCCTACAATGCGATTGTAACAGGTACAAGTCCAAAAACATCAAATGGGACAATCGATAGCTCCAGTGAAGGTACATTACGGCCCATTTACATAATGACTACACATTGCAGCAGTGGTCATGATCCGCGCCCTAATCGTCCTAGATCAAACAGGGGCCTTCTTGATGGAAAGGTGACTCCCCGTCTCCCAATGACAGTAGTGAATAATAATGCTGCTGCACAGAGTGGCAAACCAAATTTCCCTATTGTTCCGGCGATGTGCCAAGGCTAAACTCCTGGCGGACTTATGCATGGCTTTGCTGAAACACAGACCACTTATTTATGCCTCTATCCATACTCTTTTCCGCCTCCACATCTCAGAATGTCTTCTGCGAGCGCTTCGGCAATAACGCTCTATCCACTTAAACCCAATCACCCCAAATTAACACAGTATTCTTTTTTGCCTTCACCCACTCTTTCCCCCACCCACTCTAATCCCGATAAAACTGGCGAATCTCACGGTTAGGGATTTACTGCGGAAAGCTCTAGAACTAATGTGATTGCAAGAGTAAATACTAGGTGGGATGATGAACACCGCCAGGACTTTTTAAGACTGATGAGACCTAATATCCGTTCTCTGATGAACAAACTTCATTTACTCCGCACCTTCATATGTCTGAATAAATCTGATATGAATTTACTCACTGAAACCTGGTGTCATGATTCTATGCCCAGCCAACTGCTTTTCATCCAAGTCTACAAGCTTATTAGAAGTGATCGAAAGCTAGGCAGAGGATTTGGTTGCATAAGTTACTACTCATAAAACCTCATTGTCTCTGAATTCACAGTTCCACTTATATGTCCCACTATTGATTCCGCTTGGTTACTCTTGTCCTTCGGTATTAAGTGAACTCTTGTAGGCTGTATATACCGCTCACCCGAGGCCAGCTACAGTGATGCGAACCAGTTGGTTGACATCTGCAATTACATGTCGGAACTTGGTTCTTTTGATAAAATTGTAGGTGGAGATTTCAACCTACCTGATATCTGTTGGTCAAACTTAGTATCAAACGCGAAACATGCTGAGTTCTTAACCTCCGTCATCACTGGTGGTTGGGAGCAACATGTTCTCGTGTCTATCAGGGGAAAAATATACTAGGCCTACTTTTTACCTCAAGCACCTCCAAGATAGCTACTGACGTAATGACGGCATTCCTAGATATGATCACAAAATAGTCGGATATAAAATTATAGCTGAGTCGTCGCATGTGAGATCTGCGATGGTTCCGCACTTGCCGCAAAATGTTAATTGGGTAGATCTCTGTGCTTTGCTTAGGGTCCAAAATTGGGACCATTACTTTCTTTCGTCTGACATTAAAGGAGTCTCTGATATGTTCTAGGACAATGTGATTGTGTGCTTGAGCATACTTGCCACCAGTGATAATACGACAGCTTCTTCTAAGTACGCTAACAACGCAAAGGACAGGAGGAAAATACGAGTGCTAATACGAACATTTGAACGTGCTCACGACTTCAGCGTTTTACTGAGACTCCAACGCCTTATAATTAAGACGGACATAAAACACCACACTCGTCTCATTCAGAAAGAACAAGGGGTTGTAAATAGTAGTATTACAAGCCAGCTGGTGACTACATTACTGAGAAAAAGGAGAGGCTGCAAAACTGACCTACACTCCAGCATAGTCATGCCTGAAGGCGATTGCATTGATTCCCAAATTGTCATGGCAGAAGCCTTTAATTCGTACTTTGCTAGTTCCTTTAATCTTGGAAAAAAAACCATGGAATTGTCAACGCCGTTTCACTTCTCTGAACAAGTCTCAGCGATCGCGCTTAGTGTCGCTGCGATAAAAGATATGATTACCTGTCTACGACCATCATACAGACCTGGTCCCGATGGGATCTCTTCTGCTTTAGTCAAACACGGTGGAGATGTTATCCCTCTTATACTATTATCTTCTCTTTGTCTCTCCAGTCTGGTCAATAGCCCGAAAGTTGGAAAACGTCTACGCTAATACCACGACATATGTCCGGGTCGAAAACTGACATCCGGAACTACCACCCTATTAGTCACACAGCCATTTTCGCACGCATGCTAGAGAGAATTGTTAAGAAATATTTGGTTTCGTTCCTAATATCACACAAATTGCTCTCACCTTCACAGCATGGCTTTCTGAATTCCCGCTCATGTGTTACCTGTCTAGTTGTCTTACTTAACCGTCTAACTGAAGCAATTGACTCATGTCTTTAGTAATTGTCGTCTTCCTCGATATGCAAGAAAACGTTTGAGAGTCCCACACAAAAGCTGCTATATAAATTAAATAAGTACGGTGTTACAAATCCGCTTAACACTTGGATCCAGTCGTACCTAGCAGGACGGTCGCAAGTTGTGGATATCAATGGTTACATCTCTTCTCCTCGTCTGGTCACCAGTGGAGTGGTACAGGGCAGTGTCTTAGGTTCGTTACTCTTCCTATTGTTTATAAATGACCTCGTTTCTGTTATACAATTTGGGAAGCCTTATTTGTTTGCTGACAATCCAAAGGTGGTTTGTACGTTCCCAAGTTCTCAGCAAACCATTGAACTTAACAATATCTAAAGCAACTTGAAAGCAATTGAGAGATGGGCTGATATGTGGCAGATGACGTTTGCAACATCGAAGTGTAATATTCTAGCGTATGGATATCAGATAGCAGCAGATTTGTTCAGGCTTCATGAAGAAGTTATTCACATCGGTCAAGTTTAACATATTCCAGTTCCTTAAACTTTAGCAAACATACAAACCATATTGTGAAAAGGCTAAGCAGTCGGTCGGGCTCATATGCCACCTGCTAACCTTGAAAGAAACCAGACGAATTGCTTTCAAAATCAGTATCTGGCCTTTGCTTGAATATTGTTGTGTTACGTTCAGTAACTAGCGAAAGGGTGACTTGAGAGTCATTGAAAATGTCCCACGCGCCTTTACGAAGCGCATATTTGACTATTCAACCGCTCTTTCTTACAGTGATAGGTGCAGGCAGTTGAATCTTGAACCTTTGTGGTTACGAAGAATACAATCAAATCTGTGCTTCCTCCACAAACTCGCGTGGCAGTAAGCATGTGTTAGAACCTATGAATTACACTTTCTGGATAATACCAATTATAAACTGCGAGATAATGAATGCACATTATATTTACCTAAATTCAACAGCAGCCTAAGGAGAAATTGCTACCTTCTTAGGTATGGCTCCATATGGAATAGCCTGCCAAAAGAGATTGGATGTATTGAACATTATTGCATGTTCAAGTAAATCCAAATCACAAAATCCTTCAAATAAATGATAAAGGTTTATCTGTCAACGGATAGAGTGAAATGCATCTTGAAAATTCGACT
Source organism: Dicrocoelium dendriticum (assembly GCA_944474145.2). Classification (NCBI taxonomy): domain Eukaryota; kingdom Metazoa; phylum Platyhelminthes; class Trematoda; order Plagiorchiida; family Dicrocoeliidae; genus Dicrocoelium; species Dicrocoelium dendriticum. The sequence goes on from OX104070.1 coordinate 82,402,237, forward strand.
TGATGATGAAAAGCTGTATGAAGAAGGGTCGGATCCTGTATGATACTGGAGAACATCGACTCGAATGCACTGGACAAAACATGATCATCTAGGATGAGCTGCTACAAACCGCTTCTTATGCTATTCTTTAATGCTACCTCCTATGCAGTTTTACTCCCTTCAAACTTAATTCATACCAACTGTCGTCTGTTTACAACCGAGAGCAAAATTATTTACTGGTGTGGCGTCAGGAACTATATTGGTAAGTTTTCTCACAAATTGATTAATTCGTAACATTGTTCTGCGATCCCCTTCGCTACATTTGTTCTACAGTGCTAATCAGTTCCCGTTCTTTTCTGGAGTTAACAGTCCAGAAACATATATTTGAATTCAGTGATGGCAATAACAGATTCCCTGTGTGACTTTTGCCTATGGACGACTCGTACAGTTATCTGTCTCCCGCTGTCGCGCCACACAATTTGATTGTATGATCGGCTCGATCCATTTTAAGGCTGATATAAAAAATACCTGCCTATATTTTACAGTAACGACATAGTACCTCTTTCACATAATTTTTCTTTTCTACATTCATCCTTAGTTCTTTGTTGGCCACGATTGGGCTAATCTCCTGTGGTAACGGTTTATAGCTTCCAGATCATAGAAGACTTTACCTATGCAAGGCACATTGCCACAAATTGACTGGCGTATAAAAAGTGCAATAATTGTATGATCCGAATGACGGACTGGGCTGAGGCTTCATCACTCATAATACATGTATAAATGCAGCCATAAAAAAGAACACAAGATATGATAAACTGGTGATGCCTTATTTGCTACTATGCCACGCCGGCACGCGGCCAGGTATAGCATGGAAATGCGGGCGAAACCTTTTGAGGGAATACCTTGGATGGAAACAGGTCCCGTGGGGACGGTTCCACAAGTGGCCGTATTAATTCAACCGGACATTTACTTAAATCTGCATATGTTATTGTTCCTGGTTTTTTAATTTTTTACTACCTAAATCCTGCCAATTATTTAATACCTGTTTTGGATCCATTGTAAATTGCGTGAACAAACTGCTTATTTTTTGTGATCCTGTTGTACACATTGGTCAGACCACATAGTTGGACTGCACCTCGAATCGCCGAGGAATATACCATTTATTGATTTATTTATACACCAAATTAGAACATATAAAACTGGCAGGTGCACCTGTGCTTTCCACATTCTGAACAGCACCATGCACTGATAAAATATCTCAGGAGTAGACAACAGAAAAAAGGTTAGCGAACAAGCTCGTTTTCAGTGGTTCATCATCGTAAACAACTGATAAGGGTAAAAATTCTGCGGATAAACGATTGGAGTGACCAAGCTATGTGATTGGTCCCACTGCGATCAGTGCTGCCTGTCTTGTTATCCATACCATGCGTCATCGTTACAGTTGGCCAGGGTAAAGGCCCGGATAAACTGCTTATGCGCAGATCGATCAGGCATATGGAGGAGAATAACGGCCGCTTCAATGGCTGTCAGTAGGTGACATCTAAACACTCGTGTGTGTCACGTGGGTACGAGGCAGAGAGGATGAAACGCGTCGTGTGCGTTGACCTGATGATTCGAAACATGCAAATGCGCTTGCCACTGCTTCAGTCACCCCGCTATACACAGCCAATCTGGGCACTGCTTCCGCGCTCTCTCAGACAGTCTCCTGATAGTTCTTCCGGTATAACTTGATCGACACGGACACGAGGATGAGCGTACACAGAATGTAGTATTTGACACTGGGATCCTGTCCTTCATTTACTGAGTCGGAATCGGTAATGAACTGAAGCTTAGCCTAAAGCCTGCCGCTTTCTAGGTTTGACTGATGGTCTCCGAGTGCCTTGTAGTTGCATTATGCTATCCCGTCCCATTTGAATGTTTGCAACAAATAGAGCTGTACGTTTTCTTATAAAAACAAATTTGCCTTCGTTGCTCGAGGCTCCATATTTCTCATAACGACATTCCACGGATAAACATTTCTCTCGAATATTCCTCATATAAAGTTTAACTCTTCCGCGAGGATGTCATACATACAGATCTTGCTTACTCTTTCGGTTAGATATCGGATGACGTTTCTCTGACTGAATGGAATGAAACTAGCAAAGTGATTTTAGTGCCAATTCCACATTGACTTTGCATGGGCACTGCGCTGTACCGAGCAGTCAGAACTTCGGCTTATCGGAGATTCAAAGAAAGATATTGAGTTGTTAAGCTCAGATTCCGGAGTGAAATTTAATTTATTGTGTGCTGAGATGATGTGTGGCATGCATATGTGTCTATCCGCAATGCTGAATGTGTAGTCAACTTACCATCCGTAGTAGATAAAGTTGATAGCTCCGCACAAATAGAGGTTTTCCAACTTACCACACACATTAGCTAATAATGATCTGCAGTTAAACCCATCGAAACAGTTTATCTGTTCGTAAATATTTCAGTGAAATTGGGATTGTAGGTTACTGATACACATTAAAAGTAACTTTCTAAGCCGTTTGCTCCGAAGCCCGACATGTAGATGATGCGATTGTACGCTATCGCATGGGTAGTCTATCGCCTCTTCTGATAGAACATTGGTGAAGAGTGATGCAATATATAGCGAAAACATCTTACTTCCAGTTCGATCCACATGTCTAATAGAAGCTACGAAGCTAAATGTATCTCTGGGGCTCTATCTTGATATGACTTTCATGACCGGTTATAGAAGCCTAGCAAGCCACTACGCTTTTGAGCCATATGTATATGACACATGCACAAAATGTGTTTCAATGGAAGTCCTTCTTTAAGCATTTTCTGTAAGCCACACAGTGGTGGGTTTACTGTCCCTGTGAGAAACGTGCATTCGGACACGGCGGAGTTAATTGTGTTCTCCTGTTTCAAACTACGTAATAACTTTGTAATTGTCATTTCGATCGCACCTGTCTTGTCATTCTCTGTCTCCACCCTTCGAAATTTCAAAGGATTGCTAAGGATGTAGTCGATGATGTCGGATTTTCCATTTAGAACGACCCCTGCTCTTTCATCAGGCCTAGATAGTAACACAGCCCCGTTTAGTTTAAGCACAGTAAGGGCATCTAGATGCACCTTCCTTAAAACAAACATATGTGTAGGTTTGTGCTTCGGGAACTGATAGCATATATTCACCAAGATATAGTTAAACTGCTCAGCTGCTTATTCCGAAGTAGGTATGAGCATAGATACTTGGAAATGTACATATTTATATTGATCTGATAATTCCACCTGATTTTATTATTTCGCAGGCAACAAAAGTTCTACCAAAGCGCTCACCATTCGCCTCTATACCCCTGATGTATATGCGCACAAGCAATTTGTCCGGGCTTTAACTCTACCCTGGCCCCCTATAACGCTGACGCATGTTGCGGAAACATCACACATACACCTCACTGATCGTAGTGGGACTAATCACATAGCTTGGTAACTCAGATCATCTATCCTCGGAATTTTCACCCTTATCCGTTGTTTACGTTGGTTTATTAGCCCGACGATGAACCACTGAAAACGAGCACGTTATCTAACACTTGTGTAGAATCATATCCAATGGGAACCACTATGTTTTAATAAAGCATGAGTATTTTCTGATCTCTTCCTTGAAACTCCTGTGAGGACGAAGCAGACAGACACGGTTATTATTACTCATCTCAATGTGTATAACCGCGTATGCTTCCTGCTTGTCAGTTAGAAAGCATACAATGTTTCGCGATCTGCCTCGCTAATTTACGCGCACACACACGTGCACATTTTTGGAAGTTTGTTATTAACTACGCAGTGCTCTATGCTGTTGTTTTGCACAAATTTGATCAGGCATACTCGACGACCATTTCGCACTTAGCTCTCTCATACTAAGAAATACGAATTTGCTGTACGAACCACACAGTCCTATCGTTATCCCCGTGAGAGAGGGAAGAAGATGTCAAGTAGATTTAATTCTTGTCCTTGTAGTCCCCGCATGCGCATTTCTCCCCATAAGTAACCGGGAGTTCTAATCGAGTTTATGGCGCAGACGTGGTCACTTCGATTTCGCTCATCATGATTTGATTACCACCTTAAAAATCGTTTTCCTTTATGGGTAAGTAGAAATTAAATCCTGTGAACATGTTATATTTGCCACATAGAATCAGGAATGACACCTTCTAAAGCACCTGTTAATCCTTCCCTAAACCAGTCGGTTAGCTTTACCATAGCTTGTAGTTCATGAGAGATTTATACACTTTTCCTATTGTTGTCTTTCGACACATGCCTTCCACAGTATTGTTTCAAGAATTTACCGCTGGGATATAAACCGCCCTACCCCCTGTCATGCGAGAAATGCACCACATACTTGGCGGTTCTAAAATGTAGCTGGCGCTTTTCCACGAACGATGAGGAGGCTGTTATTTAAGGCAGCTAATTACCTCCAAAGTCTACTTCCAGTGCCTTCAAAAGTTACAGATGTTGTCATCGCTAACTGGTGCATGGTTTAACTGGGCCAATTTAACCAAATGGCATAAAAGCTATATGGTTTCCGCCATAATCGATCGTGTACTATCCGCCTGATGTTGGCGGGAGATTTTGGGACAAGACAGTAAATGTTGACGCAGGAGTTGGTTACTTATCATTACGTTTCGGATTCCTTTAACCGGTTAGATCATCGTATCCTTTTGGCCAAGCTTCAGGTATCCAGCAGTTTTTATCCCCACCAGAATTGTAACATTAACTACTCCTTGCACACGCGTTTGGAAATGGATATTCATAAATCCATGTTATAACAGAGGAGTAGTAGGGGTAGTTGAATGGCACAGTTAGAAATTCGTCACAGCTGGAATCACGCAAGCAGCCGTCACACGCGTGGAAAAGCACCATTCGCTAGCCTCATCCTTTCGGGAATCGTTAGCAGTGCGCATTCTATCGGACCGTGCTAGGATTCGAATCCGCAACTCGACTGTTGTCTGGCCGTAGGTGAAACCACTGAGCTACGAGGGAGGGTAACGACAAACGTGGATAAGTTGCTAGATGTGACATAGTGCCGCTCACTTTCCACTGAATTGCATGTTACTATCTTGCAGAGGACAGGGTAGCCCCCTCAATTCCAGTAACTAATTCACGTTTGTCTTTACCGTCCCTCGTAGCTCAGTAGTCTCAAGCACGGACTAGATACCTTCAAGATTCGGCTTCGAGCCATACCAGGGTCCGATGGAATGCGCATTGCTGACGATTCCTGAAAGGATGAAACGCGCGTACAGTGCTTTTCCGGGCGTGTCGTGGTTGTCTGATTGAGTCTAGGTGTGACGAATTTCTACCTATAATCCATGTTATGTCAGCTAAACCTTCAAGGCAGTTTGCCAGAAGCATCGATGCTACAGAATTGGCTGTTGCTGTATTTTTAACGAAATTGCAACTGCTTACTTGATGTCGAAGCAATCATTGGATGGTAAGTGATCAGTGCCAGAAGAACGCGTGCAAACACAAAAAGGCTTAGATAAGATTTCGTATGGTCAGTCCGAACTGGTTTCTAATTCAACTCAAATAGTTTTCAAGTGTTCTATCTGTGGTACAAAAGTCTAACATCTACGAACAAGGCTACCAGGAACTCGAGCTCTGTTCGCGAGAAATTAATCCCGGCTTGCCGATCCAGGAAGGTTTTTTTCCGGATCATCTAAGACGTCGGGTTTGAACGGACAGCGTTCGTTCACCACAATTTAACTATTTTCTTCCAGCTAATTTATGCATACCTTGATCTCAGAAGTGACTCAGACTTTATAGTGATGGCACAAGAGGATTTCACTATCTAATATTTCGAAACGTTGACTAACCGAATGCGTCAATATGTTATGACACTTATATTACGAACTACATATAAGTGTGCTAGCTGGTTTAAATGGACGCTATCAGCGTTTGATCGTAAACTCATCCTTATGTATTAGATTTTAAGCAAACCGAATAATTCCGTCAATCAACTGTTTGAGGTCAGTCGTAACAGTAGACTAAAATCCAATCACTTAAAGATGAGAACAATGTAGCCGATCGGATTGTAGACGGAATATTCTTCTCGCTATATACATAGCTCGCATAGAAATCCCTTGCAGAATATGTTGTTTCAGTCCCAATATTATCTGTGTTCTAGGACAGTGTTGACAATGCGCTATCCATATTACAACACATCACATAACACACGAGAACCGTGTGTAAATTCAAAAAGCCAAATCGCACCAACGCACGTGAGTTTCTCTAGGGAAGCCAAAGGCAGCAATATTTCATTTTGAATAAAACTAAGCGTGAATGAACAGAACGGACAATATTTTGATCAGCAAATTCACCGTCAAAGTTTGCTCACAGTTGCGCCCTGTTTTAATCAACGTTTGTAACCCCTAACCGAAGATTCGGAGTTTGTAAACGCCATCCTCTGAGATGTAATATCCCTAACAAGCACAATCTTGCCTTGACCAACGTCGACAACCCCTTTTTCATAGAAAAAAGGAGTAATGATTTGTGACGGACCAAATGGCGATTACTTGACAGGTCCCACAGAACGACCAGATCAAGTAGTATACAGCAAGATTAAAATAGAATAGCGTAGGAGAAGGGATAAATTCGGATTCTAAATGACTGCACAAGCCATTCATACGAACAGTGGTACAGGTTTCCACATTAACATCAACCTAATGTGCTCTTGCCACCCAAACCTTGTCGTGGTGAAAGTTATCTTTTATACAATGTCGCTACAACATTTAGCCTATGCAAAAATCTTAGCAGGGCACTTGACCTCAACCAAGTCATGCAAACATTCCATATTGCTTTGCATGAGGTGACTAATGTATTGGAATTTGCTTGTCACTATAAGGCAGCAAAATCATTTATAACTACTCTGAACATCGCAACCACATGACTGCATATGCTGGGTTGTTACTTCAACATGGCGTGCCAGAACATCCTTCTAACCATGTTCAAGATAGCGGAAAGCACGATTTAGATCAGTGGCGTTTCATTCGTGAAACATTTTCTTTGGATGATGTCGTGGCCCTATCACTCACAAGGAGACCTCTCCCATCGAATTATAGATGATGCGGCCCTAGAATCCTAAAACTTGTTGTTCAGTCAGAGCAACAAGCAAAGGATGTTTTGGATCGAAGGCGGAGAAATCGGAAACACCTTCCTTCCGAAATTCGGTTAAAGGTCGCAAACAATTTGCACAGCTCAAGTATTAAAGCAACTGAAGCAGCAAGCATCCTGACGAATGTAGAGAAGTGTAAATTGACTGCCGCTTTAATTTACTCTGACGTAGGTCTAAACGAAGGCTGGGACGCACCTTGGCCGAAACAAGTTGCAAACGAGATATCATGGACCCATCAAAAAACGAATAACTGTCGACTTCCCATCAGTCGGCATTCTCCCACACTTGAAACCTTCATCTCTCTGCAGGCTCCTAGAGACCGAGAAACTGGCCTGCTTGTACACAAATGCTCATGGACTGTCTAACAAACTGGCTGAACTGAAAGATCGCCAAGCTTCCGGCTCGTATGATGTCATTGGTACCATCGAGACTTGGTTGCACACGGGAATGACGGACGCTGAATTGTCGCTCCCCATGCATGTCGCTGATACGGAGCGATAGGCTCACATAAGGAGGAGGGTAATCCTGTACTACCGAAACGAATTACAGTGCGAAACCGTGGAGGATGCAGACTCGCAGTTCCCCGACTCTCTTTGGTGCCGGTTGCAGTTAAAAGGCAGGGACGCTTGCCTTATTGTCTTGGTGTACCGCGCCCCTAACTTAACACCCGAAATCGACTACCACCTAGCGGCTGCTTTAATGTGCAGTTTACAACAAAAGTACACTCACATTCTTATCATGGGTGATTTCAACGTACATTGTTTAGAAGCCCCTGCCACGATCGGAGAACAATTCAAAACAGCTTTACAAGATCTAGTAGCTACTGCTCCTCTTTACAACCACATCATTATGTCCACTCGGTTCAGAACTGGTAACAGGCCATCTGTGCTGGATCTTGTGCTTACCAACGAGGAGCATATAATTGATGCTTTGGATTTAGACTGCCCCTTGGGTCGCAGTGATCACACAGTCATCAGTTTCAACTTCGTCCGCTATGCAGAATATTTTAATGATAACGATGATACTGTGTGAACCATCACAAGGTACGTCCGACTTGCCCAGTTAGTCAGCGCCACAACATTGTCTTTCCTCGAAGAAGAACCCCCAGAAGTCGCCTGGCTCGAGTTCGTCAACACATTCAGTCAGCTGATTGCACAGACTTCAGAGATAAAAGTTTGCAATAAGTGCAAATCAGTTTCTTTCGTTAGGAGCAGAACCCGTATGTGGATGGCAGTACGCGACGCAGCATGGCGAGTGTGCAGAGGAGCTCCAGCACCAGAAACTTGGGACGAATACATAGCACAACGTAAACACTGCACTCAACCGTTAAGAGAAGATAAAGCCGCCTATCAGCAGAATATCGCAAAACATTCAGTGCTAACCACAAACTGCTATACAAGCACGTTAATTGTCTACGAAAGGTGAGGCAAGTACTCCCTCCATTCAAGACGGCTTATGGCCCAACAAGAACATCCATGGAAGCTGCAAACGCGCTGCAGATGAAATACGCCCCAACTATTCAAGGGGTCTTGCCACCAAGCAATCTACCAAACTTTGTATTTTGCTCCCAGGACTAACCCATATCAATTTTACCGCAGAGGCATTATTGCAAAAGCTGATTTCTCTACGCAAACACAGCTCGCCGGGTGTCGATACCATTCGTCCAGAGGCGTTGGGAGAAGCAGCAAACCAACTGACAGGAACTATAGCGCAGCTTTTCCAGCACTGCTTAGACCAGAACCAAATTCCTGCCATGTGGAAGCTTGGAATAATAACCCCGATTCACAAAGATGGAAGCAAAACTGATCCCTACAACTACCGCCCAATAACCCTTCTTCCTATACTCTCCAAGGTCATGGAATCCATAGTTGCCGATGCGCTACTGTGCTATCTGGAAAACTGCAACATCATCACACATGAACAGCACGGTTTCTGTCGACAGCGGTCATGTACAACTAATTTACTAATTGCAAGCGTTGGTTGGACCGAGGCAGCCGATGCTGGAGAAGGTGTTGATGTGATCTACCTAGATTTTTCCAAGGCTTTCGATCGTCTAGTCCATGGGATACTACTATCCAAGCTGCAGCATTACGGGATTGGTGACCCTCTTTTAAGCTGGATCGCCAACTTTCTACATCAACGACAATTAGTGGTCAGAGTTTGGAGCTGTTAATCGGACCCCATAAAAGTGGAGTGTGGTGTGCCGCAAGGCTCGGTTCTAGGTCCACGTTTGATTTTAGTGTTTAGTAATGACCTTGCAACGAAATCGCTTTAAACTTCCAAATGTTTGCCGACGATATCAAGATCTGGCGCAGGATCCAGAGGAACACCGACCAACATGTGTTTCAGAGTGATTTAGATACGGTGTATCCATTGTCTACCGAAAACGTATTGCATTTCAACGCCAGTAAATACAAGGTGATTTCCATCCGACATCAAAGCACCTACTCCTACCGACTAAGAACGGATGTACTGCAACAATCAATTCTCGAACGTGACTTGGGTGTCCTGGTTCAAGATGACTTGGGTTGTTCCAGGTAATTCGAAAAGGCTTCGAAGATCGGGAACCAAAAAGTGGGGCTGTTGAGGCGTGCGTTTGGACAAATAAACAGCTCCATATTTCGACAAATGTCCAGTGTGTATGTTCGCCCCCATGTCGAATATGCAATTCCAGCCTTGCATCCATGGCTAAAACACGACCTTAATGCACTGCAGCAGCCACAACGCCGGGCATCTAAGAACGTAATTGGAATGCGCAATCGGTCCTACCAGGAGAGGCTGCGACGACTAGGATTGTTCAGTGGAAGCTATCGCAGGCTACAAGGCGACCTGATTATGACATACTTGATTCTGCGAGACCCACATCATGTGTGCTACCCTTTACTGCAACTCAGCAGCAATACAATCCTGACGGACCACTCATTAAAAGTCGCAGAACAATACAGTCGTCTGGATTGCCGCCGAAATTTCTTTTCCATCCGTGTCTGTCACTCGCTGAATGCTCTCCCAGGATCGGTCGTCTCTGCACCGACACTAGCAGTATTTAAAAAACTGTTGAACGATGCACTCATCCACTTACACTTTTTTACTTAACACTACGTCTCCACCCTACACCTGGAGCTTACCATGGAATTATTTGTCGTTAAATATGGGTGCTGTGAATCTAAGTGGATCGCAGGACTGCAGCGAAGCAAACGATAAGTCCTCATTTTCATATTTAAATATTAACTATTTTACTATCCGTATCATCATTATTATTATGTTGATATCCCCACCAAATATCCAACGGGACTTGTATAGCAAAGCAACCTAACACGTATAAATGCATTGTTCATTGTTCATTGTTCAAGTCCCGAGACAAGGTTGGGGTTTACCCGATGTCGAGCTAAAAATGAAAATTTGGATGAACTGCTAGAAAATTTGAGCAATATAGACTGTCTCTTCCAGCTAAAATTTTATGTTCTGAAGACTCAACGTTGAACAATTTAGTAAACTTGTGTTGCCTTTTAAATTTTTGTATCTATCATACATTTAGCACCAGTGGATAAGAAGTTCAGTCATTAAAGTAAACAGGGCTTTTTCAAACGTAAACATTGAAAGTTTGGATATACCAAATATATTATAATCATTCGGCTGCCAGTGGTTAAAGTTTATGCAGCAAATTCCTGCAATTAATGGATCTTGCGTTAATTAGTAAAATAGGAAATGAAGGTTCACAAAAACGTTTGCTGTAAGTACTACCCTTGGAAACCACTTGTATTATGAAGGCTCATTCATAGGAACTTCCAGAGTGGAAATATTGTATCACTATCACGCTGCTGCCTTTCATAGAAATATACTCATTCAAAGTGCAAAAACATCAGCACAGTTTTTGATGTACTTCTGTCCAACGAAATAATCTACAAGTTGGTTTACACCAACTCCTTTTTAAACGCACTGAGGACGACAAATGGTTGGCTTCTTATATCTAACTGATACCAAATGACATCATCGAATATTTTCAGTCTTGCAACCCTCATTGTGGTCAGGAATATTTTCACAACATATAATCCGAAATTACTGGACTCTTGCGCGCTACTGACAAGTTAATAGGGAAAAACTACCTCCTAGCGCTTTCTAAGATGGGTTGTTTCTGTGTTCTCGAGTCTAGCTACGACAGAACCTAACAAATCTCATATGGTCTTTTCATGCTTTGAAATATGTTTACGGTTGACAAACAAATTAACAAATAATTTCACAATCATTGGATATCATTTTTCTCCATTACCATAACAAAGTGACAATGTCAAGAGTGTGCTTAACGCTAACAAATGGATTTTGGTGTGCCAATGAAACAAGCTGTGATTTAAATCACAAATGGCTAATTTAATACAAAGAAAATAACAAATATTGTGCACTGTTACATGTGAACGTTGAATAACATATTGTCGCTTTCATATATTGAACATTGCTTTTACCAATTTAGAATAGGCATTTCTGCTGTTTGTTCATGTAATTTAGTCAATGTAAGATCTATTAATTAGCAAATATTGATTTCCCCAACCGAAAGATTTTAATATATCTTCAAAGCCTATTGGTTTCACTATTTAGTTTTTTGTTTGGCAACCATATAAGTGAGGCTTAATAAAGAAGGCCGGCTAAACTAATCAGTAGATTGAAGTCATGCTTTTGTTTAGTTTAAGTTTATCTAAAAATAATTTGTTTATTAAGACGAACGGAAAACATTGGTTCTCATTGTTACAAAGCAGAGAATTGAGATTTTCCGCACTTTTGTTTAGATGAAGTAAACAAAAACAGGAAATTGGTGTAAGGTCAGTGTAAACCTCTTTCGGGTTCATTCCGCTGCTATTGTGTGGTAGTGTGGAGGGGAAATTACGTTATGCGCACAGAAGATTACCGAGAGCTGTTTTTTTATGTATACTGTAAGGAAAGACAAAATAACACGCTCAAACTTATGCTTCTTTTTTTGGACACCAAAGCATAGCGATTCCAAGTTAAAACAATAATTATGATTATTTTCTTACTACGAGAACAAGTAGCTTAACTTTTTAAAGTGTTTGGTTTATAAAATGCGGCAGTTTAAACAACTTCGTGACGAATAACCAGCATAACGCTTACGTTTGTCATGTCCTCCTATGTGAGCAAAGGCTAAAACTGCTTTTCTTATACCCGTTAGCAAGTCTCGCACGGTTTTACGATGCAACCATTACCGCTAGGTGAAGATAACATTTAAATTATTGTTCACACAAACGTTAGTGAAATTGACTTTTTTCAAATTGGAAGTAACATATTTTGACTGCAAAAAACCAGTTTCGTGGCAACTTGGCTCCGGTTTTTACAACATTCACTTTGCCACAACGCACAGCTCCACAAAAATAAATATATTTGCTTATATGGAACACTATCCGCTTAGTAAAATAACAAAATGTAATTTCACAAATGTTCGTTGCCTCCAAAAAATCTCATCTGTGCGGTGAATATGCCTTTTCGGACTCCGCCCGTTTGAAGTGCAATTGTATGATTGATGCCACGATTTTCGTTTTCGAAGGTTTAGCTGT
>OX104070.1:82415412-82436593 GCA_944474145.2 Dicrocoelium dendriticum
TGAGAACTAAGTTTAGTTACGGTTAGCTACTTTCGGACACGTACGGTGGTTAAGTAATAAATATTTTCAACCGGCGCAGTAAATAAATAAGTAAATACATCTTTTTATTTCTAGACGATACCTGAGACTATTCCTACATACGGCAACATTAAAAGATTTACAGCGTTTTCATAATTCTCATCTACATGTTACATTGGAATATGCATTATATTATATCCACGTTACTTTCAAACATGCACCCTGTTCAGCGTGAAGTGCAGAAGATTGTGATAGGGTTATATCCGCCGGTAACGGATGTTCCCTCATTCTGGACCAGCGAAGTCTGACCAGAAGAAGGAAATGGGACTTTCTTGGATGAGCGCTTCTTGCAAACCCCCGCTGACGCGCAGTCCAACTTCTTCGATCGATTAACACGCGTTCAGATTCCTAGTTTGTAGTGGACTCAGGGAGAAAACAAAATAAACCATAGTATCAATGTAGTCAAGGGACGGCTACAAAATGATTACCAGTAAAAATGAATGAAACCTCAATATCTGTCTAAGAATAAGCCAAACATATAGACATCAGTTGGCGCGGATTATATAATATTTAACAAGCATTCGTATTATTTCCCATTACTTGGTTCGGGACATCTAAAAATGCGGACTCATGCAGGGAGCCTTACGCTGTGCGAAAAGTGCTTCAGAATGGAACGAAGTTTCCAACAGCAACAGACTCTGGTGCTAAGTACAATGCGAGCGAAAGCTGCCTCGTTTGGTAGATGATAACATTTCAGCGCGAAGCAACTATAATAGGAAAAACGACCTATATGATGGAAAACTAATTTATAAATTAGCAAACGAAGTCCAAAGAGCGTGGTGTAGCACAAGAATATTTGTGGTCGCGAGTTGTAGTTGAAGATTTTATGGCCGCTATACTCCGGATTATTATAGCATACAGTAAGTTTTGCCTGCACTACCAGCCATAACCTCTATGCTTAATCTGAACGATGTTAACCTTTATTGCGTCAGGGTAAAGTACGAATAATAGAATAAGCGTAGGTCTGTAAAAATATAGGAACTGAGTGTCCACCTATCACTGAGCCTAAAAGTTAACTGGCGTATGGTGAAAAACGAAAGCAGGGCAAAGAGAATTTCATAAATATAGCCAAGGTAGAGTTTGGAGGCGGTAGAATATCGTGAAAGTCCATATATCCAAGATGACAGAGGTCACTCTGACCAACGGGTAAATTTCAGGTCAGGTTACCTGAATATGTAATATTGATAAGCAAGATGATAATAATGTACGGAAAAGGATCTAGGTTCGCATTCTATCAATCTGCCAGTGTTGACATTAGCGGATGTAGAGCGTTCAAGTCTGATAAATGTTAGGATATGGTGAGGGCCAATATGAGGTGAAGTGGAATGACAAAAATCTGGGTCACATCAGTTGTTTTATCAAAGAAATTTTTAACCATCTAAATGGAATATTATGATACGGGGTACGACGCGATAGACTAAAGAATGCCCACGGTGGTGTTTTACACCATATACGTTCTTTCCTGATTGGGAGACTTGTAAGCACCTACCGAAATGACGATGGTTTGTGTGAGGTACTGTGGTGCTCCATCCGCCTCAGGCTCAGAGAACTGCATTTGGACGCACTTTATCGCAGCACCCTGAGTCCTTGTTTGGATTGGCTGCCCATTATTCGAACCTACATGAGTCGTCCACACTCTCTACTTATGGGCAATTTTAACTGTCCTCGAATACGATGGCAGCATGTACATTTGATTTCTGGACATATTGAGGCTGAAGCAAAGTTCGTGGATTTAGTAATTGAAACTGGTGTATCACAACACATGCCAGCCAACACGCATAACAACACGCTTAACCCCGTTCTTTCTCGACCTGATGTTAACGAGTTACGAACAACTAGTGGGTGGCCTTAGGATCCTGGAGCCGCTGGCTACAAGCGACCATTCAGTGCTCATAGCTGATATGGAATTATAATTGCCGTATTACGTCCGCTGTAACCAGCTCCCAACTACTGGAAAACGGGCTTCGTTGGTATAGCTCGAGCCGCGAGGCAACCGGATTGGTCCTTGTCAAAAGCTGCATCTTTGGGAGACTGTTGGATATTTATAAAAGAAAGGTTGACATCATTGTGTTCCAATTTGTGCCATTGAAATATCGGAAGGTTAGACCGATTAAGTCCTCCTGATTTGACAAGAAGTATGTAAACCTGGCTGGGAGATGGCGCAGACTATGAGATAAATTCCTCCTCTCCGGCTCTGCCAAGGATTGCGAAGGGTATAAAAGTCAGCGAAACCTCTACAACAGTGAAAAAAAGAATAAGCGCCGATATTTTGAAGAGCAGCTCGCAATAGCTGCGAAGAAATCCCCAAACCGAATCTTTGCATAGGTGAAGCGACGCCTGAAGCCAGCAGGTGATGTGCCAGTGCTGGATGGCCCAGATGGACAGCATCTGACCTCCAGCACTGAGCGTGCGTCCGCGTTGGCGGCGCACTTCGCTTCTGTATTTGCGAATAACCAGTTGTCTGTTCCGAGTTCGACGTGTACCGCTTCTACCGAACTTGACAGTCTGCATTGCGGCCTTGAATAGGTACGTCAACTACTTGCAACCATTGACGGCACCAAACCTGTCGGACCTGATGGTCTTCACCAACTGGTTTTCAAGTCACTTTCGACCATTCTCTCTCCTGTCGTGTCTGACCTTTTCAACTGGTCGCTGTCCGAAGGTTTGCTGCCGGTTGACTGGAAATGTGCGGTGGTGAAGTCTATTCCAAAAGGCGGCGACCCTAGCAAAGTAGACAATTACAGGCCAATTTGTCTGACACCTATTTTGGCAAATGTTGCTGAGAAAATGGTGAAGAAGGGATTGCTGCAGTTGCTATATACAAACGAAGTACTGCCGTCGCACAGCGCGGTTTTATTCAAGGTCGCTCATGTATTACGAACCTACTTGTGACGAGGCATGAGTGGCTGAAGGCAATAAGTCTGACGACGTGATATTCATCAATTTCAGTAAAGCTTTCGACAAGGTCAACCATGAGGTTCTCCTTCACAAACTCAGGATATGTGGTGTCGGTGGCTCACTGCAAAGGCAGATCCGCGACTTTCTTGTTGGACGAATGTGGAGGGTACAGGTCGACGACTAACTGACTGGTACCTCTCTCCAAGTGGAGTGCCTCAAGGCAATGTGCTGGCGCCCACTTTGTTCCAGATCCACTTCAAGGATCTACCTCAACTTCTCCGGTCGTCGTGTGCCATGTTTGCGGACGACATGAAGATTTGTAGAGAAAAGGATGCTTCAGATTAATGTGGCCTACTTCAGCAAGACCTCCACCGCCTATCCACATGGTCTGTAGAAGTTCTTCTCCCGGTCAACCCAGCCAAGTCTGTATTTATGAGCCTGGGGAAGGGTGCTGACGGCCGAACCTACACTCTTGACGGCCAGCCGCTATATCCCACACCCTCCGTGAAGGACCTAAGTGTACTCTCGCTCTACGATTTGAAGTCCGTGGACAACACGAACAGGCCAAATCGGAACGGACTGCGCATGCTTTGGGCGCTCAGACGTAGCTTCGGCACATGGTCTGAAGCGGTTGCCACTCGCCTATTATTCTCCATCATTAGACCAATGCTGGAGTACGGTTAGCTTGCCTACTTTCCGATTACCCGAGGCGAGGCTAAAAAGATCGTACGGGTCTAACACGTTGCTACAAGGCTCATCCCGAGTGTATGTAGCTTGGGGTGTGAAGACCGGTGCGAGGAAGCATGACTCTACACCTTGTCCTACGGTCGGGTGCTAGTTGACCTCATTATGACCTACGGTATTCTAGATCTTGGTGACTTCCCAATGTCAAGTCAAATGCTGCACTTATGAATGCCATGCGGCGCACGCGGACACCGATATAAACTTGTCGTGCCGGATGTGAATCGTGTTATCCGCCCACAGTGCTTCGAACGGAGAGTGGTTAAATTTTGGAGCAGTTTACCTGAACATGTGATGGAGGCAACATCTGTGCACCAGTTCAAAACTTTGTTGGACGTATATTTTACCACTATTTGATTCAGAGAACGATTGCACACTTACGAGTACATATCACATTTGTGAGTCCTGTAATACCGTGAGTCATATATTTTATATGTTATATGAGAAGGACAACGATATTCACGGCTGACAAGTTTTATAACTTTGTTCACCATATTTCAAAGGAGTGGTACAGAATCCATTTCTACTTGCTCTATAATACAGTATTCAGTATTCAGAGATGAAATATTTCCAAACCAAGGCAAGGCAAGCGAGGAAATCAGATGATTATTAACAAGTACAGAAAGCCAGTGAAAGGAAGTGAACCGAAACCTTCAAACGCTATTCCACCCGGTAGCCTAAGTGAGGCAAATAAAACACTGAGCACGGAAAAAGTAAACTAAAAGGCAGACAAGCAAGGTCAGAGGTCAATGTAAAATTGGGATCTAACCCAACAACATTTGTAATACGGTAGATATAATGCACCATCTTCAAAGTTTTATGGGAAATCTCTCATGATTATCGTCTAAAGAAATAGATACTTAAATAATACCTCTAAAGTGAGGTTGTTGAATACTTGAGCCCGAAATATTTATTGTTGTTGCATCAAATGGACTCCGGCAGCTTATTCATAATGTTGGATGCCATATGAGAAAGAAATTGGCGCAACATTGTTAGCACTCTTGGGCGCAAAAGCTGAGTGATGTATTTCTAGTTGAATATTGATGGAAAGTGCCAAACTGGACACTACCTGGCTCCCCGGAACAGATATGAGCTAAATCAAACAGGCAGATAATATTAACTGTACTTCTTCCTAACCATAGTGGTTCTAGCTTTAGCAGTTTACACCGTGTTTGACAATTCAAGGATCGAAACCCTATTCACAATTCCATAAACGAAAGTTGTACATTTTCTAGATTGATTTTGTCATACATAGTGAAGTTTGTGAATTAGAATAGGCAATATGCTAACACTTGACACCCATATGCTTTTCATATGGCTAGCCTGTAGTCTTCCAAACGGAACGTAATGAAACTATGTGCAACGATAAATCTCGCTTTGGCGGTGACTTGATGCTCCTCTTCGGAAGAATTAAAAGAGCTTGAATAACGAACACCATGGTCAAGAATCGCTGTGCAGAAGGTAAGTGGTTTGCCATCTGGCCACGGTACGCCAATTAAAAGTCTGCAACTGTAGATTAAAGCTTTACATTTACTAACAGAGAATGTCATTTTCCACTCTCGGCACTACCTCTGAAAGACGAAGAGCTCCATCTCTATTGTTTGAGCAACGTTTGGTTCATTTATGCAAACAGAGGCGAAAAGAAATGAGCTGCCATGTTTAAGGATTCGGAAAATGTCAATTATGTATAGTAGAAATAACAGGGGCCTTAAATGCTTCCCTGTATGAGGCCGCTGTTTGCTGGTATAGGTGAATATACGGTTTCACTCTGACTTATTTGGTGCGTATAGACAAGAATAATGGTAGCCAAGCTAGTAATGAGGTAGCGAACCTATAAGAGGTTAACTTGGTTAGAAGTTCTGCTTCGGGTACGCGGTCGAATGCTTTTCCATGTTTAAGAAGAGAAAAACCATCGATTGCCCAGAGTCAGCTAACTTGCTTAAGTAGTCAAGAAATTCAAATTTGCAAAATTGACATGAACGCCTATGAAGAAATCCATTTTGCTAACTGTCGATCAGACTTTGTGAATTGAGAAACTCCGTAACTCTTTATTTGATTCTTCTTTCCATACTATAAGTCAATATAAAACTATGGCTAATGGGGGAGTTAATTTAATGACTCGTCACATGATCCATCTTTGTGTCGGGGTAGGACGATGACCCGCTTCCAACTAGCAGTGTATGCACCATTCTATACTGACAAGTTGATTAGGTTTAGCAACAACAGGAAAATATCGGGCCAGGCGAGTTTAGGCTATGCTGGTTGTATGCTGTCAGGTCCAGGGTGAAAACAATGCTTTAGGGCGACTATTTATCTGCTAATATTATACAAGTTGAACTCAACCGGATCTATGTTTTAAGTAGTGCTTAGAGGCAACCATTTTTGTACAACATAGGCGTCCCTATTAAGCGTAGAGGAGAAATATTTATTAAATAACTGACAGCTCACTGGGTCGGTAGTGAGACTGCAGTCTGATTAGGCAATGGTTATTGGTTGTTGGCGTTGTGCTTCATGACTGACACTTAATAAGCGATGAAACATTTGTTTGCAGCTGGGAGCTGCTAACGTTTGTGCCTCTTGTGAGGTAAGCCTTGAAAGTCCTTGAGAATTTCATCAGTTTTTATGATCGCACATATTTCATTTAATTTTATTGCATTTAATTGCAATGGTTTTAGGTGCACCACAATAGCTTCAGGAATGGGACAAAAGCAGACAAAAATCAATTAATCTGCTGCAAGATTTGTACTTTTAAGCCAAATATTTGTTTCGTACAAATAAAGCACATTATTTGATTGACTAATTTTGAGCACGCAGTAAACAGCAGTTGAAATCATTAAATTGTTTCTTGAATCATCACTAAAGTTATTTAACAAATTTCCGACATTTTTAGGAAAGCCCTCCAAATCACGCTTTTATGATTTATGTACACGAATATGTACAACTAAGTACTATAACACTTCAGTTGCGCATATCTGTCGGTCACTATTCTGCAAGCCATTGTGCATCATATTTTTGATGCTTTTGTTTTGGCCGTTGGTAAATTCAAAGAGAATCGAGGATTTACTTATAGTTTTATCCACACAGAAATGACCATTTCAACAGTATCATTCGCGCAATCCTCAAAATTGGCTTGCCACATGTGAGACTCTCACTGAGTTACACAAGAAGCTAATGTAATGCATTTTACCTTGGGCACAGTGATTTAATCTTGTTTTACATTGGTTTCATCCCCTTCAGTATCAGCGAGCTTAAAATGTCCTGCACCCCTTTCACTGGGTGTCGAAGCGTTTGGGAGCATGGCACTTTGCCAAACATTCTCATCAACATGTGAGCATCTTCATTCATGCTTGTTTATAGAGCACAAAACTTAAGCAATGCAAGATATTCATTGTTTTGCTGCAGGCTGTAACTGCCGCAATATTAAGAATTATAGTGAGTATATGTAACAATATCTCAGGAATAGTAGTAAGGGTTATCTTGAATGTGCACGGACCGAACATGCACTAATATAAATATGTGTTCTACTATGCATCCCCTTGGCATTTCAGCAATTTGAAGGGTGGATAAATGGATGAAACGTAGGATGTGTGTGTAGTTTAACTACTGAGAAAACGATGGTAGTTCTGTACTTGTTTTTACTGTGATTAGGCTTCCGAAACCCTTTCCGCAACTAACTTTCACAAATGGTGTTAGGTTGCCGAGCATGTGTAGAAAGCAGTTAACCAGTGCATTGATATCATTCAGTTCCGACTGCTTAAAATTCTTCGTGGATTCAATCATGGAATGTTCCCTTGCGGAATCTCACGATGTAGGCGTTGAAGTGCTGCCTGGTGAAATGTTAGTTGATCTAGATTATGTGGACGATATCCTCTTGCTTTTCGACGATTTTGGGGCGGCACAATCAACCCTGAATAGCCTGTCCATAGTGGTCCCATTATTTGGTGTGCACTTCGCACCTTCAAAGTGCAAAGTGTTGCTGCAGGACCACCAGCCATTTGATGACCCTTGACGCTTGTTAACGAAGAAATGGTTGATCATTTCACTTATCTTGGTAACGTAATCAGCAATGATGAACGCATAGAAACTGACGTCAGTTCACGTATTGCAAAAGCCAGAGCTACCTTCTTGAACCTGCGGCACCTTTGAAGACAGGAGTTTCCTTTCGTCTGAAAGGCCGGGTTTACAAGGTCACGGTGATGACCATTCTGCTCAATGGTAGTGATACTTGGCCACTTCGGTCTGAAGATCTGAGGCGCCTTCAAGTCTATAATTATCGTTGTGTGCGAAGCATTGCTGGAGTCGGATAGCACCAGCGTGCCCGCAACGATGATTTGCGTATGCGAGTACTAGGTAGTGATAATCATGCTAGCTCCCTAGAACAACAGATAACACTGAATAAGTTGCGTTGGCTTGGGTACGTGCTACGTAGGTCCGGTCACCGATTACCTAAGAGAGCCTTGTTTATTCTGCCAGGTGTAGTGTGGCGCAAGGCTCGAGGTGGACAGAAGTTGACTTGGCCGCGGGAAATGATGACACTGACCACCAAACTGGGTGCCGTTGGTCCGTCTCGCCTTCCGGACTGGAGTACACGTGACTCGCCTTGTGCTTGGCTCGAGACTTTACAGATATGGTCGCAACCGACACCAGTGGCGCGTCTGCTGCCGTCTCCTAATCGGATTGCCTGTTTAAAGTGTGTTTGGTGCTGAGTTATCTGCGGGGTAATGGCTGATTATGACGCGGGGCAGTGAAAGCCGCAAGGAAGCTGTCTCGCCGATGCGGCCATATCTTTGCGCCATAGCCAGCTGTTTGTGACGGTATGTTGTCTACACAAGGTGTAGGCGCCCTGACCCTGAATGTTTGCTTAGGACATTAAGGTTTTCAGGTATGTCTCACTTCTCTCCCTATTCTTATTCTTTATTTCATAGGTCCTTAAGGTTGTATGGCAGTAAAGCATCAGTTCAAATGATCGATGTACTGCTGTTGGTGATGATGATGCTTCAAGGTGCATTATTGTCCTGAGCAACACAAGGAAAATGAACGAAAAATAAATGAGACTTTTCCATACTGTAGTTGTATAACCATCGGAATTCTCTTTTAAGCCAAATTGGAAATTCTTAAATAAATTTCACATAATATGTGCTTTTTTTGTTGACGTGACCTGTTTAGCTAGTAGCTAAAATGAGTGTGTTAGCGAACTGTTCAACTCTCAGAATAACATCTATCCGACTTCAGGTTGTAATATATCCGCCTGTACTATCTACCTTTATTCCTATTGGTAAGCAACCTGCCATTTAGTTTCAAACGGATAAAAGCGAAAACGGTGCAGTGATGTTAAAGCCAAGCTGAATACCATCAAGTGGTATCTGAGCTCACTCAAGCTTCCTTTTCGTAACTGTGCTGTCGTATCTCACAAAACATATCAGAATAGCACTAATCGCCAGTTTTCGAATAATGAATGCTGCAAACTGTATTATTTCTTTTATACATCACGTGGCTGCACCCAAGGAGGCCGCAGAATGTTGCTTTACTTTGCTGTGTTCTACTTTTGCTTTGGAAATACTGTGTTATACGCGTTGGCTTTGGGTGAAGTTTGCATCAATACTTTGATTTGGGTGCATTTTTCCATCCTTGCGAATTTAGTGGATATTTTCTGGCTACTGTCGGAGATCTCACTGATTGGCCCAACTGCCGTCTGCGTCCGCCATCTTGGATTTGTTCCACAGCAATCTAACCGGTGTCTGATATACCACTAGCTTGACCGACGGCACTTGGATTCAGCATATCAGTGTAGACATTGCAATGAATGACTTCCGCAGGTCTGACAATCACAACGTCACTTACTGTTTGCCCAAGGAAAGCTAAGCCCAAAGCTTCCAAAATAAACGTTAGTTATGGTGTAGACAGCTGTGTAAAACTTGTACGATTTAGAATAGAGTGCAGAAAGTGCCGGAAATACTTCCACGCTCGATATGCTCGCTTTAGTGTCAACCAGACAAAATACATAATATTACGACCGATGCCCTCTAGTTCTGCACCATGTGTACGTCTCTTCTACTAATCAGATGTATGAATGTGTTGGCGCAGAAGTGCGATAGGCTGACAAACAACGTAGAAAAAGCAGCAGCCGTGAAAGTTGTCCAGCATGAACCAGACAAATCAGTGCCTCGAACTGGATGCTCAACATCAAGCTCCAATTCAGCACAGTGTAAGAGTAATGATTCCGAGTAAGATACTGCGACAATAGCGTCGCCTAGAAAGATGCGTTCGTCACACATTCCTCAACAGAATCCCCCGCCACATTAAACATTGTTAGAGCGCCGACAACATAAGCCTATGTTGTTGCTGCTCATATGACGGAGGCACCTCAAATTAAAACCGCGCCTTCTGAAAAACGAGTTACTATTGCCAATACCATCACGGGACTCATGACCCCAACACTTGTCCAACCGAAGCAAGCAGCCACTGATCCCTCCAAAAAGGAGAACATCGAACAATACCATAATTCTTAACTGTCATATGCTCTAATGTGACTGAATCTGGGGCGAACTCAATAAAAGATAGATACTAGACGACAAAATACTGTGGGATTCTCTGTGTCAACTAATAGGGGTTAAAGCTTAACCAGTCAATATGATGCGTCTCGTCCGTCAACCAAATTCCGTACACTACGGTGAACCGCGATTTCTTCAGGTAACACTTCAGTCAGATAATGATGCAGAAGCATTTCTCTTGTCAGTCACTCGCCTCCGCACCACCACATGCACTGTTCGAATATTTTCAGCTGTTTGTTGGATCGAACACCAGCAAAGCAAACAAAATTCGTATGACTTCCGTAAACAACAAGATGCAAAATCTATATTTGTTCACGGTGTCCACGAGCTCCAGTCACTAAGCAAGCTGGATGTTAAAGCGCATGACTGGGATAAATGGCGTTTTATTCGGGAAGTATTCTCACTCGAGCACGTTATCGTTAATTCGACTTCAAGGTTACCGCTATCACCTAACTACAAAAGGTGTGGTCCCCGAGGGATGAAAGTATCACTGCACTCCGAACTGACGGCAGAACATGTGATCAAAATGTGGCACAAGAGCACAAATTTATGCCATCCGAAATACGTGGAAAATTAACAAGCACCGGGCAACAGATAGACAATGTAACATCAAGCAAGCACTTTTCCAATACAATTCTGTCACCGTGTAGCTCAGAACCGAAACAATGCCGAAACACACCAGCTACCGAAGGAGAACAGGATGGTCACCCAACTGTTGGCACTGAGAACTCTATACGACAACCTAAACTGGCCTTAGGGGCTGCGTTATCGGTACTACAAAAAAGACGACGGGTAGCCGACCCATCAAGGGTCGGCATAGACCATCACCCAATGTCAGCATTCACACACACGCTTCTGACCACAAATGCCCTCACTTGCTTGTAAACCAATTCACAAGGTTTTCTCAGCAAGCTACCCGAAGTTCGTATGCGTCAGGTCTCCAAGCCTTGGGACCAAGTTATGGTCACCGAAGCATCGCTGAACACGATGATCACGGATGCTACCCTGCATGACTTCCATACGAAACAATAGACCTAACAGAGGAGGGAGAGTGCTCCAGTATTATCGAACCGAGCTGCATGTTGATATCATTGAGGACCCCGAAACGCAAGTCGTCGATGCTCTTTCGTGTCGTGTGCACCTAAAACGTAGTGATATGCGTTTACTAGGAACACATTACCGTCCTCCAATGTCCACCTTGGAAATAGATCAATGCCTAGCTTCTGCGATGAAACGAGTCCTGGCACGACCATGTAATCACGTCCTACTAGTAGGGGACTTCAACCGGCAAGCAATCGAAGTTCCAGCATTGCACAGCGAACAATTCAAGGCGGGTTTGCAAGTGGTGTTTTTTGATGTAGCTCTGTAAAATTATGTCCACTCTCCCACGCGATTCCGAACGGGTGACACACCATCTGTTTTACGCTTTGTGCTCTCTAACTTGGAACTAATGGTTGACACCGTAACCATGGATGAACCACTTGGCCGTAGTGATCATGCGATGTTGCTCTTTCGTTACATCTGTTAATCGGACTACATTAAGTAGAACAAAGAAGAAGCCTATGTCGTTGCAAATATCGATATCCTCTCCAACCTCGTTCAAGAAACTGACTGGTCCTTCTTGGCCGTGAAGCCGTGCAAAGTCGCCTGGATGTAGTTCGTCAACCAATCCATGAGCTAGTAGCAAATGAGTCAGAAAGCAAAGTTCTTCCCTCGGAGCAAGTGAATTCGTTACTGAAAAGCCATAGGAGAACATGCATGGCCTTAAGGGGTTCAGACTGGTGCGCTTACAATGTCTGTCTAAGTAACCTGACCTAGGGTGCCTACAAAACTCAATGAAACTACTGCGTCTAGTTGATGTGTGAAGACAAAATCTAGCATCAAGAGAACTTGGCGTCAAAATTCAGTACAAATCCCACCACCAGGGTTAAACCACGTATCGTTTACGGCAGCCAATGTGATGAAAACGCTAATGCCATTGCGCGTACACACCTCACCTTGCGTAGACCACATCAAACCGAAGGTCTTGCAGACAGCCGTCATGAAGCCTGTTGAAATATTAGCTCGGTTATTTTAAAGTTGGCTGGACGAAATACAGGTTCCGACAATGTGGAAACATGAACTAGTCACTCCCATTTACAAAAGTGGTCATCGTTCGGAGCCCTCGAACTACCGTCCAATAATTCTCATCCCGGTTTTCTCCAGAGTAATGGAATGTATAATTACAGAGGCGCTCATGTGGTATCTTGTGAGCAACAATATCCTAGTGTCATTGCCACACGGATTACGCCGAAATCAATATTGCACTGCAAACTTGCTGCCAGCCCGAACAAGATGGACCGAGACAACCAATGCCAGAGGGGGCGTCGACGTTGTCCACCTGGACTTCTCGAAAACTTTCGATTGTTTGGACCACCGCATGCTCCTGCACAAGCTTCGAAGCCATGGAATTGGTGACCCCATACTCAATTGGATCGGTGTATTTCTCGCTCATCATCAGCTGCATGTAAGAGTCTGCAGCTCCATTTCCAACCCAATTGGCGTCCATTGTGGCATGCCTCAAGGATAGGTACTGGGACCGCGTTTATTCCTCACATTCATTAACGATCTTACTAGTGTACTGTAGTCGAATTTCTTACTATTTGCAGATGATGTCAAAATTTGACATGACTGCAGGACATCGGATGATCACGTGGCATTGCAGAGCGATCTCGGCAGGGTTTATGCGTGGTCATCCGACAACAGGCTCCAGTTCAACGTGACCAAGCGCAAAGTCGTAAGCATAAGCTATCAGCTTGGCTATGAATATCGAATTGCGGACCAGCAGTCAACGTGCTTCCCAAGAAAGCGACCTCGGGGTGATCGTTCAGGACGAACTTGGTTGCTCTAGACAGGCTGAAAGGTCATCAAAAGTGCCAGTCAATATCTCCGACTCCTACGGAGGGCTTTCGGGAATTTTGAGCCATCAATCTTTCAGTAAATACTGGACACATAGTTGGGGCATCACATGGAATTTCAATCCAGACCTGGCGACCTTGGCGCAGGCGAGACGTTGATGCACTTGAAACTCCGTAGCGTAGAGCGACCAAACTCGTTAGAGCGTTGTTTCCCCTACCAACACAGACTGCAGCCCCTGAGATTGTATTGTGGTGAATATCAAAATCAGCGAGCACACGTTATATTGGTTTACTGAATATTTTTCAACCCAACTCACCCATGTCGCAATCTGTTGCATCTGAGCCGAAATAGTAACCTGAGAGTTCAACAGCTCAAACGGGCTGTGCAGTACAGTCGGCTGGATTGTCGACAAAATGTATTCTCCCTATGTGTGTCCCGTGCCTGGGAGGCCCTACCGACTCACGTTATCCTTGTCCCTAAATTAACGCTTTCAAAAAGCGCTTGATGAAACGCTTTCAAACTTGCATCACTTGATATGGCACGTTCCCCTCGGAAGACAAAAAAACGCAAATCTAACCATGTGCTTAATGGCCCACTCTGCAACGTGGCTGCAAGGATACATGCAGTAGTGTCTATGGGATTACACTGGATGTAGTAAAATTGGATTATATTATCACATATGTCAAATGAAAAAACAAACCAGTGAGCGTTGTCGTCCCCTTTTTAATTTTTCACGCACTTACTTAATATGACAGCTCTCTATACTATTTAGCGTGTAAACATCCCATTCCCACCTCACACTACCGTTATGTAGTAGTGCATGTAACTCGGTGGACGCTAGAAATAACGATTTACTTATTAGATTATCCTTCAAACTTTAAGTTTTACTCCAACCATCCAACGGGACTCGTCAAGCACGTGCTTTTTTACCCGTGTTAACTCGCTGCTCACTATCCGTTTTTGTAAAAGCAAACAGAATACTGAATAAAACAGGAAACACTGCATGATCACTTGTAACGCAGAAGCATCCATCAAATCCTTAAGCGAATCAATCGATCGTTTTGTACTGGTCGAAATAAATGCACACAGACACAAAACGTCAGCTGGTAGGGCTGGTGCAAAGGTCACGAACCCCAAGCAATCTTAAGGGCTACTGTCAGGTTTTTTTATACAGTTGTACGTTAAAGACTAAGGGACACAGCTTCGGTTAACTACAGCATCCTGTCGTTTTTATTTCGGCTGACAACCGTAAAAGTTGATCCAGGTGTAACTTAAATGCCTGTAGTGGTTAGGTGTCTAGTGATGTCTGATGCCTACAGCTAGCCTGCTGCTCCATGTCCGGTTGCTTCATTTGTCATCAGCCTTGCAATTAGCAGCGAACTATGTTCTGTAATCCAAATTGTGGAGTCAAAGTTATCGTTCATTACATGGACATTACAGACTAAATTATATTCAGATGCGTTCATCACATTTCAGAGTCGCCGGAAGGTAGGCAAACAAGAGTACTTACTGTGGCCTAAATACGCGTGTATGTGCAATGTGGTGACAACGCAAATTGAAAGACAGGTGAACACGGCTGTTCGCCGTACATTCAACGCTGCTAAAAGCTGTCCTATCCTGAGAACAAAAAAGCTGCTGATGACGTCAATCAAAGCAACTCAACCGGTCTCTGCCATAACTCATTGCCGTTACAATTTCGTCTGTACATGCGCAAGCAGTTACATTGGCAGAACTGATAGTTGGCTGAGTGAGCGGATTAAAGAGCATATTAAGAAGCAAATTGCTGGGTCGATGGCAAGACCAGCAGCCGGACAAGGAACAGTAGACAAGCTGCCGGCGTCAAACATCACCAGACTGGTAATCGTTGCAGGCCTTTAAGTTGCGCCTGCTACAACTGTTACGGTTGCCTACTGAAAAAAGCCAAGATGCGGAAGTTTATCGAGGCTTTGTCCCTTATTCGTTGCCGTAACACTGAATAGAAGACAATTGAAAGTAGCCCATAAGCTTGCTCGGTGTCCAGGACATTTGTCCCAACACAACCCGCTACAGTTTATTGTCTGTGTACAACATTTTCTGACCAATGCAAAACGTTGGTTTTCTTCCATTAGGTTATCTATGTTTGTTGTTAGCTAGCAAGTGATCAGACAATACCAAATAGTGTCATCCTGCATTGCTCGTCTTCTTGTTATTTTGTTCAGGCTGATACAGAGGACTAATTATTTTACACAGAAATTCATCCGATAGCATATGTGGATATTTATAAGGAGACGAAAGCAAATGTCACTGCAAAGATTGAGCGTGTAGTTTCGAGGTATTGGTCATATTATTTTAAGATTTTGGCAATACATACGCAGACAAAAATTACCTACCATTAGAACAAATCTCCTGCTTAAACTTCTAGGTATCTGAATTGCCAAAAGGAAAAACACGAAGTTATTTTGATGCGAATTAATTTTTTCTTTGGTTGTTCGTCCGTCCATCAGATACAACCTTGCAACCTACGTTAGTGATGACCTTTTGGAAGGCCTTGCGTTTATGGGATGGCTATTATAAATTCCAGTGTTTACTCGAGATTTGTAACCAAGCTTTCGAAGAATGAGTAAGTATATTTAAATACTAACTTTACCCTTACTGATTTTGTCATTAAGAATTTTACTAATTACCTCATGCCACATCCTACCGACCCGTCTTTCTCCCGACATTTAGGCATACATTTCCAGACATGATTTCATTTGCTGTAATTTGGTAGGAGAACAGAACGTGCATACATTTGATTACACAAAACTAAAAAACATAGAAATATGGATAGGTAGCAATGGACTACGGTGGATTTATCAAATTCGTGCATTCCGTCACCTCTCATGAACCTCTGCCCACGCATTTTTTAATTCCTCTAAACCTTATACTTACATTCGTCTGCCGTTATTTTTCATACTTGTTGACACTCAGATTTATCATGTAATGTATACAATGAGAATATTCACTTGTTGAACAGTTTCACACTTTTTAGTCATTCACCTGTTGATGTACTGACCGCAATTTAATTTCCCTATGACTGGCCGCCAATCATGATGTTTGTACATCCTTCTTTTTTAAATTTCTGTATTGTAAAAGAGCCGGAAGCTTTGTGATATTCTTTGTCATAATATATTGCTATGTTAAACGCTAACTTTAAATTCCTTAGTTTTCGGCATTTGATACCCGCATCCAATCCAACAAAGGTCATAATATTTGGGATGAGGCATGGCTTGAACATTACTGGAATATTTTTGTCCCAGTTGACAAAACATGAGCGTTGAAATTTATTACACTTTGCATATAATAGAAACAATGAATCTCTACTGATTTCTATGTTTGTGGGATGCCTTTTCCTAGAAAAAATATGCTAATCTGTGATTGGAGCGTTGGCGATGTCATGGGTATCAATAAATATTACGTTTTTAAGAAAGTTTTCGTTAATTTTAAAAGCGGAATTTTTCAAAAATAACTTAGTTCTTGAATAGAATCGCGTTTTCTTATCTAGCGCGAAGGGTTAGCTAGGCAAATTGTTATTACACGCTCACAATACATTTGTGCAATAGGGGCAGTAGCCAAACTCGCAAAGTTCTTGTTTAAATTTAAGTTTATGTGAAATGCAGTGGAAACATATCAATAAAACAACAGTGATGTTGTCTTGGAACCAGTATTGACCTTTAACTGATGCTTGCAGATAAAGTGCGTTGTGGACAGACATCAGAATTGGACAACGATCCATTATTGGCATATATATATAAGCGGATTCGCATAAAAATGTTCGACATCTTAGTTTCGACTTTGCCTTATCGCATGCAAACATCTTCAAACATTTGATTAAGGTTGAAATAACGAAAATGCTTACTAAGTAGGTCCTGCTGGAGTTGCATGAAAATCGATGAAAACATCGTACTGAAATGTTGTCTACCTTGTTATGCGCAATCAAACGCAACGTAACGTGTCTTCTTTATGACAATCAACACAGAACACCGCAACGACTGAAACACAGTTATGACTCAATAAGTTGCTATGCCATGAATACATTTAAAATGAAGTATAGGGAAAGTTTGGTAACCAGGGGCTAGGTCGACTCATCAATGACTTTTGATTTTAAACAAACAAACTACAAAGGAGAATTATTGTCCGAAATTGTCCCAATGCATTGAAACTACATCTCAGGTACCCCGTACACACCAGCAGAAAAAGTTGATTATTTTCTATTAGTAAGCGATGCCGATCGCAACAAAACAACACTGCGGAATCTGCACGAGCTGTGCTTGGGAACGTTACCTTACTTGCCATACTGAGCTGATCTCTCATCGACCTATTACTTGATTTTCAAGCACCCATATGCAAAAACACCCGCGCATTTAATGTTTTCATTGTGAACTGGCCTTTTCTCTGATTCAAATAATAACACAGTTACTACTGCAGTGTTATATTACCTATCTTTCACTGACAGGATAATATCCCACTGACTTCGTATTTGGTTGAGCGTTTGGAAAGCCAGAAAACCATCGCTGATATGCAAGGTAACATATTCTGTTATGTAACCGCCGAATGTGATATAGCTACCAAAGTAAGTGAATCACCGACTACTCCAAATGACTGTTCGGAAATAGCTAAAATGCTTGGTGTTTTGGTCCAGTCCGGAAGCAGCACTTGCTCTTTGAAAGTGAAAATTATATGCCAAATCTTGCAGCGCTACGTACAAGTCTGTGCAGCGTTGTCTACACAGCCAGTTCATCAGGGGCAAGAAGAACTAATTATTCGGTATAATAATAATAACACGTATATACCCCTAGATGAGAGAAACTGTTTTATAGAGGCAAATATCAATTTATACAAAAAAATCCATGCTCTTGCGTGATGACATGCATAGGTGGAGTATTGGGATTTATATTTTATGTATTAACATTCTGCCAGATGTTTGGGGCCAAAACTTAGTTATGAAAACGCTGGTGTTTATTTGTTTCTGAGCCCCTCTTCGAATAGCTCATCAAGGGATTTCCACATGTGAATATAGAGATTAGGGTAGTTTTATCGCAATTGTCAAGTCTGCTAATAAATGTTGCTACATTGTCAAATGACCTGAGTGATATCGGTAGTTTATTCCACCGATACCTGTACCTGATTAGGAAGACATTAGGGCCGACGTTCGCTCTAGCCTCCGGTATATTCAGTGTAAAATCTTTGTTGCGAAGCGCTCGAGTTAATCAACGTTGTATATTGGATGCAGACAGGTTGGAATAGGTCATTTTGTGTAACATGTTGAAAAACAACAACAACCGGCGAATCCGAATTCGGTCGACATGAAGTTCATTGCAACATTTTCGATAATTCATTGCAGTGTTCACCAAGCAGATGCTTTGTAAATGACCTCTGCAGGTTCTCTAAAGCAATTCTGTCACTCTTTCTCATATTTCCGCATATTATGCTGTTGTTTTCTAGGATAGGGCGAGTGACTAGCTTGAAAAGCTCAACTCCAGCACGCGTTGTGTGTATTTTGTTTTATACGTTGAACATAGACTGCCTGTCGCGTGCTACTTTGTATTAAGCTTGTTCAGAGTAGTTGAAGATAGATGAGTACCTAATGCCAAGACCTCGCTTGGACAACTGTGTAGGGACGCGTTCATTTTTTAAGGTGATAGATCCTTTGGGGATGCAGCAGCCGTAAAACATGATGCTTGATTTCTTAGCCGACAGCTTCATCACCCATGTGCAGCACCATGACCCAAGGGAATGTCTCTTGAATGAGCAGTAATGTCCCGTGAAGCTCGTCACGTCGAAACTTATAGATTAGTATGATATCGTCAGCAAATAAAAAGATGTACCATGTTTTACAGATGTGATGTCATTGATGTAAAGCAAAAGAGCAAGGGGCCAATCAAGCTCCCTTGAATGACTCGACAGGTGAGTGCGCGTGGGGAAGAGCATTAGTCACCTAAAATGACTATCTGTTGACGATCACTCAGGTATGACGATAGTCAACCTAGTAATGGGTGCCGGATCCCCAACTTCTCCAATTTTCGTATCAGTCGCTTGTGCGGTACTCGGTCGAACGCTTGATGTATATCAAGAAACAAGGTTACTACTGGATAGCCGGAATCGATTGGTTCTGAAATGTGATTAAGCTAATGCATTTGGCAGGTGGTGCACGATCGCTTATTAAGAAAACCATGCTGCGAATTGTTGGTCAAGGCAAGAGAATCAACGCAGTTCATTATCTCTTTTCTAATCAGTTTTACCAATAGCTGAGCGATTATCGGAGTGTGGTGGATTGGTCGGCAGTTATTAATTGTTTGTTTGGGACTTCCTTTGTGCCCAGTCATAATAAATGAAGTCTTTTATTGGTCTAGAAAGTGGCCAGATTTCAGCTATAGAGTGAACATGCTCATGAGTAGCCATGGTATATCGGGTCCTCCTAGTTTATTGGTGGTTGGGGAATTACCATCAGGCCCCAGCTTGGAACATGGCCTGATTAATTTGATCAACATACGGATAGCGTTGAGTGAGATATCGAATATGCTTAAGAGGTTTGCTTCTGTGAGCTCTGTGAACACCGGCACCGGGGCAACTTCGCGACTCATGACAGTAGCAAAATGTCACTGAGTGCTTCACAGATTTTAACTGGGTCATAGAGTAAGTGACCCGCACCACCATCGGTGATTAGACGAGAGCGGTCACTGGTTCTGCGACGCAGTAATTTGACCCGCTCCGTAGCTTTGCAGCTTGTCCGTAGGACTGTATGTTCTACATTTTTTCGTCCTGCTAATTGCGCTTGTTTTACTCTGGTGGTAAATTCATGTATTATTGAGGTAAATGAAAAGTCGTGGGTCCTTCTGTATCTTGCAACTGACCTTGTGGTTTTCTTGCTGACCGGAGACATGAGGGGTATGAATACATTGTGAAGCAAGGAGGGTTATAGCGTGATGGATTTGTTTATTGAACTGTTCCACAGCGGTGTACACACTGGTATAGAGAAAAATTATTTCCTAGTCGGAGAAACGAATGAACTGCTGAAAGGATTGCTAGTTTATCTTATGGGTTGCAACTGGCGTTGTAGAGGCTAGTTTAGTGACCATTTTAATCTGCAAGCTGAGTTGGATCATGTTATTTTCGCTGCCAGGGAGATTTTTAAAATCTGGACTTGTAGATTGGGTATCACTAATGTAAATATTAAGTCCAATATATTGACGGGCCTGGTTGTATGGGTAACACAGTGTGTCCAACCCCCAGCTCTGATAGAAGTAAGAATAGAGGCGTGCAAGTTAGACATTGGGAGGGGGAGGTGACCAGCGTATTTTCGGTAGGTTGAAATCACCGGCAATAATCGTCTGGCTCTGTAGCAACTCTGATGCGAAGTCAAATGCAGAAGTGGTGTTGGTGATACCCACATATTACGCATTCGGTGGGTTGTAGATATATTCCAGCAGTGTGTAAGATGAGACAGCCGCAAAGTGAATTTTCGTAGGATATAAGCAGATGCAGGAAGGACATTTGATGAGTTTTAGACCCCGCAAAACGGCGGGATATTATTTACACGGCATTAATGAATTTCTTCAATTTAGAAAAGGTGTGCCAAATAAAAATATGATGCATTTGAGCTAAGATAAATCTGGATCCTGAGATTGGACTTTGTAATATCCGTCTGAGCATCCTGGGAAGTAGATTTGTGGGGGTTGGGTTTGAAGAGCAAGTCCAAGTAATACAGGTTGGAATCACGGCAAAGAAACCACCAAATCCGATTATTTTATAAATGTCACAATGCCGATATCAATTGTCTACGTGGATGTCTTTCCATTATGGTTCTTGGAGAAAGTATTCTAAACCATACGTTTGACATGACACTGGCCTAAATCGGGTGAATTTAAGGTACTTCGTATTGCTCTCATGCAAACAAACACGTCTTAGCAACCGGTTGGTCTATTGTTTACATTGGCTATTGAGCGGAATACTCTTGTATGTGCCAGTTGAAAAACCTACATTCAATTTACCCGGTA
>OX104070.1:82436680-82456348 GCA_944474145.2 Dicrocoelium dendriticum
ACGCGAATGACGAATACGGCTTCTGTAACTGGATGGAATATCGGATACCGCTGGTCCCAGGGGGACGATGTAAGCCAATATTCAGGAGAATTCCGCCAAAGATCCTACCTGAGGTGCAGAGGCAAGTAGCAGAGATGGAGGCCAAAGGCATTATTAGGCGCGCGAGCAGCCCGTATTCGTCGCCAGTGTTGTTGACAAGGAAAGCTGACGGTACATACCGATTCTGCATTGATTTCAGAGAGCTGAACAAAGTAACCGTGAAGGAAGCGTTTCCGATGCCGCAGATGGAGGAAATTTTTTCCAGTCTGCACAACGCCAAGCTGATCTCGTTAACAGACCTCCGCTCGGAATATTGGCAGTTGCCCATTGCAGAGGAGGATCGTCACAAAACAGCTTTTAGTGTAAACGGTCAGCAGTACGAATTTTCGAGAATGCCATTTGCGTTGCGCAATGCCACCGCCACATTCAGACGACTGCTGCTAATGATTTTGGAAGACCTCCATGGAGTGGTAGTTTACGAAGACGATATGGTGATATTCTCCGAGACCGAACATGAGCATTGTAGCAGACTCGCGGCCGTACTACAACGACTGGAGGAAGCCGGTTTGAAGCTTAGCCGTAAAAATCACAGATAGCCCAGAGGTCGATGGTGTGCTTGGGTCACATCGTGGGGAACGGTGAAATACAGCCGCTGCCAGAGAAACGGGAAACGATCCAGAATTTTCCAGCCCCTAAATCCAAACGCCAGCTTCGTTCCTTCCTGGGAGTTGTGGCATATGATTCAAAATTCGTCCCTCACTTTGCAGAGACCATCAGTCCATTATTGAAGTTGCTGCAGAAGGATCAACCATTCGTGTGGTCAACCGAGGCAGAGGAAGCATTCAATCACATCAAAACATGCGTGGCGGAATCTCCAAAGTGCTTGCGGTTACCCAATCCGAGTGAAAAATTTACGGTGGCAGTTGATGCTAGCGACGTCGCAATCGGTGCGGTACTTTCCCAGCCATCGGGGGTCGTAGAATATGCCAGTCGAGTGCTGACGAGTGCCGAGCAGAAGTACTCAACGACAGAGAAGGAATGTCTAGCTATGGTATGGGCCCTGGAGAAGTGGAGGACATACCTGTTGGCGAATGAATTCCACGTCTTGACGGACCACAAACCGCTCTCATGGTTGATGACAACGAAGGATCCGCGAGGACGTCTTGCACGATGGGCATATCGACTCCAAGAATTTACCTTCACCATCGGACACGTGGATGGGACGAAGAATGTGCTACCTGATATGCTGTCGCGGCCGTTGTTGGACGACGTCATACCGGACACTGCTATACCGGTGTGTGCAGTCACAGTTGGGAGGGACACGCTACTCGAAATTCAAAGGAAGGATAAACTGGTGCAGTCGCTGTGTAGCCATTTACAATTGGGTACCAAACCGGATGCCACATCGGGGGAATGGAGGATCTCGTCAGGATCTGGGACAGGCTGTGCACAGTAAACGGTAATTTGCTGGTGCAGACAAACGGAATGAGACTTCCTTTTATCCCACAAAGTCAACGGGAGCGGGTGATTCAAATGGTCCATGACAGCGCACACATGGGATTTGAGAGAGTTTTTGACTTGCTGCGGAGACGAGTCTTCTGGCCAACCATGAGAAGGGACGTTGCGGCATATATCCGGGGGTGCCCAAACTGTCAAACAAGCCGTGAGATGGATGCACCCAAACCGCCAATGAAGTAGATTGAAATCAGCGAGGCGCTACATTGCTGGGGACTAGAAATATTTGGACCGCTGCCGCGGAACCGATCAGGTAACGCCTACATCCTGGTGCTGATTAATCATTTTACTCGTTGCATCGAAGCGATATCAATTAAAGATCAAACAGGCGAGACCGTGGCACAGGCGTTTGAATTCAACGTACCGGCGAGGTATGGAATCCCGCACAGCGTTATCACCGACTAAAGTCCGTGCTTTGAATAAAAAGCGTTTTAGACCATGGTGGCCAAATGGGGCAACCGGAGAGAACGCACGTCGCCTTACCACCCGCAGACCAACGGGATGACAGAACGGTTTACCCGAACTCTGAAAACATGGATGAACTGCATAAAGTTACCGTGGGAGAAAGCGTTACCGGAGGTGTTGCTCGCTTATCGAACCAGCATGCAATCAAGCACCAAGATTTCACCGTTTGCCATTACAATTTGTCAGAGAACCAAGGATTGCAATCGACACCTATTTGGCAATCGACTGCGAGCGCGAACATCCAGCTTTACAACACCGAAGGCTGACAGCAAGCGCCAGTGGGGAAACGAGGGTTAGGCAAGTACGCAATAAGCGGAACTATGATGCAAGATTTGCGGCAGACAAATGGAGACCATTCAACCTATAAGACCAAGTCAAGCTACGCAATAACGATCCACCGTCACACAAAGGACCCGGCGCGAGCATGTTCAACCAAAGCTGGAAAGGTCCCCATGCCAGTGATCGACCAAAAAGAGACGAGCTGCCGTATGGACAACGGGGTGGTGAAACGCTGGGTAAACGCATCTCTTCTACGCCCATGGTATACGAGGGAAACAGGTTTTCGAGAGGGGCGGGTGTAGGGTCGCGGATCTCAGTTCACACGGAAATGGCCCGAAAGCAACAGGAAATAAGGACTAACACGGAGAATGGGAACCGGAATCGTCAACCCAGCTTGTGGCCTACGATGCAAGCCGGGAATGGGTCGTCAGCGACAAACGATACCGCGGCCACGCCGAGAAGAACAAGAGGCGACATGAAAGGGAGCCAGATTTTCCCAAGAGATATACTCTTATCTACGGCCCCAGGAATCGGTTCGACCAGAGCAACACAGCCCCGAGCAAGCAAGTCGAGAGCTTTGGTACTGGATAGGCTGGATAGGCTGCGACGCAAGGGAGCAGAAATGTGGGCGGAAAACGGCACATTCAATGTCCACGTCGGATAATCCTAATGGCGCTTAGTGGACACCACTTCACTCGGCGGAACGTGGTGCGTCATAAGTGGGAAACGCGGCTATATTTGTGTGTGTGCGTGGGACATGTGTGTGAACCTCAGCGTGCAATAAACAGCGTTCTCCCCTACCGTGTCGTTCTCGCTACAATGTGACTTTGCGGACATTGAAACAAAGTTACAAATTTACTTGGACAACCAAACATACTCAACACCAGCAACAGTTGCTCGCGGTTCATCTTATCAATTGCCTTGGTAAAAT
Organism: Dicrocoelium dendriticum; assembly: GCA_944474145.2. NCBI lineage: Eukaryota > Metazoa > Platyhelminthes > Trematoda > Plagiorchiida > Dicrocoeliidae > Dicrocoelium > Dicrocoelium dendriticum. Next base: position 82,439,910 of record OX104070.1, read on the forward strand.
AAACAGAAAGCGAGTATCAAGGCTGGTGTCGTTCTCGACACTACTCCTGCAACTGAGGAGCCTCAACCACTTATCTATAGTGCTGCGACACGAACGGAATCCACACTGCTCTTCTGCCACCTTCCGTTCCACAACCTGACTGGCGAGGCGGTTGAGCAAGATTCGGACAATCACCCTGCCTACACAACATAGCAAGTTGATGCCATTAACATTTATTTTTGACATTTGCATGCATGGCTCCAGGGATGAGCTGTACAGCAATATGCCAAGAGAGGTCGAATGTCCCGGTAGAATAGGAAACACTGACCTAAATAAAAAATTTCAAACAGTGGTCGGAACCGCGTCAATGGTCACCGTATGGGATTGGGTGGATGTTATGTAAGGCGTGATGATGCACCACGCATGTAGGTGTCGTAGACCTTCAGAGTCAGACGAAGAATAGAAACACAGAGGTCAGAAATATCAAGTGATGTCATCCCGAGTGCGGTAAGATATTTGACTTAGGTGCAACATATCATCCCTCGATTATTGATAACGACGGGTTGGTGAACAATATTTGTCGTCTCAGGAAACTGTTCACGTATGTATCGCGATATGTGAACCGTAGAATTTCTAACCGCAAGCAGGTCTGGCTTGATGAAGGAGGTGGATGTCGGAAGCCTCGGCTCCATAACACTGTTAATGCTTCGGCGCCGCAATTGCCTGACAATCTTTTGGGCAATTTCATTGTGACCTTTACAGTGGACATCATGCGTGATGCAGCACGCCTGAAGAACATGTGACAGAGTCTCTTTTTGCCCGCAGCTCCCGCAGCAATTGAGAGAAGCAGAGTCATTTGTAGATCTGCCTCTGCTCCGTCGCGTTTCGATAAAAAGAACACCCCCCCGTAGTTGGACACCCCGTATGAAATACGTGGAAAAATCCTGGTGGGGTCCCTCAGCCAGTGGTGAGCGGAAGGTGACGTGACCACATTTCACAAGGAAGAGCAATCCACTGAAGAAAAAAGCATCTCTCCAGGCTTCCGCAGCTGAGCTTTTATCCATGACGACGCGATTACCGATGGTAACAGTGGAGCGCGCTAGACGTTGGATGGCAGCGGCTGCATGGTTCAGGGTCGCCCAACTGGTCACTGGATGGCAGTTGGCTAGGTGTCGTTCCAGCCTCTCCTTCCGTAGCAGGGGAATACTCGTTGACAGACACGGAATACCCAAACCAAAGTTCACAATGGGAGCGTGAAGAAATGCAATGGAGGTGTCTGACGGCAAGCGCAACCATTTTCTGACGTGTGATCTGACAATGCAATCCAACCGCTTCAATGTATTCCGGTGAACCACTGCCATAGCTAACTGATGAACATGCTTTGGGAGCAGATAGGTCCTCAGAATCTCAAGTCGTTGTTGTGGTTTAAGCGGTGCCTTGGTAACTTCGTTATGTTGCACAGTAATATCGTCAATTACTGTTGGAGGGAGCTTACCCTTCGAGTTAAAAGGCAGGCCTAACATCTTGAAATTTTCATCGGGCTGAATAGAAAGGAAAAAAATAGGACCACAGTCCAAAGCATTCTTATCCAGTATGGTTCGTTTGCGAGCACCATCAACAATTATATTTACCGAGGAAGATTTTTGATAGTTGATGTTTTAGCCGACGCCCTGCAGTCGTTGATGGAATCGCTGAATGCGATCTCCCAGAGAAATGCGGTCTTGAGCAAAGATGATCACGTCGTCCGCGTAAGCGAGGTACTCAATCGGGCCAGCCGGTGATATCCAAGGTGGAGTGGCCACTCCGTGTAAAACTTCATCTAGGGGCATTATGAAGAGGAAAGGCGAAAGCGGATCTCCTTGCCGGACCCCTCTATTAGGATGAAGCTTGACATCATTAAATATTGAGGACGCGGAGCTGTAATACGATGCCAAGTAATCTAATGATAGAGGGAGGGGGGCTCCCAAAGCAGCTGCTGCTCGAAGTAAGGAGTGATGAGAAATGGAATCGAATGCCTTCAAAATATCCATTGCCGCAAATGAAAGGGGGGTACGAGAAGAATGAGAATGGCGAACGGCAGAATGCAGTATGGACGGGGGTTCGAAAGCGCCAACTTTACGAAGAAAAACAAACTGAAGGCTTTCGGTAGGGAAAGTCGGAACCCAACGATCAAAGAGGATACGATGAAGAAGGCGTGTGAAGACAGATGAAACTGCGATTGGACGGAATTGGTCAGGGGAGATGGGCTGGGAAACTTTTGGTACGAAGGTAATCCGAGCAGTGTTCATGTGGATGGGAAATGGGTAGGAAGCAAGAAGACAGTTGAGAGAAGATAAAGTAGCTTCGGCAGGAGAAGCTCTTCGTCGTGGTGATGGCAGCTACTGAGGGAGGCGATCAAGTAGTACACATGGTTGTCGTGTTCCCGATGGTAGGGCTATGGGTGATAAGGGTGAGTGTGTGGGTGACGGGTGGACGCGATTCCGAGAGCTGGCTATGGAGTCGGCAGAGGCCTGTCCGTTTGATTAGTTGAAAGAGCAACCAGCAAATCCACTGCTCTGACCCAGCAGGGCAGGGGATTAAGGGAAACAGGTGGGATCCTGCGCCGCGGGACGTATCCGCGGCTGGGGTGAGGGGGTGCTTCGAGTTTGGCGTGCATAAAATGGCATTCGGGTCATTGGAGGGGTTAAAATCTGGGGCGTTTGTGATAAAAGGGTTGTTGGGCGATCCGGGACGACAGCGGAGGTGCGACTTAGCCGGCTGGGGACGAGTAAAATATTTCCAAGTATAAAGTATTTTCAATTCTTTGTTGCTGTCAGAGGCAGATGATAAGCTGGATGATGTACGAGAGGATGCTGGAAGGATGCTGGATGTTGGAAGGCGCAACAGGAGCAGAGGGGCGATGTGATCGATTCTCTTGAGTGAGTGACGCGGTCTCTTTGGATGCTAGGGATGGCACAGGAAAGCTCCGTGTGTTTTGCTGCGGACTGTGGTTACTGATTGTGTCCTCAGTAATATTATCGGTTGCACCCGTCGTGTGTGTTAACGACTGTTTACGTTGGTGGCGATGAAGGCGGCGGCCTGGGGGGCGTTTCCATTTCAGAAACTGGAGCCGTTTCCTTATTGCTGTCATCGTTCGGAAGGCGAGTTTAGCTTGTAAAAGTGGCAAAAGCTGCGCTAGTAAAGATACAGATTCGCCTAAATGAGCTGCGTGCAGTAATAACTTAGCATCTTCCTCCGCAGACCAGTGTACTGAGGATATGGCCGCTCGGGATGACAGCATGTCTCGGTAAATAGTGGGGTGTGCCTGGCGGCAGTGTGTGGTAAGCGCTCTTGCTGAGGCGAATTGACGATTGCATTGTTGGCATGACATTACCGGAGCACTACGCATACGTAGATCGTTGGGATGTCGTTTGTGGTATCCGGTATGCCGAGTAAGGCCAGCAGCCGTCGAGCAAAGATTGTGACAGATATTACAGGTGTAATTTTGCAACACAGTGTGAGGAGTCGAAAGTATGGCGGAGGTTGTCATTGTTGGTTGTGGAATGTTACTTGTTACTCCGTCGATTTGCAGTGATGGGGAATTTATATTTGAGTTGTGTGAGTGAATATGTGCACGATGCTTGAATCCGCGGTCGACTAAAAGAGACTATCCATAGGGCTCAGGCCACAATAAGTGAAACATAGGAATAAAAGCTAAAGCAGAATAGGGGAAGTGAAATGGTGTAGGCGAGAAGGATAATGGAAGAATTTATAGAATGCACGAATTACCCCAAGTAAAATATGATTGAGATCTTAACTCGAGCATAAAATTCTCTAGCTAGTCGGTCAGGTCAAATATTGTTGGCAGCATGCGTAAAACGACAAAAACTGACAAATAAAAAATAGCGATTGCCAGAATACTTTTGAAAAATACCAAGGACAACACTTGACACTGGACAACACTTGAATGCTCAGAAAAATACCCCTAATCCAATCACAATTTATCAGTAACATCTGTAAAACATCAAACATCTGTAAACACATCAATAAATAAAAGCCCCTCTAACAACATGAGACCCAAGATGATGGTAAAGCGTTGGCGAAACTTCGCCCAATTAAGATGAAAAGCAGGCATGCGGGGTCAATGTGTCATAATTCAATAACACTATAGGTCAGATAGGCCGGCAAAATTTTGTAGAGTGTTGACCAAAACTTAGCCTAAACTGAAGAGAAGCTATTGGGGGCGATCAATATCAAACGTCGGTTCATCAAAAGGAGGCTCATCAAGAGGAAGCTAAAAGTTTGAAGTTTTCTAGGAATACAAACCAACATGCATACAAAAGACTTTGTAAAAAGCACAAGCAATGTATATAGTATACAATAACAGCAAAATAGTTGTATGTACGCTTGTTGAAGGTATAAAATTCCCTTAGAGAAAATCCTTATAAAAAGACATTGCAGTAGGAGGCTCAGCCGGTATATAACTAAAAAACAAATGTAGGCTAATCCCACGAAATTCATGAACGTAAGGTGACTTAAAAGAAAGAGCATGAAAAACTACATAAGATGAATATAAAATGTAAGAAAAATGTGGCCCAAACCCTAAGGAAAAACCACTTTAGTCAGACTCACGGTACATGTTGTACAAGTGAAAACGTTTGTCACAGTTTATGTAAAAACAGTTGTGAATTTGTCCAAAATTCTTTTTTTCACTAAATTCATTGCACAGTTTCTAGCAAAACAGTGTATAATAATCCAAATTCCGTCGACTTGGCAAGAAGAAATCACACAAAACTGCCGGAGAACAGTAAACACGTCCGCCACACGATAAATCGTGCAACAGCAAGTTGATGCCACAATAATTCGTGGCAAATTGCTTGCTTCCTTTGCCCTTGAACAGTGGTTGCACTAGCGCATCCTTAAACTCAAAAGGCACCTTCTCTTCAATCGGTAGGCGTTGCACCAAATGTTGCAGTGCAGTGACAAACGCGGGTCCGCCGTTTTTCATCACTTCAAGTAAATCTCGTCGGCACCGGGACACTAGCCTTTTCGCAGCTGAGCAATTGATGTCTGCCTATCATCAGTTGTCGGCCTGTCCGCCAGACTCATCTTCACGTCGTGCTTCTTGAGGCCGTTCAATCTAGGCCAGTAGCTCTCTGTGCGGTTGTTCAAGAGACTTTCAAAGTGTTTTTGCCAGATTTGCGCTACGTCTGCAGCCAGTGTGCATGCAGCTCCTGAACTACCCTCGATTAGCGTCCTCGGAGGCTCTAACCTCGGTCCATGCATCGCATCCAAGGATTCAAAAAATACATTGTGCTTTCCGCTTCCGGCGTAGCATTCTATCTGCTGTGCCTTTTCCGTATATTCTTCATTTTTAATGCAACCGAGCTCTCGGGTCAGTCGCCATTGTACTTCGCGTACCTGACTATTCTTCCCCAAGTCACTGGGGTCTGCCACATGTGCGGCAATTGCTGCATGTTTTCTGACACCATTGCGCCAATCGTCCTATTGTTCCCATCAAACCAATCAGGCCGCTTAGAGTTTGCGTGTCAGATGATCTGCTCGGCAACAGTTATCATTAGATGGCTAATGTAGTGCCACAAGTCGCTCATTATAATCCCAACAGTTCCCATGATACTCAGATCAGGCACTTGGATCAGAAATTTCTATCAGATTCAGATGTCGAGAAAACGACAATAACTCTATTATTAAATCTAAAAAGGCAACAAGGTGAACCGTCGCCGATGCTGAGTGTAGGTAAACCAGATTTAGAGAGTAGTTTGCACATGATATAAAATGTGGTTTTCTATTTAATTCCACTCATAGTGCTTCTGGACACCCGTTTGAAAGCCTGCCACGACAAAAGCATCGTTAAATACCTAATCATAGCTGCGAACACTATGAATTCCTTACTTCGCCAGTTCTCTCAAACTCAGTCCAGAAAAATCCTCTACGCTTTTCTTGTTAGTCTGAATGAAGCCGAAATTAACATCACAAACTTCACTTAATTTTCATCCAACTTTTGTAGTGAGATATATCAGGAGTGTTGTCGAAACATTAAGCAAATGTACTTGACTTTTTCTACATAATCTGCTATTTCCTAACTTACTTCGACAAACTATTAGCCGTTTCATTTTGTTTTTCTGTAGAAAAACATGAAAGGCTGGTTGTCATTCTCTTAGCTAAAGTGTCATCACCGTTACGAACAACAGGCCAACAAATGCGCAAAACCTAAATTGTTCGTTTTTACTTTCCTGTCCTCTTTTACCATTCTGGATGTTTTCTTAGTTATCGCGAAGTGCCATGATCTGCTTGACGATAAACCTGACGATTTACATTCTTCTAGCTAAAAGTTCAAACCATCTGTTTCATCTTCTACAAATGTGTGTTGCATTTTACCATAGCCTTCGATGTAGCTGTCCGGATCTCTAGTTATTTTTTGGGGTTAAGAAATTCCAGAGCATGCGATTTACTGGATTCGTGTTCACATATTATTGCACTTGATTTCAATCAGTTTCTGGGACTATCAGCAGTCAAACATCCATAGCATTTCCCACAATTTACATAAAACTCCAAAGTATCGAAGAATGTACACGTTTTACAAAAGTTTGTGCTATTCAGCAGCCGTTCTGAGCTAATTCTCATCTCAAGTCTATTCTCATTGGCCGGGTGTTAGGGTTTGGTGCGTCGGTCAAGTGAATTGAGCCCGCTGCACATTGACTGGGTGAGAGTCGTCAATGAACTTTGAGTCCATGGATATGGGCGGCGTCACGAGTTACTATGCAACCCCCATCAGGTCCGAAACGCTGGATCCCATTGGGTTTGAGAGCAATGAAATGCTGGAACATAAGCACATGCTTGAATGGATTTCTTTCCTTTCAGCATGGTCAACGTGCCTTCTCGTGTTCGACAGATTATCTTGTCAGACTATCGTGACCGAGTGGTTGATGCCTTCGTCAACGATGACGACAGGCAGCTGGTGGCAACCGTGAACAATGTGAAATATTACATTGCTCACTGCGCAAGCCAGCCCACCTACTTCGGCGACGTGCGCTGTTAGCTCACCGGGGAGTGTGGATGGAAGTATAGGAGGGGTGGCCAAGCGACGACTTTTAGAGAGGAATGAAGGCCTTCCCTTTGGAGCTGGCCTCGATTGGAACTTCACGGCTCCCTGGTTGGGTTCCAAAAGATGATGAGCATGTTTGACTTGATACACTTGCTGAAATGGCTAGGAGCCCACCATAGTGACGTTCCAGCTGTGAGTTGACTTGTCCCTCCCCATCCCTTTCAGCCTCCCCTCCAACCATGATCTCATTTCGTGGCGTAATATAATTCTAGATAATAATTTTTCTGGTCCGCTGCTCTACCACTGAGCTACCGAGGGCTGACGATTAGGTGCGGAATTTAACACGTGACTTCTGCTTGGTGCGCGACGTATTCCCAATGAGCTCACAGTAACTGTCCTGGTGTTGCAGATCGGCTCACTCACTCGTCACTTCCCAGTGGACCGAAGTAACTGTCCATCCGAAGTCCAAAGGGCGATGGTAGATTATTTGAAGGATGTTTGTGAGTAACGTAAGTTTCGCACCTAATCGTCAGCCCTCGGTAGCTCAGTGGTAGAGCAGCGGACCGGAAATTCGTGGGCCGGGGTTCGATTCCCCGTCGAGGCAGATTTTCGTGTGGAGTTTAATCGTGACTTCTGCCTTCTACGAAACTTACGTTACTCACAAACATCCTTCAAATAATTTTTCTTGTTGCCTATTAGCCGGCTGGTAACTTTCCGGAACGATGCCCATCCGTTACTAGTAGCTCAGCTGGCATGCAACCGTTTTATTTATTTTCTTTTTCTTTATGTTTGCGACAGACTAGCTTAGGTGTTTTACACCTGTAGCTAAGTTCTATAACGATGATGATGATGTTGAGGATGAGGATGCAGATGCTGTATTCGTCTCTGTCTTGATCAGAAGCCGGATAATTCGCAGGCGTATGGTTGTAAGTGCATTGTTCTCAGGAAGAGGTTGGTGACATCCTCCACTGGATCGCAAAGGACGCAAATTATCACTTCACGAAATGTAAGTCCGCGTATGGGCCGATATATATAAGAACATAACAAATTTCACAAATGCAGGACATGTGGATGGCCGTTTGAAAATTAGGAAGATCATCTACCAGACTCCAGAAGGAATGAACAATGATGGAACCAAAGCGGTACGAAAGGAATTTGTTTAGCAGTGTCTCGAAATTAAAATGATGGGAAGTTCTTCATATGGATTGATGAAACAAACTTCAACGTTTTCTGCAAACGTATTCTTGCTCAGTCGACAAGATGAGTGAAGGCCTGTATCAAAGTAGCAAACAGTAAAGGCTTGAATTTACATTTCATCGATGCACACAAAATTGATGAAACTTTTTTATACCACCCGGAGATGCTAATTCTCTTGCTCCTCATTTCTCGAATGACTTTGCGGCATTTTAGACAATGTGATGAAAGAAAGCACCATTCAACAAAAGTTCGCATTTTATTCAGGTAGCGCTATTTCTTTTAGATAGAGATCGAGGTGCTGAACAGCAGTAGACGCAAGCCGGACAAAGAGTTTTCGAACTTCATGGCCTACTATATCCAGTAAAATCAGTTAATCTGTATGTTATCGCACCAGGCGTATTTTCCTTGTCAAATCATCTAATCTACACGCATTATATACATTTGCCGCTAAACAATGTTGTCTCTCGGTGCTGTGTTTACGCGAGATAATAACATGACGAAAGCCAGTGAATGGGATGCAGAGTTAACAGGTGTACTTAACATTTAAATAATCAGCAGGAATACGTAGTTCAATAGAGATCTAACCGGTACACTGCCATTGCTTATAGACACAGAATAATTACCCAGATTATTGTGTGAAAGTAGGTGTGTGTGTGTGCGAAAGAAACTGTTGTAACTGTCAACACCAGTAGAAATACTATACTCTATGTAAATGTCTTATGAATCTAGAACTTATAATTCCAATGTGGATACTGTAGGACATAAGTCAATGATTTTGGAGATAAACCACCAACCGATGTCCCAAAGGAAAAGTATTAGTTACACTGCCCTTCAAATGAGATCAAGTTGACCGAAGATGCCGGCATCGCCTCCGTTAATCAAGTAAGAAGTGTTACCATACGGCTGAGCTAGTGGTATTGCATCAACTCAGAAGGTTGCTCTGTAAATCACACCTGGACAGACCGGATTCTCAAGTTACCGCCTCATGCATTTACCTCTTTAATTGTACTTGTGGTAGTAAGTACATAGGCCGAACTGAGAGAAGGCTGTCAGCGAGGATTGCAGAGCATGTTCCGCGAAACATGATCACTAGGGGCCCGAAGCTACCGACTACCTCTGTTGCCCACCACATACTTGACTGCCCCGAATGCCAGAACCCACATGGTAATTTCAGGGTAGTTAGCAAACGAGCTAATCCCCGTTTACTACAGTTTGCTGAAGCGACAGCAATTTGGCGGCTGAAGCCAAATCTATGCAAGCAAACGGATTTCGTGACCACGCTACCCCTACCCTGGTGAGGCTAAGTATTACCTTTTCCTCAGAAGAGGTCACATGAGCCCAACATCGTACTGTTTTCCACTAATTGTATGTAAACAGCTGACGAGAATGCGCAAAATTGCTGAGTTCAGTAAATTCTGTTAAAATGTTGTTTCTTCTTGCTTTATTGAAATTCGTGAAGGGTAATACCTGCAAGACATTCTGGAAACATTTTAATCATTTGAGAAAGTTTAGTTGATTGTATGATAGAGCATTTGTTCACAGGTTGCTGATAAGTTTAGGGTACCTATCCTTTTTGCGAACGTATCAGTGAATTATTGCTCATATCTGATGGCGAACAAAGCAAGTGATGTTAATGTTCTTCATTATTGATTGGTAATAGATTTACTGCTGCATAAATGAAAACTTTTGAAATGGGACCCTTTCTAGTGACAGGGTTAAATAATTTACAAGGCTGCACATGGATTTGCTTTCGCGTACAGCATTCTAATAAAGTTAAACCCTGATGGGTACTGTTTATTGGATGGCATAATAGTATGCTGGAGCTGGTTGAAACGGTACGCACGGTCAGATCTTGTGGTTCCCCTGTATCTGTTCCTTGGTCTGGCTAAGATGATGGCATCAATTCAAATAAGTTCGTCGAACTCACATACTTATTAGCGCCTTTGCAATAGCTCTGGCAATTGTATCCCTGAACACACTGCTGGTCGAACACATAAAACACAAAATCATCTCCCCAATCGGCGTTTGTGTGAGCAAAACATTTGTGACCTAAATAGTGATGCATTCATTATGACAAGCACCCGTATTGCTGTTGACAAACCGAACTGATTAGAGTTAGGAATTGTTTTGTGACAGCATCATTCTTCTCGTTATGCCGCCAGGTAGATATGTGCATATATATGATTTCGTATTTCACAATGTGTTCAAGTAACTGCCAGAGAGATCTATGACCTACCGTATTCAGTAGTGTTTGCATGCATAAGCGGAACTGTGACCTTGTTGAGTATTTTGAGCATAATCAATTATTATTGAAGCAAACACCTTTTCCAAAGTGTCGCAACTTGACTGCAGATCAAGATGGGGAAACCAGACAAAAAGATGGCTGCAAAAACGAGGAAGGATCCATATCGATTACTAATATTAATTGTCCAGAGATGGAAATGTGATTTATATATTCTCCATCATATGATTTTTACGAATCATCTGCGTGATTTTGTCCCAACTCCTGTGCACTTTTACGCGGGAGTGAGGTGAATTTGGGTTGTTGTGCTAACAATTCCTCACAAAAGCGGTACCATTTTATACACCGTTTTCTCAGTAATCTTATGATGATCAAATTTCTATCTGGTTGTTTGGTATCAATCCAACTGCAATATAAACGTTTGCCATAAGCAATGTTTTTAGAACCTTCAGTCATGTATCTCCCCGAGTTAAAAAACCTAAAGTTCTCCAGTATATCCACATGGGATAAATGAGAAGATGTGAAGCCACTGGAAATTCACCCAACACGGTCTTAGAAACTGTCCAGTTTAAACATTTTTCTTGGTGAGCAAGTTACAGAAAATTGGTAATTCCGATGTTTGTGCTGTTATATACGTCCAAAAACACAACAAAAACAAATGGTTACAAGCAATACTCCGTCTATATTAGTGATTTACAAAGCCTTAAAGCGAAGTTCTTTACATTGCACGGTAATATACATATATATATATATATCTACAAATATATATGTAATAAATGAATTTCGAAAAAAAACACATAGTTTCAATTTAGCAATTTATAAGCTATTTGCAATGGCGTATATTAACGATGTTTCAAATTTGGAGTATGTCGCTCGCAGAAAGTGTAATATGTGTAAGGCTAAATACACTTCCGTTGTAAAAATGTAGCACCTCATCGCGCATGCTGATGCAAAACAACATCAGGGCCAAACTCTTTACCAATTCCCGGATGATTGCATGCATTATGCAAATGATTTGCTCCCCAACGCTTTGAACTACATCAAAGCCGATTGAACATGCTCATAAGTACAATTGAATTGCACCCGATATCAGCTGTACGCACCAAGCGCGCGCTGTGACTTGATATTGGGCTAGCCCAAAGCAGCCAATGACGGTTAACTTCATAACCCTTGCATGAATGTATCAGTTGCAGGTGTGTGTTATTAACTCGTGAATGGCCTAGTTTGCATTCAGCGACGGTGACTAATCTAAAGCTAGCTCTACGCAGCTTACGGGCACATAGTTCTCCAAACATGTGGTGAGACTAGGTATAATTGGATTACTATGTACGTAAAGGCATGTCTTGCGAACGGCACAAGTTGGGGGTGGGGGATGGGAACAAGGTAATGTGACACAACATTAGGGACCTTATCGCTAGTTACGCAGTGGCGCAGTCCAAGGATTTAGATGACATACCAACGCTCGCTGATAGGACGGTATTGTGTCCAGATAGCAAGGTAGTCAAATGTGCATGGCTGCGTATGACGGAGGCGGTGTGGCGGGCTTGCGAGTAGAGAAACAAAAGGTCATGGGCAACAGAAATACAGGTTGGAAGGTAAAAGCCTTAGGTTAGAGAGAGTCGTCTTGTGTGGTGGTCTGCTGAGAATGCTACTGCCGAAATATAACTTTGGTCATTTTGATACAAGGCGAGTAGACACTTCTTTGTTACACCGGTCGTCGCTTATCTACATGGTGGATGCAGTACACCGAAGTGATGGTCCCTTGATCAAATGAGATCCTGCGACCAGGCTGTCGGATTTTCGCATCGACTGATTTGTACCCATATGTATGGGCAGACTGGTGCGGAGCGAACGTAAGGGCAACTGACACGCAAGTCGGTGCGCATCAACTGAATTCGTATCCCGTACCCAGTTTAGTGGTAAGTTCATACATGGTAGTCACTCCATCGTTGCTTGGCCTATTTGTCTAGCCAATTTAGCGTCTGTTCTCCAGCAAAGGTACTTGGCTGAAACAGCATCTGGGCAAACAATACCTCACTTTCTTTCTACGATAGTAGTACCTGCAAAGCCCTCGATTCCCAGAGGTTGATAACTCAATTTCCTACCTAACGGCCTGCGAACAGGTAGTCCACCATCGCAGATAGGAGTACGAAGGTATATAACGGGTCAACTAGATAACGCTTGACATGTCCCTTCGGATGGCCTTACTGAAAAAAATAATAAATAAGATACGTACCAATATAAATGAGTGTGCCTAGGTGATTTATCAGCGATATATATGTATATATAGAAACTGGTATATGTCTAGTTAGTTGCGACTAATCCCTCTTCATAATCAACACTCTGGCAAGTACCGGGAAATACGAAAACATATTTTATTCATGAAATTCCCTTTCTAATTACAAAATTATTGACCTCAGTAGACTAAGGTCGTGTGATGACTCGGTAAGGAAGACTAACCAGCGTCGGGGCAGGTTCGGTATGTCCGGAAATCAAAACAGTCACAGCAGTATGACTGTGAATTATTAGGGTGCAGGAGGATAAACATTTATGTCGTGCTTGTGGACAAAGCGGTATAATCGTCTTGCGCAACTTGCACTGAAATATAGGTTAACAGTTTTTCACTTGGGTAAGAGAATATCATCATTGGTGGCAATCTGCTGGAGGGCCAACTTCATTATACGACTGCTACGTTGCTATTTTCAGGCATGTGTGCAGCGAAATATTTGTGCACCGTAAGCGGAACGCTTGTCCCCATACCGTCCAGTCCACGTAAAAGTTGAAGCTCTACACTTGCTATATAGTTGCTTGTATTAGGGGGGTTTATTTGTAGAGGACCATGTTGGCTTCTACTGTTTCGCTCTCTTGGTTCCTCTTCTCTGCACTCTGCACCGATAGGGATTAACGGTCGATTTATGATGCATCGCATACATTGGAACAACTAAGGCAATGAGGCGAACGTTGTCGACCGCATAGTACTCTGGTATGCTTGACCATAAGCGATAAATATACTTCGCGTCTCGAGATGCATCAGATACTTACATCCGACGGGTTGTCTTAGCGTAGATCATTGTCTGTCCCTAGGCAGCGATATGTAACCTACGGCACTATTGAACCACGAGATTTGCGCCATGATGCATAAACTAACCATCAACAGAATGACTCCCATTTTTACCTACGGTATTCATCTTCGTGATGTCAAATGCGTACCATCATCTCGCGAAACTAAAGCACGTTACAAAACATGACCTCTCATAAATGGCAGCAATATATCCTGATTATCAGGAATAAACCGGATACCATCTAGTTGTTTCGCAACCCTTAACACGGAAACATGCGGGAAGTTTCTGCAACAGCAGTTAGCCTGAACACCATCGTTCATACCTTCAAATCGATTCAATGGCTTTGCAATGCGTAGCATTGGCAACTCCAGTTCAAATTATCTAGTTTATATCAACAAATTGGGAGCAAATTACAAATCAGTACAATGCACTGCTCGTGCGTAATTTCACCACACATGATCTAACATATACTGACAGTGCTGAGAGAGCAGGCAGGCTCGTGCCTCTGACACATTTCGCTCCATGAAAAACATTCACCACTCGGTTTTGTACAGCGCATCTTTGCCATTTCGCTGAAGGATCTCGGAATATCTCTGTCTCATACCTTGCTTCACTTTTGCTTTTATGATGCTTCAAATACTCCAACTTGTGTTGGGTGATATAGAATATAGTGAAAGGCGAAGAAGGCTACCAGAACAATACCACAGCTCCCTGAATACGCATTCCAGATTCGTATTGCATGGCGTGTTACCGCGAAGCAGGAAATATTTTTCGAAATGAAGAGCCCCTGACATTCAGCAGTCCAAGCAACCACTGCGCACACCTTGCTTTGTTTCAACATGATCTGACGATATTATACTACATCAAGTCATGCATCTTCAATGCTACAATAAGAGGAAGGTTCCGTCCTTGTTTGTTGGGCATTTGACACATTGCACGACTTGCACGCGGTGAAAGGCTTCGGGTGTAAGCGCACAAGAGATGACAATTCATTTCATTAATCAATACCATTCGTTTACCTTCGATCACCGACTACAGCATTGCCCAAACGGATACTTATCAGGAAGCTTCAGTGGTGCACATTCTATCTGGCCCTTGTAGTCTTCAAATCCGCAGTTCGACTGTTACCAGTCAAGGATAACGAACACTGAAGCCCGATTCCCGAACGGATGAAAATTCCATACAGTGTTTTGCCCGGCATAAGTGTCTAGGTCTTACGAATTACCACCTATGATCCCTCTACTACTCTTTTGTACACAAATGATTTGTGCCACCATATTTTCTTTCATGTGCTCGCGGATTACGGAACTACGTGCAATTTCATCATTGTTATCAGCCTCCCTTCTTATTGTCGTGCTACGGTGCTAATGCTAACATCAACCATCAACGCAGCTTTCAACCGTAGATAAAGTGTTTTTGGAGTAACCTTGGTTTCCGATGATACTCATTCTAACAAGCAAAATAATTGGCTTTCTGCCAAAGATCCTCGTCACTCCCACCATGTTTTGCGTTCTTTTTGATTGATTGCATTATTCGTAACTAACTGCAGCCGGTTTTCTTGTTGACTCTTAGTATGCATGCAAGTTGATCCTAGTCGTTTTCCCCAGCATAAATATTCAGTATTCTGCTATTGAGCTCCGCTGGGTGTCGCGTACCGGTGCAATTTTGTGCCATACTGAATACAAGCTGGAAGTCACGCAGTTGCTTTATGTATACATGTGCTTATGGATGCTCGCCGACGTATTCCGGCTGGAGACGAATACAATGAGGCACGCAAAAATGTCAGGGCAAAACTACGTGTTATCCTGAAGAAGGACCGCGAAACCTGGTGGTATCATCGTGCATGGGAAATGGATCAGCCGCTACCATTGGTAATCATCGTAAGTTATTCCTTCTGATAGGGGGAAACAGGCAGCAGGAGACCTGGTGTTAGCGAGACCATCCGCGACGAGAGTGGGCAGCCCATCCACCGTCTGTCGAAACGCTTGGAGCCATGGGCTGAATATTCGAAAGGCAAGTTAACCAGCCTGAGTTATCGCTTACTTCTTTGGGCATTGAGCGCCCTTCTCCCTGGGCCGTCTCCTTGGATCCACCATCACGCGCAGAAGTCGAACGTGAGATCAGGCTGCTGAAATTTCATAATGCCGCAGGAGCAGATAGAATTCCTCCAGCCCTCTTCAAATTCTGGGGACCTGCTCTAGTAGATGATTTACATGAGTTGCTAGCAAAGCATTGGGAGCAGGAGACAGTCCCGACAGACTGGAACCGCTCCGTCATTGTCTCAATTTTCAAGGGAGGCTCTCGTTTGGAATGCAGCAATCACAGAGGGAACAGTCTGAATTCGATGCTTGCCTCCATCATTCTCCACAGACAGACTGGCACTCGTGAAAGCCAGATTCGTGAAGAGCAGGCCGGATTTCCTCGAGGTTGTGGCTGCATCGACCACATCTTCACCTTGCGTCAAGTGTTGGAGCACCGCCATGTTTATTGGTGACCCACCGTTGTCGTGTTTCTTGACATAAAAGGTGCCTTCGACTCAGTCGATCGATGTGCCCTTTGGGAAAGGTGTGCCTGATAAATATGTAAACATTATCAAAGCCTTGTACGCGCATAGTTCGCGCTGGGTGAGAGATTTTGGCAAACTGTCGCCAACCTTCAGTACCACCAGCGGTGTGAGACAATGATGCCCGCTGTCACCTTTCCTCTTCAACTTCGCTATTGATGAAGTCATGGAAACAGCGTTCGCTGGACACAACCTAGAATGTGTGAAGCTACTTGCTAGTGAGCGACTTCTTGAATTGGAATATGCGGACGATATAGCCCTAATCTGTGACAGCTCCCAAACATGCCAAATAACACTGGATCGATTAGCACTGGCTGTCTATCGTTTTGGGCTTTGCTTTGCTCCATCGAA
>OX104070.1:82456841-82493333 GCA_944474145.2 Dicrocoelium dendriticum
AAGGACTGGCTTGATTGCGAAACGTTATAGACTCACTTATTCCCGATGGTCTTTGCCGTCTTCTGTAGCTCAGTGATCTCAACCACGGACTGGCAACATTCGTGATGCAGGTTCGAACCTTACCAAGGATTCGATGGAATGCGCGCTGCTGATGTTTCCCGAAAGGATGAAACGCGCGTACATTGCTTTTCCATGCGTGTGGCGGCTTTCTGAGTGAGTCTAGATGTGACGAATTTCTTCCTATAAAATATATAAAGGTTTTGTTTTCGACAAAGCCTGACACGTTTGGAATTGCGTGCTCAACGTAGTAGGGACACGTATCGTCGTTAATTGTACACAAATAATTCAAGCTACTCAATACATGCTTGACTTATTCGTAAGTACTTGTGTGTATGTGTATAAATAATTATAGATAACTACGTGTAGAAATGTGTGTAAAGATAAGTGTATAGATAAGTGTGTAAAGATAAGTAATCATGTTACGTGAATTTGTTACCATTATTTTGAAGTTCTAGTTTTCGGTAACTGCCTGAATATAGGATAAGGATAATTAAAACCTTCGAAGTGGCTGACGTGCGTGAGTTTGATCAGATCTTTCGGAAACCCTGAATGCAGTGACACTAGTTAGTGGCGAATCTTATCCGAAACGTCACATTGTTTGTACTTATCTTTGTAGCTTTTTCTCAGGAGAACGTTGAACAGGCGTAAACCCATCACATCATAAAAACTGGCACAAAACCATTTGTTGGAACAGGATTAACCCGGACTGCCGAGCTGGCAGCAATTTGAGGTTGTTCGACTTGTTAGTTAAAATGTTTTCCAGCCATGAAATAATCTTATGTTTTGAATATTTGCTTGCTTTACTCAGCACATTTACTAGGTGGAATTACCTTATTTATGCCAAAACAAATTAAACAATATTTTGGCTGTGACCTGTTGCTAGTGATGTCTCGGTGACCTTCCTCAAGCCCCATTGATTTGAGCTAAATATTTTATGCATATTATCAAAGATGCCGAACCAGGTAACCGGGCGCCATGTTTAGACATTCTGTCTTCTTCAGCTGCTAAAACAAAATCCTTGCAGTTTGGAACTGGTCGCTGTTCCAAGTGTGAAATGTGTCGAATTGCAAAGGAAACACAGAAAAAAGCAATATTATGCATGTTCTTTTTGCCAATACACATTTTCCATGCAAAAGCAGCCGTCTAGTATGGGTTTGTAGGTACTCACCAAACCGTAGGAACGCAAAATATTCTTTGTGGGTGTCATTTACCAGTCACGATTAATTTTTTTACAATCATGGCGCAAAATATGAGGTGGACATTTTTGGACTTAGTCACCAACGGATATCTTATGTACTTTTTTGAACAGGTTTTAAAAAATTGATAGTTCACTGTTGACGAAATAGTGTATAAAAGCCGCATATAGAGCAAAATTCTTCAGTTTCTTCTACAATTTGTGACGACACGGGTGAGCCATGATGGGATCTGAAAAGAAACTGGATTTGCACTTATTTTTCTGTTAATGTGAAATAACGAAATTAGTGAAAACTGAAGCATGTAAATAATTTAAGCATCATATTTGCAGTCGGCATTAAAAATTCATTTAGTTTCATTTTGAAAACCCCTTATAGCTTAAAGTTGAAAATAACTGGGTTCCTCGAAGTTGTCAATTGGTCTAGCTTCACCAAACTGCTTAGTTTGTGCACTTTGCGATGGGAATTCGCACTGAAAATGAAGAAAACATACAAGTGGATTTGCCATACCAAGGAATGCTTGTAAATCTCAAGGAGTTTACATGTTCTGGCTTGTAAGCCAGTGAACATTCCGCCAAGGGGCCATTAATGACGACCATTCGCATCTCTAGTACCGCATGGTGGCGAACTAAGGTACTTGACAAACAGAAAGAAATGCTTAACGCCAATTATCATTCTGCGTTACCTTTCTAATTTTATGGTACTATTTTGTGATGCACACCAATGTGCGTGGAGTAATCGCAAAAATGAAGTTAACTAACGAGCCTCACTATAGCTTTCACGAGTGATTGCATGCATTGTGCATTTAATTTTCTCCCCAATGCTTTGGTATGCCTGTTTAAGCCCATTGAACACGCTAATAAGTGCAATTGAATTTTATCCGGTATCATCTCTACGCACCAAGCGCGCGCTGGGACCTTGGTATTAAGCTAGCCCAAAGTAACCATTGAGGGTTACCTAATAACCCTTGCTTGAATGTATGAGTCACTGGTGTATGGTGTTGAGGCGCGGGCGGCCAAACCTGCATTCAGCAACGGTGCCTAATCGAAAGTTAATTTTACGCAGCTTCAGGGCCCGGTGTTATCTAAAAAAGTAATAAGACTGGGTATAAGTGTACTACCATGCACGTAAAGACATGCCTTGCGAAGAGCAAAAGTTGGAGGTGGGGGCTGCGAACGCGGTAACAGGACTCCCAATTACCGACAGTATGGCACGTTTTGCGCTGGCGCAGCCCACATTATTGAACGACCTACCAACGCTCAGACATACAAAGGTACTGTGTCCGGATAGTGAGACAGTCACAGGTGCATGGCTGCGTATGATTGAGGCGGTGGGACGGGTTTGAAAGTAGAACAGCAAAAGGAGACTGCGCAACCCAAATACAGGTTGGAACGCAACCGCGTTTGGTTATAGAAAGTCATCTTTGCTGTGGTCTGCTGAGAATACTAGTGCCAAAATAAAACTGTGCCCTATTTTTACAAGGCGGCTAGGATGTGTTTTGTCAAGACAGGCTATGCTTACCCACATGGTGGATGGCGTACACCAAGTTGATAATCGCTGAATCAAGTGGGATACTGCGACCGGGCTGTCGGAATTTCGCATCGACTTATTTGTACGCACATGCATGGGCGGAATGGTGCGGACTGAACTTAAGGGAAACTGACACGCAAGTGGGTGCGCATCAAGTGTATTCGTATCCCGTACCCAGGTTAGTGGTAAGTTCACACATGGTAGTCAATCCATCTTTGCTTTGTAGATTTGTCTTGCCATTTCACCGCCTCTTCTGCAGCAAAGGTACTTGATAGACAGTGTCTGGGCAAACAACACCTCAGTTTCTTCCTACGGTAGTTGGAGCTGCAAAGCCCAAAATTCCCGGAGGTGGGAAACACCCAATTTCACGCCTAACGGCATGTAAACATGTAGTCCACAATCGCAGGTTGTAGTAACATGGTAGATAAAGAGCCAAGTAGATAAGTTTTGACATGTCCCGGAGGATGGCTTTAATGGAGAAAAATAATACATAATATACCTACCAATGAAAAGGAGTGTGCCTAGTTTATTTATCAGCAACATATACATGTTAACTGGTATGCGTCCAGTTAATTGTAGCTAATCGCTCTTCATAATCTACATCTTTGGCAAGTACCTAAGAATTCGAGAACATATTTTTATACATCAAATTCCCTTTCTAATAACAAAATCATTCACTTCAGATGACCAAGATTGTGTGTTGACACTGTTAGGACGATTTACCAGCGCTTTTGCATGTTCGGAAATAAACAGAGTCAAGAGTTTTACTGCGAATGGTCAGGGTCTGGGGTAATAAAATTTCGTGGCCTGCTTGTGAACAAACCGGTCTAATTGCATTGCGCTACTTGCCACTTAAAAGAGTTGACAGTTACTCATTTAAGTAAGAGAAAATCTTCATGGATTGCGCTCCCCTGAGATGGCAAATCCGAAGACAACAGCTGCACTTTTGTTGCTAGGTGAACAGGCATTGCTTCGATACAGCAAACGTCTCTTACTATAGTCTATTATTGAGCTGACGTAAGTAGAATGTGCAAAGGCTGCAGAATGTCTCCCTGAAATATATCATAGTTGGTGGTTTGTGTGCAGGGGCATTTGCCAACGTCTCGTGTAACCTGGGTGCATTCAGTAAAATGGTCATTTGGCAAAAGCATTATGGAGATATTTTATATTTCTCTAAGTAGATCTTTCGACAGCATTTTGCGGTATACACCGTGAATGCTTACGAAATACGTAGGAAAAACCTACGTGTTTATCTGTTTATTTTGTCAAGCAACGACCGTATAGAACCTATGAGGAGAGCCACTGCATCAAGAGTATATCTCGACCTATAATAACTGATTTTAAGGGGTCTTTCTATCGGGTTTGAAACAACATTATTTCAAGTATTTTTTCTATTGAAGCGACTTTAGGTCGACATTTGTTAGACGCCCTTCTTGGTACGGGTGCGCTGCTGCTGGTCACGTTGATAGACAATATATACACCTGATGGAGAAGTGCAGCACTTCCTTGCTTCGAACAGGACGAGACCTCATTGAGATGACTTCTTTCTCTTTAAACTCGCCCTCCTTAAGTCCACGCAGCCTCTTCAGATGGGGGAAGAGAACCTGTCTGCGCGGACTTGTAGATATTTTCAAGGACAATACATGTCAAAACAGCAATTTAGATAGCTAGTCACTGTCAAAATACGTGGACTTTCGGAGTCAAGGGTTATACAGATGACATCATTCCACTAGATTTATCGATATGTTGTGAACGGTCCTGCCTCCACATGAACCTACTTAAAATAGCGCCATAAAAGGCCCCGAAGAAGCAACCTTAATAAAAAATTTTTATAACACCATCCCAGTTATCAACTATTAAAACGCCGACAGCTCTATCTGATACCAAAATCATCTGAGCGGCCTCAATGTTTGGTCCAAAGCTCGTCATCTGTTTCATAATTTATCGAGTAGTCATGATACCCATTTTCCTTACACAAAAAAGCCAGAAAGCGAAGCTTCCCAGTGTCGCAAGCAGCTTAGTAACAGTGAGGAATTTCAGTCCAATACATCAGTGAAGTACCTAGGTATGGTACTTGTAGTTCTGCCAGATGACTGACTGACAACCCTTGGGCACGCGGCTGACATAACCGCCTTTGTGTTTGACCCAGGGGCTATGTAGGAAAACTGAATCGACTAGCATGTAACGCAGTACGCTTCGGCATGTGATTTGCACCTTCGAAGTGCAAAGTGTTGTGACAGCATCGGTCCGCTCAGCAACCTGTGCTGGCCTTCGTTATAAAGAGAGAATTTCAGAGGCCATCCTTACGGTAATAAAAGAAGAGTTGATAGGATCAAACGGTCCGTTCGAACCTGGTGCATATGAATGACTCACTCGGGACATGAAATCGACTTGCATAATGTAGAAATCTTTAAGAAAATTTTGCGAACTGCACTTCAAAGCTTGAATGTTGAGGCTTTGGGAATTGCCAAATACAGCGGCTGCGTAGACGGAATAGATTTTGTGTAGTAATCCAGTGTTTGGCGAGCTGTCTCAACTCGTAAGTCTGACGGGTGTTGGAGGACTGACCTGGGGCAGAGCGCCAATATTATAACACTAGTACTGATGTAGCAGACAGAGGTCTAGTGTGACGACTTCGTGCACTGAAACCCCTAGGAACGTACCATCTCTAATGTGCCACCTAAAATAAGACTTTGACCTGTACTGCTGTCAACATCGCGTCGCCACCTCGATAGCCGCAATTATTTTCCCCTCGTTTGCTTGGCCTGAAGAAGCTTTCGTGCGGAACAAAATGCTCTGGTTTCTAACTACACTATGGACAAGTTTGTTTTGTCTGCTCTGCTTTACAAACAATATGTAACTTCCATTCTATTTCAAAGGTTGGTCATTTCTGGCAAAATATATTTGCTGGATATGAGGGTGTTGAGAGAGAAAGTTAGTCAAAGCTGACATTTTATCATGGATAGTAAATTTGCACAACTTGGGATCGAACACACTAAACGCTTGTGTTGTGACCGTCACCCTATTAACGAGTTCGGTCTGTTTGTGTCATTAACGCGTGTCGATGCGGATGGTAATCACACCTGCACAGATGCTGCACAAGTCCGCAGATTGCAAGCCGCCAAGTCAGCTAATTTACCGTCTCATAGGACGCCGTACAGATTAGCAAATATGAATCGATGCTATTACATGAACCCGCTCCATATTGGTTGCAGTGCCGTAATGCACGTGGTATGACTGCCAGTTACGCCGCACTTAAAGCTTGTGGACTTAAACGCAGGCGGCAACCCTCCAATCCGTATTTCCCTCACAAATTGGCCCAGGATCCCTTTGTCACTTTACTGGCAATAAGGTCAGGAGATTATAGCAGTACAGCTCCTCATCAAGCGCATTCTGTGAAGGTCAAACTGCGGATAATCAACGATAGGTAATCGTGTGCCCCATTCGAAGTCGTCCTAATGCTTAACCAACAAAAGTTCCAAGCGCGATGCGGTCGTACACTGCAGGTGATTGTTTCGTCGACCCTGAGGTCTTTATCCCACGGTCGCAGAAATAAGTCCGAATATGAGCCGGAAAGTGACTTGTATTATTTGAAAGTATTGCACAATAAATAGGTGGTGGGCAACAATTAGCACAACAATACTGGATATAATAATTAATATTAATTAACCCAACCTAAGTTGTTCAAATTCATGATGTGACTTGCTGCTGATACCGCATACATTAGCGTTTTGATCCATACTCGAGTTCGAACTCTAGATGTAGATCCATCCCCTTTTTCGCTATTGCTCTCCGCTTGATTGCAGACTGTAGGCTTTCTCTCTGTAACACTAAAAGACATAATTATGCTTATGTATAGACAAGCGAATGTGCCTCGTCTGGTTAGGTAAAATATTCATTGCTAACTGGTACATTTGACTTCACACTGCCTCAGTATTTTCACATATTTAGACCATGGGTGTGTTGTCATTGTATCAATCGTGTGCCACGCTTAGACTAATGTTCAAAAAGTATACTGCCACCGAAATACTAATAGGGTAAATTAGTGTAATGATTTCTAAGTTTGCGTGATTCTTAATGATGAAGAATATCTGAAGAATACGGTAGTTGGTTGGACAGCCTGGTTTAAATAAACAAAACTCATAGATTGGATGAAAATCTCACATTAAAAGGCGTCAAGATTGTTGTTACAGTAGCGGAGACGGAGCTCCTTGTCAGTCGCCATTGTGTTTTAATCCAGTGGCTTGATTGATGGGGTGATCACCCTTGTAAGACTGAGTCTGTCTGTGATGTTGAATCCAAAAGCACCATTGGCTGCACAGTGCAACCGTATCAATGGATCAATGGAGTTATCACTAATAAAATTGCAAATCTTTACCATTCCCGCAGACAGAGAGTGAAAGCAAGTGAATGTATCATCAAAAACCAAAAGTGCACATATCGTTGGAATCATTGATGTTTCGCTAGTGTACGTAGTTTGATTATGCCGTGGTGTCCCTCAATGACATTGGTTAAGTCTTGTAGTGCACAGGTGGTAATGTTTCATAAACGTCTCGAATTCAGTCAATAAAGAAGTGGGGATGACAGAAATCGGGAGTGCTTCCCACCACTGAGACACACGAAGTAAGAAATGATGTCGGCGGCATTCCAGCTGGCTGTACTATGTGGCTAACTTCAAGTGATATCCTCGAAGTAAGGAGTTGTGACTTAGTTAAGTGCCGAAATGTTTGGATTGGATAGTTTAGGATCAGAAACATCAAAATAAGATCACCGCCTAGACGATGGTATTGACCACCGAATATTCCTCTGGTCTGTAGTCTATGCTGGTAAGGGTGATGAGTAATATACTTAAAATGGATGTCTGCCCTATTTGTGGAGTCGTAAGAGCATCAAGATCATGCTTCTGCTAGGTGAGCCGGACCTGGATGGTGTATTTAACACGTGACCTTACATAAGCGCTGAGAATATTTGTAATCATACTGGGATTAAACCGGCGGAACGCAAGAGACTCAAGTGATCCTTGGCTATACTTGCTATATTCCGGCTTGGTTTGAGCAACGGATATCGGCATACATGGCCATACCAATATAATTTTCATGGAACAAGCACTGCGAAATGTGCTCTGTCAGCCGGTGTGCGTAAGTTCTCTGTTGGTGTAGCCACGCTTTGAGCTTTGGCAGCGTTGAACACAAACATGTTATTATTAGGAGAACAGCTATTAGATATTCATTTATTGTGAACGCGATTGATAGCTAGCCTTTACTCTTCCTATTTTCTATTTCTTGAATGTTGTTTAAACGCTTTACTGGGTTCGCTCGATTGGTACATCCACGTCATTGTTCCTGAACGCTCATCGTCATGTCCTTCTCAGCAACGCTATTTACAGGAACATATTCTATTGGCTTTTTCTTCTCATCACTGTTCTACTTGGCCATCTTAAAGGAATATTTAGTTTTCACAACTTTATTGTACTAGTTTGCAACTTTTGGGTCTGCATTCCTTATTCTCGATTGTTTCGTGAATTTTGTTTAAACGTTTCCTTTCGTCATTCTGATTGGCCAATGCCCGTCATTGTAAATGGTTGTTCGCTTTACGCTTGGAGTCCAATGATACTATTTTTAAGGACCAACGCGATTCGCTCTTGCGCACACGGTTGCTTATTCGCCGTTGCATTTGACGTTTTTCCTTCAGTTGGTTTGCTCAACTGTACTTTAGTAGCTTCTCTTCATTTTTCTTTCAAACTATATAAGCAACTGTGATTTCACGTGTACAACTCTCCTTCTGGCTCGTCTTGGACTTCTTCTTGCGGTCGTGGGGTGAAGGCATCAGCGGCGACACAACGGTTTATACTGAACTATCGTTATCCTTGTCAAGATCAGCTTGTGATCATTTATCGTCATTGTCTTAAATGAAACCAGGATAAATTTTGGTTCTAGATTCGAGCTTTTTAATTAGCCGCATTGCAAGTGTATGGTTTCACAGAAGGCGCTATGTCTCTCACATTTATGTGATGTCTAGTCAGTAATGCACGCATCCAACCCAGGAGGTGATCGCTGATCCGAAGCTTGATCTGATGCTTGAAAAAGAGAAGATTGAGATCAATACGATCAAATGCTTTCAAGACATCGAGGTACACAGCACAGTTTCTTTCCTTAGAATCTGCAGATTCCATCCAGCTAGCGGGGGATAAGAAAATGTTTACGGTACCTGAGTGGTTTCGGAGGAAATCCGTGTTGCTGCGATACAGTGCAACTGCATATTTTCAAGTGTCTCACGTTGGCCTTTGTAATAGAGGATAAAATGACTTTGGAAAGAAATGAGAGAATAGTTATCCGGCGGTAGTTAGCAGGTTTAGCGCAGTCCAAATTACAAAGTTTGTGCAAGCACATGTATACGTAAAGCAGTTGGGTGACTTCCAGCTTGTATTCAGTATGGCACAAACTTGCACCCAGCGGAGTTAAATAGCAGAATACTGAATACATATGATGGGGAAATAGTCTGGGAGCAGCTTGCATGTATACTAAGCGTCAACCCGAAAACCGGCTGCAGTTGGTATCGAATAATGGAATCAATCGAACAGAGAGCAAAACATGGTGGGAGTGACGAGGATTTCTGGCAGAAAGCCAATTGGTTTGCGTGTTAGAATGAGTCTCATCGGAGACCAAGGTTACTCTCGAAACACTTTATCCGCTGTTGAAACCTGCGTTGATGTTCGATGTTAGCATTAGCAAAATAGCGCGACAATTGGACGGGAGGCTGATAACAATGAATAAATTGCATGCAGTTCCGGAATCCGAGAGCACAATAAAGAAAATATGGTGTCACAAATCATTTGTGTACAGAAGAGTAGTAGATGGATCATAGGTGGTAATTCGTAAAACCTAGACACTTATGCCGGGCAAAACAATGTATGGCATTTTCTTCCGTTCCGGAATCGGTCTTCAGTGGTCGTCATCCCGGACTAGCAACAGTCGAACTGCGGTTTCGAGCACTACAAGGGCCAGACAGAATGTGCACCACTGAAGCTTCCTGACAAGTATATATCTAGGCACGGCTGTAGTCGGTGGTCGAAGGTAGACGAACGGTATTGATTGATGAATGAATTGCTATCACTTGCGCGCTTACACTCAAAGCCGTTCACCGCGTGCAAGTCGTGCAATGTGTCAAATGCCCAACACACCAGGACGGAACCTTCCTCTTATTGGAGCCTTGACGAATTATGACATAATAGAGTATAACATCGTCAGAGCATGTTCAATCAAAGAAAGGTGTGCGCAGTGGTTGCTTGGACTGCTGAATGTCAGGGGTTCTTTTTTTCGAAAAATATTTCCTGATCTGCGGTAACGCGCCATGCAATACGAATCTGGAATGCGTATTCAGGGAGCTGTGGTATTGTTCTGGCAGCCTTCTTCGTCTTTCTCCATATTCTCTATCACTCAACACAATTTGGAGTATTTGAGGCATCATAAAAGCAAAAGTAAAGCAAGCGATGAGACAGAGAAATTCCGAGATGCTTCAGTGAAATGGCAAAGATGTGCTGTACAAGACCGAGGGGTGAATGTCATTCATGGAGCGAATTGTGTCAGAGGCACGAGCCTGCCTGATCTCTCAACACTGTCAGTATATGTTAGATCCCGTGTGGTGAACTTACGCACGAGCAGTGCATTGTACTGATTTGTAAATTGCTCCCAATTTGTTGATATAAACGTAGATAATTTGAACTGGTGTTGTCAATGCTATGCATCGCAAAGACATTGAATCGACATACAGGTATGAACGATGGTGTTCAGGCTAACTGCTGTTGCAGAAACTTCCCGCATGTTTCCGTGTTAAGCGTTGCGAAACAACTAGATGGTATCCGGTTTATTCCTGATAAGCAGGATATATTTCTGCCATTTATGAGAGGTCATGTGTATGAACGTGCTTTAGTGTCGAGAGATGATGGTACGCAATTGGTATCACGAAAATGAATACCGTAGGTAAAAAATGTAGTCATTCTGTTGGTGGTTAGCTTTTGCATCATAGCGCAAATCTAGGGGTTTAATAGTGCTGTAGGTTACATATCGCCGTCTGAGGACAGACAATGATCTACGCTAAGACAACCCGTTGGATATAAGTCACTGATGCATCTCGAGGCGCGAAGTATATTTATCGCTTATGGTCAAGCATATAAGAGTACTATGCGGTCGACAACGTTTGCCTCAGTGCCTTAGTTGTTCCAGTTTATGCGATGCATCATAAATCGACCGTTAATTGCTATCGGTGCAGCGTTCAGAGAATATGAACCACTAAAGCGTAAAAGAAGAAGCCAACATGGTCGTCTACAAATAAACCCCCCTAATGCAAGCAACTAGAGCTTCAACTTTAATGTGGACTGGACGGTATGGGGTACAGCATTCGGCTTACAGCGCACAAATTTTTCGCTTCACACATGCCTGAAAATAGAATTGTAGCACTCATATCACGGAATTGGCCCTCCAGCAGATTGCCGTCAATGATGATCTTCTCTTACCCAAGTGAAAAACTGATAACCTATATTTCAGTGGCAAGTTGCGCAGGACGATTATACCGTTTTGTCCACAAGCACGACATAAAGGTTTGTCCTCCTGCACCCTAATAATTCGCAGTCATACAGCTGTGACTGTGTTGATTTCTGGAACCACCGAAAGCGCCCCAACACTCGTTAGTCTTCCTTACCGTGTCATCACACGACATTGGTCAACTGAGGTCATTATTTTTGTAATTAGAAAGGGATTTTCATGAATAAAATATGTCTTGTTATTTCCCGGTACTTGCTAAAGGTGTTGATTAGAAGAACGATTAGTCGCAACTAACTAGACGTATAAGAGTTACTATGTGTATATATATATATATAAGTATATATGTACATATTATATATACATATATCGCTGTTAAATCACCTAGGCACAATTATTTCTATTGGCACGTATATTATTTATTATTTTTCTTCAGTAAGGCCATCCGACTGGACATGTCAAGCTTTATCTAATTTTACTGCCATCTGCAATTGTAGACTACCTGTTCACAGGCCGTTAGGTAGGAAATTGAGTTATATACCTCTGGGAATCGAGGGATTTACGGATACAACTACCGTTGAAAGAAACTGAGGTATTGTTCGTCCAGATGCTGTGTCTGCCAAGTACCTTTGCTGGAGAACAAGCGCTAAATTGGATAGACAAATAGGCCAAGCATCGATGGAGTGACTTCCACATATGTACTTACCACTAAACTGGCTACGGGCTGCGAATTCAGTTGATGCGCACCGACTTGCGTGTCAGTTGCCCTTACGTTCGCTTTGCACCAGTCCGCCTATGCATATGGGTACAAATCAGTCGATGCGAAATTCAGACAGCCTGGTTGCAGGATCCCATTTGCTAAAGGGACCATCAATTCGGTGTACTGCATCCACCATGTGGATAAGCGACGACCTGGTGTAAAAGAAGTGCCTACTCGCCTTGTATCAAAATGACCACAGTTATATTTCTCCAATAGCATTCTCACCAGACCGCCACAAAAGACGACTATTTCTAACCCAAGGCTTTTACCTTCCAACCTGTAATTCGGTTGCGCATGACCTTTTTGTTTCTCTACTCGCAAGCCCGCCACACCGCCTCCGTCATCCGCAGCCATGCACATGTGACTACCTTGCTATCTGGACACAATACCGTCCTATTAGCGAGCGTTGGTATGTCATCTAAAAGCTTGGTGTGCGCCATTGCGTAACTAGTAATAAGGTCCTTAATGTTGTGTCGCATTAATTTGTTCGCATCCACCGCCCCCAACTTGTGCCGTTTGCAAGACATGCCTTTACGTGCATATTAGTCCAATTATACCTAGTCTCACCACATGTTTGGAGAACTATGTGCCCTTAAGCTGCGTAGAGCTAGCTTCAGGTTAGTCACCGTCGCTGAATGCAGGCTAGGCCATTCACGCGTTAATAACATACACCTGCAATTTATACATTCATGCAAGGGTTATTAAGTTAACCGTCATTGGCTGCTTTGGGCTAGCTCAATATCAAGTCACAGCGCGCGCTTGGTGCTTAGAGATGACACCGGATGCAATTCAATTGTACTAATGAGCATGTTCAATCGGCTTTGATGCAGTTCAAAGCGTTGGGGAGCAAATCATTTGCGCAGTGCATGCAATCATCCGGGAATTGGTAAAGAGTTTGGCCCTGATGTTGTCTTGCATCAGCATGCGCAATGGGGTGCTGCATTTTACAACGAAAGTGTATTTAGCGTTACACGTATTATACTTTCCGCGAGCGACATACTCCAAACTTGAAACATCTTTAATATATGCCATTGCAAATAGCTTATAAATGGCTAAAATTAAACAATGCGTTTCTTTTCGAAATTCATTTATTACATATATATTTGTCTATGTTCGCTGAGCTCGGCAGATTGACTGCAAACGTTTCGTCACCATTTGAGGTGACATCGTCAGTGTGCGTGTATTTAGCAAAGTGGCGCGTACGGAGCCTCAGGGAGTGTGGAGTGATCGATCTCCTAGCCGCTAGTCTGAGTTTGGATTGTTCGACGCGCACATGACCATAGAAATCGATCTCTGATTCTCACCTCGTAGTGTACGGGCGTGTGACTCTTCGCTTGTCGTCGTTTGATGCAGAAGTTTAGCGCTCTGTTCCGTTAGATTTATTCTACTAATTTGAGGATCTTTCATCCGTAGTGTTGTATATATAGCATCTATGCTATATATATGCTATATATATATATATATGACTGTGCAATGTACAGAACTTCGCTTTAACGACTTGTAAGTCATTAGTGTAGACGGAGGATTGCTGGTAACCTTTGGTTTTCTTGTGTTATTTTTGACGTATATAACAGCACAAACATCGGAATCACCAATTTACTGTAACGTGCTCACCAAGAAAAATGTTTAAATTAGAGACTGTCTAAGACCGTGTTGGGTGCATTTCCAGTGGCTTCACATCTTATTTATCCCATGTGGATATACTGGAGAACTTTAGGTTTTTTAACTCTGGAAGATACATGATTGAACGTTCTAAAAATATTGCTAATGGCAAACGTTTATTTTGCAGTCGGATTGATACCAAACAACCAGATAGACATTTGATCATCATAAGATTACTGAGAACACGGTATATAAAATGGTACCGCTTTTGTGAGGAATTGTTAGTACAACAACCGAAATTCACCTCACTCCCGCATAAAAGTGCACAGGAGTTGGGACAAAATCACGCAGATGATCCGTAAAAAATCAAATGATGGAGAATATTTAAAGTACATTTCCATCTCTGGAAAATATTATTAATAATCTGTATGGACCCTTCCTCGTATTTGCTGCGATCCTTTTGCATGGTTTCCTCATCTTGATCTGCAGTCAAGTCGCGACACTTTGGAAAATGTGTTTGCTTCAGTAATAATTGATTGCGCTCAAAAGACTCAACAAGGGCACAGTTTTGTTTATGCATACCAACACTATTGAATACGGTAGGTCTTAGATCTCTCTGGCGGTTACTTGAGCACAGTGTGAAATAAAAAAGCATATATATGCACATATCTACCTGGCGGCATAACGAGAACAATGACGCCGTCACAAAACAATTTCGAACTGTAATCAGTTCGGTTTCCCAAGAGCAATACGGGTGCTTGTCATAATGAATGCTACACTATTTAGGTCACGATTGTTTTGCTCACACGAACGCCAATTTGAGATGCTTTGGTGTTTAATGTGTTCGACCAGCTGTGTGTTCTGGGATACAATTTCCAAAGCTATTGCAAAGACGCTACTATGTTTGTGAGCTCGACAAACTTATTTGAATTGCTGGCCATCATCCTAGCCAGACCAAGGAACAGATACAGGGGAACCGAAAGAATTGATCGTGCGTACCGTTTGAGTAGCTCCAACATATTATTATGCCATCCAAGAAACAATACCTATCATTAGAATGCTGTACGCAAAAGCAAATCTATGTGCAACCTTGTAAATTAATTCACCCTGTCAATAGAAAGGTTTCAATTTCAAAAAATGTTCCTTTTTGCAGCAGGAAATATATTACCGATCAATAATGTAGAACATTTACATCACTTGCTTTGTTCGCCATCAGATATGAGCAATAATTCACGGATACGTCCGCAAAAGGATAGGCACCCTAAACTTATCAGCAACCTGTGACCAAATGCTCTATTATACAATCAACTAAACTTTCTCAAACGATTAAAAGGTTTCCAAAATGTCTTGCAGGTATTTCCCTTCACGAATATTAATAAAGCAAGAAGAAACAACATTTTTCACAGAATTTACTGAATTCAGCAAGTTTGCGTATCCTCGTCAGCTGTTTACATACAGTTAATGGAAAACAATACGATGTTGTGCTCACGTGACCTGTTCTGAGGAAAACGTAATCACTAGCCTCACCAGGGTAGGGCTAGCGTGGTCACGAAATCTGTTTGCCTGCATAGATTTGGCTTCAGCCGCCAAATTGCTGTCGCCTCCGCAAACTGTAGTAAACGGATATTGAGTTGTTTCCTAACTACTCTGATATTACCGCTTGGGTTCTGGCATTCAGGGCAGTCAAGTATGTGATGGGCAATAGAGGTAGTCGGTAGCTTCTGGCCCTTAGCGATCATGTTTCGCGGAACATGCTCTGCAATCCTCGCTGGCAGCATTCTCTCAGTTCGGCTTATGTACTTACTACCACAATTACAATTAAAGAGGTAAAAGCATGAGGCGGTAACTTGAGAGTCCGGTTTGTCTAGGTGTGATTTACATAGCAGCCTTATGAATTGATGCAATACCACTAGCTCAGCCGCAAGGTAACAATTCTTAATTGATTAACGGAGGCGATGCCGGCATCTTCGGTCAACTTGATCTCATTTGAAGGGCAGTGAAATGAATACTTTTTCTTTGGGACATCGGTTGCTGGTTTAACTCCAAAATGATTAACTTAATTCCTACAGTATCCACGTTGGAATGATAAATTCTAGATTCATAAGAAATTTACATGGCGGAAAGGATTTCTACCGGTGTTGACAGTTACAACAGTTCCATTCGCACACACACAGTTACCTTAACAAACTAATCTGGGAAATTATTCTGCGTCAATAAGCAATGTCAGTGTAACGGTTAGATCTATATTGAACTACGTATCCTGGCTGGTTAGTTAAATGTTAAGTAAACCTGTTAACTCTGCATCCCATTCACTAGCTTTCGTCATGTTTGTAGCTCGCATAAACACAGCACCGAGAGACAACATTGATTAGCGCCAAATGTATATAACGCGAGTAGATTAGATGATTTGACAAGGAAAATACGCCTGGTGCGATAACATACAGATCAACTGATTTAACTTGATATAGTAGGCCATGAAGTTCGAAAACTGTTTGTCCGACTTGCATCTACTGCTGTTCAGCACCTCGATCACTATCTAGATGAAGTAGCGCTACCTGAATCAAATGCGGACTTTTGTTGAGTGGTGCTTTCTTTCATCACATTGTCTAAAATGCCTCGAAGTCATTCGAGAGATGAGCAGCAAGATAATTAGCATCTCCGGGTGGTCATCAAAAAGTTTCATCAATTGTGTGTGCATCGATGAAATGTAAATTCAAGCCTCTAATGTTTGTTACTTTGACTCAGGCCTTCACTCTTCTAGTCGCTTGAGCACGAGTACGTTTGCAGAAAACATTGAAGTTTTTTTCGTCAATCCATATGAAGAACTTCCCATCATTTTAATTTCTAGACATTGTTAAACAAATTCCTATCGTGCCTCTTTGGTTCGATCATTGTTCATTCCTTCTGGATTCTGATAGATGTTCTTCCTAGTTTTCAAACGGACATCCACATGTCCTGCAGTTGTGAAATTTCATATGACCCTATATATATATATTTATATATATATATCGGCACATATTCGGACTCATATTTCGTGAACTGTTAGGTTGCGTCCTTTGCGATCCAGTGCATGATGTCATCAACCGCTTCCTGAGAACAATACGCTTGCAACCGTACGCCTGCGTATTATCCGGCTTCTGATCAAGACAGAGACGAATCCAGCATCATCATCCTCATTCTCAACATCATCATCATCATTATAGAAATAAGATACAGGTGTAAAACACTTCAACTACTCTGCTGCAAACATAAAGAAGAAGAAAATAGATAAAACGGTTGCATGCCATCTAAGCTACCAGTAACGGACGGGTATCGTTCCGGAAAGTTACCAGCCGGCTATTAAGCAACAAGCAAAATTAATATCTAGAATTATATTACCCCACTAAATGAGATCATGGTTCGAGCAGAGGCTGAAAGGGATGGGGATGGACAAGTCAACTCACAGCTGGAACGCCACTGAGGTGGGCTCCCAGCCATTTCAGCAAGTGTATCGAGCCAAACATGTTCATCGTCTATTTGTACCCAACCAGGGAGCCGTGTAGTTCCGACCGAGGCCAGCTCCGAACTGAAGGCCTTCATTCCGCGCGAAAAAGTCACCACTTGGCCACCCCTCCTATTCTTCCATCCCCAGTCCCCGGTGAGCTAACAACGCACGTCGCCGAAGTCGGTGTTTTGGCATGCGCAGTGAGCAATTTAATATTGCACATTGTTCACGGTTGCCACTAGCTGCATGTCGTCCTCGTTGACCAAGGCATCAACCACTCGGTCACGATAGTCTGACAGTATTCTATGTCGAACAGGAGAAGGCATGTTGACCATGCTGGAAGGAAAGGAATCCATTCAATCATGTGCTTATGTTCCAGCATTTCATTGCTCTCAAACTCAATGGGATCCAACGTTTTGGACCTGATGGGGGTTGCATAGTAACTCATGACGCCGCCTATGTCCATGGACTCAAAGTTCATTCACGACTCTCACCCAGTCAATGTGCAGCGGGCTCAATTCACTTGACCGACGCACCAAACCCTAACACCCGGTCAATGAGAATAGACTTGAGATAAGGGAATTAGCTCAGAACAACTGGTGAATAGCACAAACTTATGTAAAACGTGTACACTCTTCGATACTTTGGAGTTTTATGCAAATTGTGGGAAATGCTATAGATGTTTGACTGCTGATAGTCCCAGAAACTGGTTGAAATCAAATGCAAAAATATGTGAACACGAATCTAGTAAATGGCATGCTCTGGTATTTCTTAACCCAAAAAATAACTAGAGCTCAGGACAGCTGCATCGAAGGCTATGGTAAAATGCAACACACATTTGTAAAAGATGAAACAGATGGCTGGAACTTTCAGCTAGAATAATGTAAATCGTCAGGTTTCTCGCCAAGTAGATCATGTCACTTCGCGATCACTAAGAAGATATAAATAATTGTAAAGGAGGACAGGAAAGTAAAAACGAACATTTTAGGATTTGCGTATTTGTTGGCCTGTTCTTCGTAAAGGTGGTGACAATTTAGTTAAGAGAATGACAAACCGCACTTCATGATTTTCTACAGAAAATAAAAATAAAACGGCTGATGGTTTGTCGAAGTAAGTTAGGAAATAGCATGTTATGTAGGAAAAGGCAAGTAAATTTGTTTAATGTTTTGACAACATTCCTGACATATCTCGACAAAAAAGTTGGATGAAAAGTAAGTGAATTTTGTGATGTTAATTTCACCTTCAGTCAGGCTAACAGAAAAAGCGTGGAAGATTTTGCTGGACTCATTTTGAGAGAACCAGCGAAGTACGGAATTCATAATGTTCGCAGTTATGATTAGGTATTTAACGATGCTTTTGTCGTGACAGGCTTTCAAACGGGTGTCCAGAAGCACTATGGGTGAAATTAAATAGAAAACCACATTTTATATCATATGCAAACTATTTTCTAAATCTGGTTTACCCACACTCAGCATCGGCGACGGTTCACCTTGTTGCCTTTTTAGATTTAGTAATAGAGTTATTGTCGTTTTCTCGACATCTGAATCTGAGAGAAATTTACTATCCAAGTGCCTGGTCTAAGTATCATGGGATCTGTTGGGATTATGATGAGCGACTTGTAGCACTACATTAGCGATCTAATGATAGCTGCTGCCGAGCAGACCATTTGACACGCAAACTATAAGCGACCTGAATGGTTTGATGGGAACAATGCGACGATTGGCGCAATGGTGTCAAAGAAACATGCAGCATTTGCCGCACATGTGGCAGACTTCAGTGACTTGGGGAAGAATAGTCAGGTACGCGAAGTTCAATGGTGACTGACCCGAGAGCTCGGTCGCGTAAAAATGGAGGATGTACGGAAAAGGCAATGCAGATAGAATTCTACACCGGAAGCGGAAAGCACAACTTATTTTTTAAGTCCTTGGACGCGACGCATAGACCGAGGTTGGAGCCTCCGAGGACGCTAATCGAGGGTAGTTCAGGAGCTGAATGCACACGGGCTGAAGACATAGCGCAAAGCTGGTAAATACACTTTGAAAGTCTCTTGAACAACCATACAGAGAGCTATTGGCCTAGATTGAACGGCCTCAAGAAGCACGACGTGAAGATGAGTCTGGCGCACAGGCCGACAACTGATGATAGGCAGACATCAATTGCTCAGCTGCGAAAAGGCTAGTGTCCCGGTGCCGACGAGTTTCACTTGAAGTATTGAAAAATGGCGGACCCGCGTTGGTCACTGCACTACAACATTTGGTGTAACGCTTGCCGATTGAAGAGATGGTGCCTCCTGAGTTTATGGATGCGCTTGTGCAACCAATGTTCAATGGCAAAGGAAGCAAGCAATTTGCCACGAATTATCGTGGCATCAACTTGATATGTTGTGTAGGCAAGGTGATTACCCGAATATTGCTCAACCGCCTCGTCAGTCAGGTTTTGGAACTGAAGGTGGCGGAAGAGCAGTGTGGATTCCGTTCGGGTTGCAGCATTATAGATATGGTGCTTGCGGCTCCTCAGTTGCAGGGGAAGTGTCGAGAACGACACTTGTCTTGGTACTCGCTTTATGTTGATTTTACCAAGGCGGTGGATACGGTGAACCGTGAGCCATTGTTGCTGGTGTTGAGTATGTTTGGTTGTCCGAGTAAATTTGTAAATTTGTTTCAATATCCGCACAGTCATATGGGGCAATGGTGCAAGTGACTGGAGAGACCTAGGATAAATTTTCAGTTGCCCCTAATGTGAAGCAAGGCTATGTCTTAGTTCCTGTCCTGTTTAATGTTTATCTTAATGCGATGGTGCTTTGTGCTTTTGATGCGGCTTGTGCTTACGGTGTTCTTTTGGAACACCGTATTGCCGGTGGGTGGCTAAAACATTTCTCGTTTCGGTGCGAGAACCCTAGTCTGTGAGACAGCTATCCGTATGTTGCTATTCGCTGACGACTGTGCGTTGTTTGCACACAGCGCGGATAAGTTGCAGCACATGACTAATGTTCTGGCTTTGACAGTGTCAAAATGCTGGCCCCCATTAACAAAAGTAAAGCTGTCTGTCTCTTTCAGCCTTCACCAGAGGTGCAATCTATAATGGTGCAGCGAATCAGCATTAATGATGGTGTGTTGGAAATCACCTCCCGCTTATGTTAACTTGCAGGTGTGCTGTCGACTGACCAGCAGCTACGCAGTGAACTGCGTATCGTGCTGTCCGTTCTTCTATACGGCAGGGTAAGTTGGACAATGTACTGGCAGGATGTGCGATACCTCGACCGGTTCCATCGGTAGCGTCTGCGACGGATTCTGCGCATCGGTTGGTGCGACAGAGTTGCAAATATGGAAGTATTGGGAAGAAGTGGAATGTAGGAAGTGGACTGGATACTTTTACTGCGACACCTTAGGTGGTTAATTCATGTGAGCCGTATGGATTCGACGAGGATACTCAAGCAGCTATTGTATGGTCAACTGAATGTGGAGGAGCGGCATGTAAGGAAACCGACGCTTCCTTACAGGGACTTGATTAAAGTGATGCTCTCAATTTTTAAAATTTTATGCAGACCATCGGAATCGAAAGCGGTTGATAGGCGTGCGTGGCACGATGTGGTCACGAAGGCCGTTGCCGAGATGCAAGGGAAATCCTTGGTGCATGCAAACAAGAAGCGGTAATTGTGAAGGTGACAGGCGCCGTTGGGTTGTACTCCATCGACATTGGGTGCATGGTGGTGTTGCACATGCGATCGCGAGTGCCTGAGTCAGGCGGCCTAGTGAGCCATGAGCGAGGCCACTCGGGGGCAACACCGAAACGACGATTCCACTTATTCGATTTATTTGCCATTCTATTTATTTTACTTGAGACCATGGTTTCAAGTGATTGGCTCTTCGTTGACATCTTCGATGGGGTTGCGTTTGATGTGCATGTTAACATGGTTCCAACTTCTATATTACCCACTACCTCGTACTAACTGGCTCCACGAGACAGTTGGTCGTTGCTGGAGGGAACGGGTTGCTCGGTCCTTGTGGCCGTGCTTGTCTCGAATATTGCTTCCCTGTACTCAGTATAGAGCGGATTATGGTCCCACCACTGCTTTGTTTTTCGGTTGTTTCTTAAGTACAGCGTGCTTGTGTTTGCCTGTGTGGCAGTGTAGGCCCGCTCCGTTGATGAAACGTTGCTCCCATCCACATGCCTCCCGGTCTTATTCCTCCTACTTTGCACTGGTTAGGAGGTGTGTGATTAAAGCTGTGTGTGTTGCAGCGCAAGCCAACCATGGTCCCTCTGTAGGCGCAGGCTTCCTGTGGCTGGCCACTGTGAAAGGCCAATCCGAAACCGGGTGCCGCCAACCATATATATACCGACGTATCACCCGGTGTTCAGGAGCTTCTTGGTGTCGATCATGGAAATAGTGTGTACAGTGATAGACTAGATTTATCATAAAATCACAACCTCCACAGGACTGCAGGTTTCAATCATGATTTTGCAAATATTTTATCGTTGGAATCGCGTGCACTGTTTGTTATTTAGTTTCTGATCCTAAAAAAGATTGCGCGATACAATCTTTATAAACTTACTTGATGTATCCAGTAGATAATGCAACACATATATTGGATCGTGTAAACATGCCGATCGACAGTATTTTGGTTATTTGGTTCAATGGCCGGATGCTATAAATCCAGTGTTTAGCTGTCAACAACTGCTCAATAGCGTTCAATTTCTGATTATTGTGGTACAAACAGGTAGTACAGCTTTCTTGCAGACAAACATGAGAGGAGGGTAATTGGCAGTGAAGAACACAGCATGATAATTTGATGACAATCCACAGTTTACTAACCCTAAATATATTATAACGGGAAGACCATGTTTTTACCCCAGGCTAGACTTTCAGTCCATCAACGCAATTGCTAGTTAGGATTTCGAATACATCGAGAGAGAACGACTAGCTTGAGACTGAAACGCACAAACTCAAATAATTTAGGTGTATACTTTAATCCTCGTAGTTGAATTACTGCTACGACAGTCAACTGCAGCCGAGTTTTGACGTATTTTTTCCTTAAGTCCAGGTGACTCATAGGTTGAAGCGCGATGAAGTGGACGACGGAAACATATCGTGGCATTCTAATTATACCCCCAGGTAGTTGCCATTGTAACCAATATGCGTTATAATCTATGGTCTTTCGGGAGGTGGATATCTTAATTGAGCGCGCTCGAGCACTTACTAATGTCTTACTTGACTTGCACGACGGTTAAAACGATTTTTAACTACCGCAATACGTAGCTATTTCGATAAAGTGTGCATACTAACACTAGCTAATTGGGTCTGCACCCTTGGCATACTCTAAGAAGCCAACAAGTGTTAAAAACATCCATGCACTCACTGGTTCTTCAGACTGAAAAATGACGGACGGATTATTGTTGGTATGTGTTCGCCAAAACATTTGCAGTGACATGTGAACTCGAAAACCCATCAATATGACATGTGTGCACCATTAGAGTTTTTCGGAAAATAACTAGTATTCCGGTATGGCTGCAATGCTGTGCTAAAACTAGGTTTCTTTTGTTGCTAAATCGAACCCAACATTTTTGATAATATAAAGACCACGTAGGTCTAGTTTGAATGTATATGAAAGCTATCCGGTTGCAGTCACATATCAGTACAATATTCATAACGCCAGTGTGGTTTGTGTTCGATGCATTCCACACAAGGACCGGAAACACAATGTTCTCAAAGCAATTCAAATGATATGGGTGTTACAAATGGTTGTTTATCAAACGAACACATAATCTTTTAAAAAAAGAGGACAGGACAATCTTGCGTTAATCTATTACCACGTATTTTTAGCAACAGTGCCTTTTGCCTGAAGTTACTGAAAAATAGAACAATTTTACAGTTGTATACATAGGCAGCAGACGAAAATTCGTGTCATGCTTCCCCTCTATTGATGGGTTGTTTTCCCGGTGAAGGCGCGGCAATTCACATACAACCCACAATTCACAAACTATGGGCGCCCTAACCATCATCTGCCCGCTTATTAGCATAATTTGCTGATAATTCATCAAGCAGCTTGAACAAGGGACAGTGCGAACCTGAGCTCGTTAAGTTAACATTTCGAAGATTCTTCCAGCGATCACATTATGGTTCAATCAGTATTTGTTCACTATTTATTCGGTTTCCAAAAGCACAGGTCTGCGTAATCGCACATTCCACCAACTACCGAAAACATCTTTAAAAATCACGTCTTTTGCCTACGCGACAGTTAATTTAATGCCGGAAAATTAACTAATCTGTTTGAGTTATCTTTCTACTAGCATTATTAATACGGCATTTCCGATTTTTGTCAGTTTAAGCTCCTGAAATATAGCACTAAGATCCTCTAATGCGCCGAAATATTTGGCTTTAGTATTTGCGAGATCAGTAAGGTCTGCTACCTTGCAGTCAGCCGCATCAAAGCTATCTCTAAATAATATATTGAATTTCTACTGCATGCTCTTAATTGCGTTCTGACGTAACGGACAGTGCTTTTAGTAGGAGCAAGTATGACCCGATGGGTCAGAACCGTACTCAGTGGGAATGAGAGAAGTACAAGTCAAACGCGTTATTCGACAGGGGATGAAGGAATCATCCGGGGGCGTCACAAGCAATCGAACAAAGTGTAAAGCAAAGTAGTTACCTCCTAGGTGGTTAGACTAAGTTATTAAAGGCCACCTATAAAACATCTAGCTAAATGGTAGGGTTGTCATAATGGTGTCGTGAGAGAGAAATACGGTGCACAGGAATAGGAAAGGATGATTAGCAACTAAATAGGATCCAGCCATCTCCTATTTTTAGATGTGCGAGAAAGATGTGTACAAACCCGCTACATTATCATGTACCGTAGAGCGGGCTGTCCTTAGCGCTGAAGACAATACTTATCGTTACAACTGGATAACGTATGGAAAAGGGTACAGTTTCCGCGACAAGCATTTTCGTCGCAGGAAAGCTAGCGATCGCCGCAAGGGATGCAATTCAGCTATGCATACTGCTACCTCTATCATTTTAGGTAACGGATCGTGTGATATGCTTTCGTCGACCCTATCTAAACGGTCACATCTACATCCGTCGTCCTTATTGGAACTTGCAAATACTCCTAGTAGAAACAGTCAGAACTAATGTCAGAATTATGCTCATTGAGAACGAGAAGTGCAGGTTACACGCGTAAATTGATTTGAGTTAAATGATTGCTCCGGGTGCGTCACAAGAAATCGATGGTATGTCGTTGGATGACAGTAAGAGAAGCAACTAGTTGGAGACCGAGATAATTGGAAAAGTTGGCCTACTCGTGCCCGTAAAGGGAAAGGAAGGGAAAACGAATTACAAAACAACAATATGCATCTAAACTGGATACAGCTATCACTTACTTTTTACTGCAGGAATAATGGGGTTTACCCCCGCTTCATGGAAATATGTCATTAGGTTCCGATATGTCACAGATACTGAAGAAGGAATAAAATATCTACCTCTGAATGCGCATAAATTCAATTAGTTTAAAGTACCGAGGTACACGTTCAAATATACATTTAGAGAAAACAGAAAAACGAAAGAATATCGTTCATTACAGCGCTTATCGAAAAACAGATTGTTCCGACGTATTAGTTCCAACAATTTTAATCTTTTGAAACATCTATTTTCCATGATATTTAACCTAAGAAATCGGTAAATGTCATCTTTATCCATTTATCTTACAAGTAGTCTACTTTAATTTTAGCTGGCTAAACTTTATGATAAGCGCAGTAGTGATTATCTGCCTTGATGAAATCAGCAATTATTGTGTTTTACATCTTTAGATTCGTGACAGGCAGGGGAAATATGTACCTACTAATAAGTTTATACTGTGTTGTATTACAAAACATTTCCCGCTTTTGCAGTTTTCCACGCACGACAGAACATAGTGGCATATATAACCAACTTCTTGTCATTGCGGTCGATCAGATTTATTGTTAGATTTATGGCTACTTAATAATGTGGCGTAAAGCAAAGAATTATGTGACACCCAATATGTCGCGTAAACTTTGGAGAAAATAATTTGGTCACCTACCACAAAATGTACCATTATGTGTTAATAATTAAATAGTTTTTTAGGAAACATCAGTTCAATCAGAACTTTCAGAGGATAGAAAACAATATAAAATACTTGCTTTCTAGCTGCACATTGGAATCTACATGACGTTATTTCGTCACTGCTGTAGTAAACTTCGCTACAGTTCTTTCCTGTTATTATAGATCCCACAGGATTTCTCAAATATTTTTGAATCTTTGTGGTTGAAATGCAAACCATCCCTTCACCTGTGATTACGCTTCAAGCGTATCCATTACAAAGAGATTGCCAATCAAAAGGGTATTGTGGGTGCATATTTTGTATCCGGAATCATCCACTAGTAGAACCTATGTAAACGCAAACATAACTGACAAAACTTTCAGGTACTCTTCGTTAAATTAAACCAAGGATATCACTGATCGCTCTAAATAAAACTGCCGGCATTGAATCCAAACTTATGTCACACTAGACTTTATGTGCATTTAGAGACCATATATGTGATGCAGGTCCATCTAATAGTTTTCATCATAAGCAGCCATACATTTTTATAAATCTTGACGCTGTTTCAAAATTTTACTTTCCGGGGCTTAATTTTTGATAACTAATAATATAACGTTGAATCAGGAAACCATGGCGTGAGTAGTAATTTGGCCTACGAAAAGATGTGATGGGTTTGTTCTTTAGTGTCTTATAGTAATCAGAAGAAATGTCCCGGGGTATTATATGTCACTGTAAATTGCCCGTACATCTGGTTAAGTTATAAAGGCAATTTTAAAATAGTTTGATGAAAATTATCTTTATACCAGGTAACAGTTACTTACGTATAGATTAAATGTTCTAATATTGACATTTTTTGCAAATAGGAGGAATTTAATATTGGGCTGAAGAGTTGAGTCAGTGCAATTTGCCGCTCTCTCACTTCGTTGTGCATAAAATCTTGCCGTTTTATGGGGAAAAACCTCAACTATTACATATATTATTCGTCTATCGGTGGGATGAACTATAGTTTTCAGTAGTGCGTAAACAATCAAACATAGCTCAGAGGCATCCGGAGTAGCCCATGTAGGGCATATTGCGTTCAACATATATTTGATGTGGCTTCCACATAAAGGAGCAAGATGAGTCTTTTAATTCTACATGGTTACTCTATAGCCATTGCATGTAAAAACATTGCTACTCACCCTGGATGATATTCACATTAACACATGAATACCAAATTCGGTCGACTATAGTTGGCTGTGTCAGTTACGGCTTCCACCAACGTCAGATCGGTGGTATCATACATTGGTAATACACAGTTAACTTTACATTATTTAGAATTGCATGCACTGCAACAGGTACATGCAATCAAAAAGATCTAGAAAGTTTTACTTGCACCGAAAAAGTGTAAATTATTTTGAATAAGTGCAAAATTCTTGACAGCTCATTTATTGCTCAGAATCGTAAGCACATGGAGAGCATACTTGATTTCTGACTTCTTGCAGTTGCAGATGTGCACACTAATGTATGCGCTAAATCCGTGTCTTCTGTCAGCCCCGCTTCCAAATTTATTGTGTGGTAATCGGTAAACATCTCCGTTTCTAATTGCAACTATCTAAACAGCTACTGTTGCGATCTCATGCCTTCATCATTTGAGATCATATGGTTCAATGTTCAAGTAAAGGCGTCAATATATGCTTTATTTACCCATAACGGTGCTTTTTCAGCATTTACCTTATTAACTGCATATTGACCAAAGAAATACCATCAAAAATGCGAAGTTTACATATAGGTAGACAAATGCGTAGGTTACACTGCGATTGATCGATCGACCAGCGACCCCAATAATGTTGAACTAAATATTCAGGATTTGTATCCATTCAAAATAGAGAAGCTTTCTTTAAACGCTTTCTTCAGACTAGGTTTTAATTGACACGAAATAATCTGTCCAAAGACAATTGCTATAGGATAGTTCGCCAGGTTTCGATGTTCGCTTCAACTTTGGATAATGTAGGTCTCAGTGACCTTGGAATTAGATTGAACCGAATATTTCTTAGTTTAATCATGC
This sequence comes from Dicrocoelium dendriticum, assembly GCA_944474145.2. Lineage (NCBI taxonomy): Eukaryota > Metazoa > Platyhelminthes > Trematoda > Plagiorchiida > Dicrocoeliidae > Dicrocoelium > Dicrocoelium dendriticum. The sequence continues at coordinate 82,484,109 of OX104070.1, forward strand.
AAAATTGTGAGATATACAGTAAATTATTTAAATAACTGTGGTTTGGAGAAAGTAGCTAACGGTCGAGTTAAAGGCCCCCTTTTAAGTCTTTGTTTGTGCAATACATTTTCTCTGCCGGACACCAGTCACTATTTAGTTTAGATAATCTTACGCATTACGGAACTAAAGTTACTCAACTATTTGCCTTGCGAATAGTATTGCATCAACGATTGTTTGAAATAACTTACGCAGCCTTAATTGATCTGCTCCGCAGCAATGATGGTGGATTTTTACTTATCACACAAAGCTGCAAAGGAGAAAATGATTGATTTGTAAATTACCGAGTTTGACTACTGTCGCAACAATCAAGTCCACCAAACCTTAACCGTATTCTGCAAATGCTGGCAAAACCTATGAATTACGCACGATGTGCTAACTGGCCATCGGCATCACACATGCAAAAACGATCAAATATGGAATAGGTGTACCCTTCGCGCTGCTTCCCGTCCAGTTCACAACTTAGCAACTTGCGAAAACAAGCGCAACTTTGCTCAAATGTATTAATTTCAGGAGCTGAAAATTTATTTCAATACCAACACTACCAAAAAACAAAAGCAGCCATGATAAGTAAGCTGCCGCAGGTAACTCGCCAGGAGAAAAACCGATTCATATCGTGGTGTGTTAATGGAACTTAGGTTGACAGCGCCTTATTCAATTCAAATTATGTGTGCATTTACCAGTAGAAGCCACAAAAACGGTTTCAATTTGGCTCTACATTACAATGTTTAGTCAAACAGTTGGGTAACTACGATGCAAACTAATCACTAAGTTGGTTGCAATACATTTATGACTGGGATATGATTCACTGTATGTATCATTATTTAATTAATACAATAGCCCATCCCAATTTGACCACCTCGGTATGTTGAACACCTCCATAACTTGACCGTTGTTCCATAGATTGAATGTTCACCATGTAAATCTTATGGAACCAAGTCTCTGTATGTTGCTCACCGTTGTTTGTTGTTTGCTGACCACTTGGGCCATCAGTGGGCTAATAATTTAACTACTATGAGTTCACCATGTGAAAGTTTACGGTGCAATGGTCGCTGATGGTTTGTTCAAGCAACAGCGTATGTGTAGCAAAGTGTTGTAATGTGCGCAGTTCTTCCGATCCACGACCACTGCACTTTACGGCTTCGCTCACATTGAGCGTTACATGTACTCTGTCTGCGTATGTGTGCACGTGGTTACGACGCGCCACAATTTTCACGCACGTGTTTACCCCAGACAATATGGCCCCACGGGTCCGTGTCTACAACAACGGAAGATGACTGTTTTCATGTGAATTGTTTCCACACCCATGCACGCACCAAACCCACTTTGAAACATGTGCTCAAGCGCTGCGCAGATCACAGGCAGGGGTTTGACGGCCAGTCAAGGGAATTGCTGCGGCGCGTGCGTGCCCATGCTGTACTCCGCCGGAGTGGTCTCCATAATTCCTCATTGCTGGTGGAATAAATGATAGCAATTAAATTAACTCGACGAGATCTATCGAACATATTCGAACTTTTTGTAGAATCCTTTGAAGAAGGTGGAGTGGTGAAAATTCATCAATGTCTGGATTGAAAAATGGATTATCGTCACTCTAGGCTGTGAACTCAGCCCATCTTTCATCCATGTGATAGCTTGTTTAGCTTTCTGTTAATTATCTGCACTATATTGGACGTAAACTTTTTTGTATGGGATATTTATAGACTGGATTTTATTCTTTCATTTGCTCCCTTACTATTCTTCTAACATCATGTTTAGTCTATTCTTGATTCCTTTAATTTGAGGAGCACTGATACCTAGATTTTACCACTAAGTCCTACTATATTAGGATTGTCCCTATTCTGTATGTTCCGACTATATACTACCACTTGACTACCTTAGTCACCTCGCATGACCGTTATAATTTTAAAGAACCAATCGTCTTCGCTTTTTCAATAAACCTTATAAGTGTGCTGTATAGTTTGAAGCCTTTCTATTCTATACTTTAGGCCCTCTAATTTAACTTGTTACTTATGCTCCATTCGGATTAGTGCAATGTTACAGATACAGTTCAACCTGCTATGGGGACCACTTGTCTAAGCCGACCATCTGTCTATGGCGATCAGCCATTGTAATGTCCCTAAGCAAGCACCTAGCCATGGCGACCACCTGTCCAAGGCGATCACTTTTGTCGGTCCCTTGAGTGGCCGCCTTAGACAGCTTTCACTATATTAGTTCTGCCCGGTATTCCATGCTTGACCTTAGATGACCGGTATTCCGGCGCACATAGACGTCGCCCAAGCCCCTTCGCCCTACCCCGCGCATTCACTTGTCCAACCATCTAGTATGGCTCGAAACAGATCAACTTGCTTTGTCACCCACCCAGCGAAGGACATAAACAGCCTCCTTCATACTCCTCACAGACAATTTGGCCACCACCCAGTATTACACTTGTGCAGTATAGATCTCCCTGTTCCGTAATTTGATGTTATTTTCAGTGACGCGATTTGAGTTTCATCATACCGATGAAAACTGATTCTACCCATGGATCGTCTTTGACAATCTTATACATCTGGCTTCACACCTGCCCCAAATCGCCGCTCAGGCCTAGCAAAGCTGCCTTTCCACTTTGTCTACTTAGCCAGTGTTATTCCAGGACGTGAGCCTCTTAGAAGCATAATTACTCCGCCAAATGACCTAGCGTCTTTGGCAATCGTTAACTATGCTTCCCATTACTCACACACGGATCAGACTCTGTCGCACCCAGCCCTTCCCCCCGCAAACCAAACTTGCCAATACTCAAGGTTATGCAAAAATTTCGTTTCCCTCGTACACACAATTCTACCTTTACTGTCTAAAACTATAAACTTTATATTCATTAGTTTGCTTGCCTCCAACAATTCCGGCTTATGCCTGAGCTTGGCTCACTTATCAGTCTTCCAGCATACCAGCCCAACTTGTTAAAATTTTCTATAAACAGACTAACCATCGATACATGTAGTTTGAGGTTATTTTAACAAACTTTTTCTTACAACCCCCTTGTATTGCCACGTTTTTTCATTGGTGATCTCCACAACATTGCCGCAGAGACTACTGTGAAACACTTCTTTCACATATACCATGACCACTCCAGTCTGTCTTAACTTTGCGTATTCCACTATTTCTTCATTACGAGGCATCGCCCGAACTATTATTATTTTCCCATATTTTAGCCGTATAGAGAAAACTCTGAAGCCAGTTACTGCATATTAAACCTTTGCACTCCGTAGCTTTGTACCGCTCCGTCAAAATGGTATAGACGTTTCTGCCCGTTTTGCTCTTAAACAGGTTGCATTTCCTTCCCATGTTCCAACTCTTCCTTTTCCTCTTTTCTTCTCCCACTCCTCTCCATTTCGGCGATTATCAGTTCTCCATCAATTGGACCGAGCTCACTCACCACCTTCGTCGTCGAACAAGGAACGCACTACGATCTTACTGCCGCATAGCAGCCTCGATTGTACCATACATTCGGAGACTTATAACTGCCAAACTAGAAATGCCCGATTTTCTAATACTTCTAGTATTACTCGACAGTTGTTTCCACGATATAAGATGAGTACTCAACCACATACTTACTAATTTCTTGTTCTATTTCATCTGCCTGAGATCATACACATCAACACCGCCGTAAACCTACTTTACACTACAAACTTATGAAGACCTCACAGACAGAAACCACTTCAATCCGTTGGTTTGCTTTAGAATACGAGATGCACCTACGAGATGCCTTCAATCTGAGCTATTCCATGGCATTTCTTAATCAATAGTCAAAACTACCAACCTACTTACCTACTCGTATTTTCGCCACCGTCTGAAATGGGGCGCCCAAAGATAGCCGTCAACATCCGCGATCCAAATTTTCACCCACTAGAGACATCCAGCGCAATACTAGCCACTTAGCGACACATAAGCCACCAACTGAATCACTGCTATCTAACACTTTTTACAGATTGTCGTCCGGCTCGGGCAGTAGCGGCCAAAATGAGCAACTAGCCTAATAAATGTGTCCGGTCTACCGCAGTCGCATCGCACCCCAAACATTTACAGAAGCCAGAGCGATACATGACAGTCAACATAGGAAAACCTGCGTTAAAATAAGTATTACACTGGTTAACCCTGCCTAACATTTGCCGAACGTCGAGGAGCCGCTCCAGGAATATAGCCCTCTTTGACCCAATTATCCAGTCAAAAAATTTTCCGACCGCCCTCCACCACAGCCGAAAATCGGGGCCCGTGAACGACGCGCGGCGCAGGTCTCGGCCTGTCGCCTTACTTATTTTGTTTTGAATCGCTATAACAGCGGACCTCCTGTTTCTGATATGCAGCAAAGGAACTGATCAGCCTCTATCATTTCCACTTACAGACTTCTTGACCGTTCGCCTAGTAATTCCCCTCCCCACAACACTCACGATCTACCGCCACAATCTACAAATAATACGGAATCGCCTCCAGAACCATCCACCTCACTTCAGCATTTGTATACTATCCAACTGACCCTAAACTCACTGACACCGACAGACCCTGTTGCTACGTCATCAACAGCCGTCCCTGGGACGTCCTCAAGGTCCATCAATTGTGCATCACAAGATAGGGGGCAGAATCCCATATCAGAGTACCTTGATTCACATCGAAGCCATAGCTACCAATCTGACCTTAGTCCAAGAGGTTTCTGTACTAGGCGAGGCCTCACACGACACCTCGTGACCCACCAGCGAAATCGGACTAGATTCACGGTGGAAACGGTATTCTATACTTATCCCTTCTATAAATGCCGCACATGTGGAAAACGTTTACCGCACGACGGAGACTTACACAACCTTGTAGACTTCGCCACCTTAAAAATTACAATGCCGAGGGCATGAGGCGTTTGCCTGCTCACCCGTTTAACTAGGCGGTCCTGGAGGACACGACTCTGCTTAATAAAGCCGATGCTTTTTGGTCGAATGTCAATTATCTTTACGACTTAGCCAGTCGCCCAAAAAGTACTTCCCTGCCTGATCTGCGGAGAGTATTAGATATCACTGCGTTAGAAACTCAATGAGATCGGAGCTCCGCCTGTAATGGGGACAATACCTGGTCCAGATGCACGTGCATGCCCAACCGCGGGACAAGGCGTCTTATCTAATGACCATCAGGCGCCCAGACGGGTAACCCCATCGCCAACATGGTCGTTATCATCATCTTATGGGCACGTAACAGCCTAGTTCCGTCAGTCACAACGTTGATTTGAACATCCCTGACAAAAGCTCACCCGATCAAGACTGCAGGATGAGAGCCACACGTCCCACTCATACTCGAATCCTACCAACTTCACTCACTCACGAAGAAGCTACCACGACTGCTATCGCCGACTCAGATATCTCGGCATCTAAACAATCCACAACGAGAGGCTAGCCGCAATGTGCAGATTTAACCCAAGCACGGGTCACATAGCTTCAAAATCTGTAATACGACCCTCTCAATCACCATCCCGACATGAATTCGGTGAGCGCCACTACAACCTTTGTCACATGTGGTTTCCGCATACTTGGAAATCATCCACACCGCGCAACCACACTGGGAACGTTCAGAACAGTAAACAGTGACGTAGACACAAGTCGGATCACATTCAAAGCCTTTATCATTTTAGGCTTCGGGACGCGGCGGCAACTGGGCTCGATGACTGATGGCGGACCTCCTAACTCCAAGAGGTGGAACGAATACCCGGCTTAATCGAATATTGGACATGGGTATCCTCACGTCTACTGACCTTCGATCCCCATGCGTGATCATCCAGCCCAGGCTAGATCTTGTTGTACCCATCTCCGTATCTGTATTTTGCTCATCGTTACGCCATGTTATTGGCTCAGTGCCTAGCATCAACCGCATCACAACGAAAGATGTTAAACGCATGGATACCCACTTCGTTGCATCTTTTCTCAACTGCGTTCTTGCCTATTACCCATACCCCTCTCATCTTAATGTCGCTAGAGTTATCTTCATCCCAAAGATACCGTCCCTCTAGCTTCACAAAGATTTCCGCAAAACAGCTGTGAGGTCCGTTTTCCATCGCCTTTTGCACTGTATTCTTTCTGGGTGCTGGATCTCCTTCTTTCCACCTGACCGCCTACAATTCAATTTTCTCCATAAAGTCTTGTACTTTGAGACCCATTCATCCGCTATTCCATGATTTGCCACTATCAAGACTCCCTAATTAGAGCTGCATCTATTTTTGGAGCCGCTAATTTTTTGTTGATTACCTATCTTCCTAGTATTCCTGAGCAACCTCAACTATTCGGGATGTGCGAATTCACCCAGAGCGAGGCGTTAGACAAGGGGACCCGCATTCATGACACACGTCGAAGCCATTCCCAAACCTGCCTTGATTCGCTGGATGTGTCTTGCAGACCCGGTTTATCTTATTTCATATGTGGAAGACGTGATTATGGTAGCGGCGAACAACGATATACTACCTCAAGGCCTCCCCTATTTCACAACGACAACTAACTTACTAGCCTTTCTATAAACCAACTAACAACTACGACCGTAATTATCGTCCTCGATAAATCCACGAAGGAAGATTATTGGACAATTTTGACGTTCAAGTTGGATCGATGAACCCACCATCAGCACAACTGATGGTTTCGTCTCAGTTCTTGTCTTTACCTTTTGACTGGTACTGCAAGTTAACGCCTCACTCGATGGAGTAGCTGCGCCAGCAACTGCAAGGAACGTCGCAAGCATCATTAAAACTACACCAGCGGATGGAATTCTTCAGGACCTTCCTCATTCCACGACACATCAACAATCCCTCGCTGGCAGTGATACGAGTCACCCACAAAATGATGGACCAATTAATCAGGATTAAAGTTCTCAAATGGTTAAGATTACCCAAGGATGCAGCCGTCGCACTTTCTGTGCATGCGTCAACGACTAGGGCTTAGGCATTCCTATTCCATCAATCATGTTGTCATCAATTCGAAAAGATAGATCGCATCAACCTCGCGCTAATCCGAATGCCATCCTGAGCTGGGCGATTCGTAAAGCGTCCGCTTCGGTGATATCTAGGCTAGCTAATTCGCCGCTAGTTATAGGTGGGCAAACTGTGACGGACAAATCCTCGGCAAAGTTAGCATAGATGATTCAACTACACACTACTGATGTATCCCCCTATGCGTCAACGTTCAACGCAACCAATTGCTCATCTATCTCAGGAAACTTGCACGCCTCTTTCCGCGCATAAGTATCAGGGCAACTTAATTACGTACGGGCGTCTTTCCTTCAAAACGCCGACGCGCCAGAGGCAAACCACCGCGTATTCCATCTGATCTCAATTCATGTGGTCTAGACGAATCAATCTCTCAGATGCTGCCATCCTACAACGTAACCAATGATGAACGCTCTAAATGGCACAATGATAGTACCATCCAATTTGCAACGATACTATGCCGTCGGGTAGTTACGGTAATTTCAGAACCATGCACCGCCAATCCAACGATCAACATCATGGTTAACTTAATATTGACAAACCCAATTCACCCAAGTTGCAGCTGAGCCAAAATACCAAACTGAGAAGCCAACAGATCAAACTGACTACGCACTACAGTCGACTTGATTGTCGACTCAACCTTTTCTCCCTCCGTGTGTCCCGTGCCTGGAATGCCCTGTCGACTCACGTTTTCCTTGCCCCTACATTAACGCTTTTCAAGAAAACGCCTTGGTGAAACACTTTCAAACTTGCATTACTTGTTATAGTCTATTCCACTTAGAGGACGAAAAAACGCAAACTAACTATGTGCTTAACGGCCCTCTCCGCAACGTGGCGGTGAGGACACATGCAGGAGTGTCCATGTGAATAACCTGGATGTCTCTAAACTGGATTAACTTGCCACATCGGTCCATTGAAGCAACACACGAGTAAGGGTTGTCATTTCCCTTTTACTTGCTGATTTCCTTACTGAAATATAACAGCGCTTTATACTAGTTTGTGTGCATATCCCATTCCCACTTCAAGCTATCTTTATGCGGTAACGTATTTAAATCGGTAGACGCTTAAAATAAGCATATATTTATTCGATGGCAATTTCAATTTTTTTTTAATTTTTTACTCCAGCCGTTCTACGGGACTTGTCAAACCCATGCTTTTTTATCCGTGATAAATCATGTTTCATTGTTCATCAAGCTAGATCTGTTAATCAACAGGGACTCCAATATGTACCTGGTGAATATTGTCGTCTGCGACGCAAACCGGATGACTCAATAATATGAGAACAGAATTAATAAATACTGGGTCGGTGATCAAGCAGCGGCCATCAGAATCTACGCACAAACTGCACCCTCTGCAACCTCCCGTACTGTGCATTATCCGTTCATCCCAGAAAATGGAGGATATAAAAATCCCGCGTCAACCAAAACATCTGTGGCCCTTGAGATTCTCGATCTTGGATATTTCCGATTTGTGCTTCTCCATCATCAGAGGAAACATAAATGTGTATGACGTATTTGTGCGAGGCGCAGCCCACTAAACACAATCTTTGAAACAACCCAAACACTGACGTGTTTAGGCCGCGTGGTCCATGACCGAGTTCCCCGAGCTTTTATTGTGCCATTTGCTTAATCTTATGTCTGGGTATTCGTCCCACGCTGGCAAATTGCTGTACGGCGCATTTCTCGAGTCATACATGCCTTTGCCGAAAATAAATGTTCACTGCTAACCCGTTCTAGGCTAACCGATTCCAGAACTATTCATTAGCCGCTTGAATCGCAGTGGCATTGACGTGTACACCCACTGACATTTAAACGCTATTCCGCGCTATCTGTTGTCTGTTGATTTTCTGGAAATAGCACACTAGGTATTGGGTCCACTCCGTGCTTTGAATAATTCGGGACCGGCTATCATGCCAATGGAAGCATTATGGCCAAAAGGAAAGACCTCTAGGAGTTAACGCTGAAGGTGGAGATTAGTATGTTTCATTTTCTGGAAAGCAGCAGTCAAACAACGACAGAACAGCTTAGTGTTAACAAAACAATAGTAAGGAACATTTGACAGCATAAATGATACACTATTGAAAGAGGCGATCAAGAGCGAGAGGCGGAAAACCATACGATAAAATAATTGAAGCTACACTGCGCTGGTTCAAATAATGAGAACAGTTGATGCTCGAAATTCCGCTCTGATCATCCAAGGAATTCCTA
>OX104070.1:82493537-82543216 GCA_944474145.2 Dicrocoelium dendriticum
GTTCGTACAGCAAATTTGTATTCCTTAGTATGAGAGAGCTAAGTGCGAAGTGGTCGTGGAGTATGCTTGATCAAATTTGTGCAAAACAACGGCATGGAGCACTGCATAGTTAATAACAAACTTCCAAACGCGTGCGCGAGTGTGTGCGCGTAAAGCAGCGAGGCAGATCGCGAAACATTGTATGCTTTCTGAATGACAAGCAGGAAGCGTACGCAGTTAGACACAGTGAGGTGAGGAATACTAACCGTGTCTGTCTGGTTCGTCCCCATAGGAGTTTCAAGGAAGAGATCAGGAGATACTCATGCTTAATTGAAACATGGTGGTTTCTATTGTATATGATTCTGAACAAGTGTTCGATAACATGCTCGTTTTCAGTGGTTCATCATCGAGCTAATACACCAAGTTAAACAACGGATAATGGTAAATATTCTGAGGATAGACGATCTGAGTTACCAAGCTATGTGATTGGTCCCACTGCGATGAGTGGTGTGTATGTATGGTGTTTCCACATCATGCGTCAGCGTTATAGGGGGCCAGGGTAGAGTTAAGGCCCGGACATATTGCTTATGCGCATAAACATCAGGGTTGTAGAGGCGAATGGTGATCGCGTTGGTAGAAGTTTTGTTGCCTGCGAAATAATACAAAGCAGCTAGAATTAACAGATCAATATGAATACGTACATTCCTAAGTCTCTATGCTCATACCTACTTCGGCAATAGCAGCTGAGCAGTTTAAGTATATCTTGGTGAATACATGCTATAAGTTCCTGAAGCACAAACCTACACATAGGTATGTAAGTAAGTTATTCGTTACCAATTCCAATCGAATTTTTAAAGGAATCCTTACTGCTGTGTACAGCAAATGTTGGCTTCCACTTTCAGAACACCCCATTTCGTCAATCAGATGGCGTGGTAATTGGTAACCCACTAGGCCTTGTACTTTTCGATTTCTTCATGTTGATGATAGAAAGAGGCATATCCACAGAAATAGCCCAGTTACCATACTATAAGCGTTATGTTGATGACATATTGGTTTTTTGTTCATCGGAGCAACAGATTGTCAAGTTGGTGCAACAACTCAACTGCGCACATACCAATTTGCGGGTCACCTACAAAGTGGAACAGAAGAACTGTCTGCCATTCTTAGACATCCTCATCAGTCGCAGAGATGACGGGCTCATTAGAAGGTCTTTCTACAGAAAAGCGACCTGGTCCGGCCAATGCCTGCACTTCACCAGCTTCACACCAGTGTGGTACAAGCAGACCCTTGTGAAAACTTTAGTTAGTCGTGCTAGACGCATTTTCTCCGCTGATTCTCTAGCTGACGAGCTACAGTCAATTACAACATCACTTGTTGCAAATGGATATCCACGTAGATTTATAGTGAGACACAGCCAACAGCGAGGTCCGAAAGACTTGGTGCGTACGCAGCCAAGAAATAGATCTATATCGAGTTGCCTTTCAAGGGTGACTTTACTGTATTGAAAACCACGAAAAGTTTAATCTCTACTACGCAGAGAAGTTACTATGCTACTCAGGTTGTTGTCATCAATAGAACCTGTAACTTGCCGGTGCCTCCAATGAAGGAAGCTCAACCGATAGGGGTCAACTCACATTGCATATACAAATTCGTGTGCGACTGCGGAGACAGTTACATAGGCAGAACCAATCGGTCTTTGACTTCCCGAATAAAGGAACACGTGCCAAGGTGGGTTCAACATGAAATTGACCAGAATACCTGTCCCACTGAAGTTCCGTGCTTGCGCAAACCGCCAGCTTCCTCAATAGGTAAACACCTACTGACTACGCGTCACCGGATAGAGCTCGGATCAGCGTTCACACTTGTATTACGTCACCTTAATCCCCGCTTCCTCCGTTTCGCCGAGGCCGTTGCGATAAGTTGGATGAAGCCGGCCCTGTGTGTTCAAAAGCAATTATTTATCAGCTTAAGACTGCCGTGGACATAGGATTGGAACTTCCGTCACTCATTTTTCACCTCATGCTTATTCGGTCACACGCATATTTAAGTATATAGTTGCATACCGGTTATTGTTAATGGTACTGAGGAGACAATACGAAATGCATGCATCTACCAGTTTTCGTCCTCTTACCGTGCTTTTCAAATCGCTGAAGGGAACTAACTGCTTTACATTTTACATAAGTATGTGTTAAGGAAGGCGCACCTAGATGCCATTACAGCGTTTAAACTGAACGAGGATGTGTTACTATCTAGGTTTGATGAGATATCAGGGATCGTTCTAATTGGAAAATCCGACAACATCGACTACATCCTTGGCGATCATTCGAAATTTCGAAGGGTGGAGACAGAGAAAGACAAGACAGGTTCGATCGAAAAGACAATTACAAAGTTATTACGTTGCTTGAAACAAGAGGACACCATTTACTCCGCCGTGTCCGAATGCACGTTTCTCACAGGGATAGTAAACCCACTACCGTATGGCTTATCGAAAGTGCATAAAGTAGGACTTCCCATGAAATCCATTTTGCGCATGTGTCATATGTATATGCTCAAACGCGAAGTGGCTTGCTAGGCTTCTAGAACCGGTCACGAAGTCTTATCAAGACAGAGCCCCAGAGATACGTCCCTCTCCGTAGCTTCCATTAGACATGTGTATCTAACTGGAAGTGAAATGCTATCGCTAGGTATTACATCACGCTTCACCAGTGTTCCATAATGAGAGGCGATAGACTACCTATGCGATGGCGTTCAATCGCATCAACTACATGTCTGGCTTTCGAACAACCGGCTTAAACAGTTACTTTTAATGTGTACCAGTAACCTACAATCCCAATTTCACTGAACTATTTACGCACAGATAGACGGAGTCTCAGTGGGTTTAACTGCAGACCGTTATTAGCTGATGTCTTCATGGGTAAGTTGGAATACCTCTATTTGGGCGGAGCTATCAACTTTGTCTACTACGGACGGTAAGTTGACTACACATACAGCATTGCAGACAGACACATCTGCATGGAGGAACTAACGACACATTTCATCTCAGTACACAATAAATTAAATTTCACTCTGGAATCTGACCGTAACAACTCAATGTCTTACTTTGAAGCCCAGATAAACCGAATTTCTGACTGGTCGGTACGGCGCAGTGTCCATCCAAAGACAACGTGGAATTGGCAATATATACAGTTTGCCAGTTTCGATCCATTCAATCAGAAAAAAATCGATCGATATCTTATCGAAAGAGCAAACAAGATATGTAACCATGATATCCTTCCGGAAGAGTTAAACTTTATACGAGGAATATTCGAGAGAAATGTTTATCCGTGGAACGTCGTTCTGAGAAATATGGAGCCTCGAGAAAAGAAGGCAAAATTGTTTTTATTAGAAAAAGTACAGCTCTATTTATTGGAAACATTCAAATGGGACGGGATAGCATAAGACAACTAGAAGGCATTCGGAGACCATCAGTCATACCTATAACGCTGCAAGCTTTAGACTAAGCTTCAGTTCATTACCGATTCCGACTCAGTAAATTAAGGACAGGATCCCAATGTCAAATACTACATTCTGTGTACACCCATCTTCGTGTCCGTGTCGATCAAGTTATACCGGAACGACTATCAGGAGACTGTCCGAGAGAGCCCGGGAGCAGTGTCCAGATTGGCTGTATAACGGGGTGGTTAATGCAGTGGCAAGCGCATTTGGTTGTTTGGACCCACCAGGTCAACGCGCACGAAGCGTTTCATCCTATCTGCCGCGTACCCACATGACACACACGAGTGTTTAGATGTCACCTACTGGCAGCGATTGAAGCGATCGTTATTCTCCTCCATAAGCCTTATCGATTTGTGCAAAAGCAGTTTGTCCGGGCCTTTACCCTGGCCAACTGCAACGATGACGCATGGTACGGATAACACGACACGCAGCACTGATCACAGTGGGACCAATCACATAGCTTGGTCACTCCAATCGTTTATCCGCAGAATTTTTATCCTTATAAGATTTTACTATGAGAAACCACTGAAAACGAGCTCGTTCGTTAGCCATTTTTCTATTGTCTACTCCTGAGATATTTTATCAGTGTATGGTGCTGTTCAGAATGTGGAAAGCACAGGTGCAACTGCCAGTGTTATATGTTCTAATGTGGTGTATGTTGAATGTTAGTATACACGTGAATTCTACCTGCACCGGCCCACACCGTCCATGGGTGATGGGAACTGACTGGCTAGATCACCATTTCGATACATACACAAAACTGAATTGTTTTACATTTTCTCACTCTTTTGTATTTTATAAAATTTGAACGCCACCAAGCCAAAATAAAGCAGTGCAGAGCGAAATCAACCTGCAGCCAAGGAAAGGTGAAAAGCAGGTACAGTGCGCTTGTTGTGTTAATAATCCTAAAAATTGGAGCGCTCTGGTCAGATGAGCCGGAAGCAGGTCCCGAGCGACTGATATTCGTGTTGGACAGGAAAAATCAATGGATGCCTAAAGGCAAAAGAGCACCCTAGTATAATGCAAAGAGAATTTGATAAGCCATATGTTACCTGATGATTGTTAGTAAATAATTGTATAAGGCCAATGGCCTATCTGTAACCTTCTACATCTCAGATACTTTAGAATCACGGCGGCTTTCAAGACCTTATTTAAATGAAAAAGAAGACGATAAAATCCTAAGTGATGCGAGGAGTTCAAATGCAGCAGCATTTTCAATGTTAGTGCACAGACCATCTATCGAATAAAGTCCCTGTGGTAATTACATTTGCTCTACACCAACGTTATCTAAAGTTTCGTAGGTGTGGTCTAGTCAGTACGTTGCTTTTCTTTGAATGGATGTTTAGTATCTGGTAGAACAAAATTGAACAATTTGTGCGGTTTGTAACTCGGATAATTATTCACTCTCTGCGCACCACTATGCACAGCGGTTTTTATTTAGATCCAGCTACTTTGGACTCCTTTGTGACATTTTGTAGTGTTCTACTTACAGAAGAGAGGTAAAGAATTACTGTTCCAATGCATCGCGTTACGCAGGCGCAAGCGGAAATGCCACTCAGTATTCGTAAGCCAACTGACAATTGTTGAATTTGGATTAGAAAAGTCATTACCAACGTAAGTCCAAGACGGTGCAACATTTAATGGATGCCCGCTTTTAGTTGCGAGGAATCCATGTGTGTCTAAATGCTGCTGTTTATGCCTTCACAGAGAAATGAACTGGATCCGAATCAAACCGGATAAGAACGGACTTGATGTTACGCAGTTTGCTGTGCACGAAAGCAAGCCACCGAGTCTTCGTTTTCAAGAATATTCGCACTCAGACGTTCGGCGGATATGCAGCCGTTGCGTAGCACATTATTTCACACAAACAGTTGCAATAATTGCTTTGTATCCCAAATCTATACAATACAGCTTGGGACGGCAGTGAAAAGCATTTCAACCCTGTAGCATTAGATGAACGAGTGTAGTAACCTCCTCTTTATTTGATGGAAAATATTGGGTGAGAAGTAGTGGATCCACTAATTCCAGGCACACAGTGGCTAACCAAGAGCCTGGAATGGTCATTAACAAAGAGAAGTTTGACTGTATACTAAATCAGCAAAATTCTGGGCGGATAATAGATACAGCTGTGTAAACGGTGCATTCAGGAAAGAAACCGTGTGTGAGAGGCTGGCGTGAAAACACTATTAAAGGACACAGGATGGGTTACTGGAGAAAGGCAACCAGGGTATGTGATGTCACCTTGATGAGCGATGCAACATTCTGCAGTTTGTCAAGCACTAACATATCTCGCTCAGCACTGAGCTGAATGCACTTAGTTGGAAACTTTCATGATTAGACCTAAATTTTTCGCATTTCAAAGATATCCAGTATTTGATGGATAATGAAGAAAGAAATAAATATATATATCGGGTGAAAAACCACTACTTACTATACCCTGTAAGGCGATCGAGCTGGACGTGGTAAAATTATTGAACTAAGAGTAAGGAAATGTGATGTGCTGGTGAATTCTCTTAGAGAGTATCATGATTACAGATATATTTTAATCTGCTTAGAAATTGATATCAAAAATTGGTTTACGGTATGTGACTTCATGAAAAACGCCACTTAAACAGAGAAATGTAAATAGCTCAATGAGTCATGAAGACGGTTGTAAGATCAACGCGAGCAGAAATATGGTATGGGAGAAGGCCGTTTTATGGCTAAACCGCTTAAGTACAGGAATTTTCAACAGATTCGGACCGACCTTGCTGTGTTCACGCGTTAGATATTGCCTCCTCGGACTGGTTTTTATAAACAACTTATAGGAAGGAAGTGCAAAGATGGTTGGGGCTATTCAAGATTCGGTAGGCCCTTATGAATACTTCACGAAGGTACCAATACCGACCGTTATGCATTCAGAGGGATTTTTATGAAAGTTTGCAGTGAAGTTGGAGAATGCTTTTCACATTCTTAATTGCACTACTTTGGGATGTGTCGACAGCAGCGCTATCATTCTTCTGCCACTGGTTGTATGTTCTTAGAGGTAGTAGGTAGCCTTTAAGCATTTATGGAAAGACTGCTGGACCAGAGAAGCCAAAGGATTTGCGCAGAAGGCCAACATGTCCATTTCTGTATTTATTCTTTTGTACGGAATAATGGAGCAGCTAAAATCACCTTGAACCTGTGTCGTGACATCCCGCAATTAGGAGACCTGCTGCAAGTTGTGGTCTTTGTGACTTGTTATTCGCACCAATGCACTGTAACTTGGGGCCACTTGTGATATAGGACAAATACGTGCAGTTACTCCGTTTGACCTTAACGGCTTTCTTCCTATGATTCACAAGTTAGCCTGTCATCACTATGTGACCTTAATCAATACCAGGCCACAATGAGACCAATCCGCTGTGTTCGGATAACCCTTGTGTAACGCTGAACTTGGCTCCTTCCCCTTGTACGTCCCGTATTCCTTTAGTTCTTGCGTACCGTAAATACGGCGCACTAGTATTTCCCAACAACTGATATTTTCCTGTTCTATGACTTTTCGCATTCAAGGCTCACCGTCACCAGTGCTGATTTCACTAATATAAGCATACAACACTTCAAATTAACATACGTCCTACGGCAGATGACATATCGGAATCAACTTACACTAAGCTTGCTTAAAATGGTAGTTTCCATCTTGACCATTCATGAACGTAACCCAGGCCGCGTTGGGGAAAATCGTGGTATGTTATACATCACTTGTCATATTTCTGTATTGTCGACGAGAAGCTGAGAGTTTTGGGCGATAAAGCTTACGTTGTTGATGAAACCATAAAAGCAAGCGCAGTCCCAGCACTGAACTCTGTGGAACACAGATTTCCACTTCAACCGGACATATAATTTTACCTGGATCATACACTTGCGGCCTCAACTGTAGAACTGAGATGTGAATCATCGACTTAGTCACATCCTTTTGTTTTCTTTAGCGCAGAATGTGCTAATATAGATGGTCAGAAGTTTTGTAATAGTCAGCTTTGATTCCCACACACCAACATCAGCCGCTTCCGTACAAATGCCATATGTCATCACCACCATGCAGTTACAAATAAACAAGTTCATTTAATCTGGACAGTCCCTTTTGCTTGTGGATCCAAACAGTCTGGATGGATGAACTATATGCTTCAGCATTGGATTTCATCACTGATATAAATGATCTCTATGTACCTCAATAGATAAAGACAGAAAGGATATTTGGCGTAGTGAATCACCGCTTCACTCCAGTTCCTTTCATATATTAACCTCACACCAAGTCATTCAGGTACCTGCACGTCCGGAAAATTGTCAAGAATGCGGTTCGACATTTTGGTAATCGTCAGTAATGCGCGCTCGTCGGATTACTGACGGGTTCCGATCCTATGACTTCCGGAGGCCAGCCGCCTGTATAATTAAGCCATAGATAACGGTGGCAGCTGTAGGACTGTCAATTGACTACGAGAAAGCCCGACTCTTCAGGCTTGCCGTGTTGTTTAAATCCCGAAGTAAATGTATCGGATATCAAATGTCTGGTAAAATTACGTCTACAACATATACATTAAAGAAATTTAATTTATCGGTATAAAAACGTCACTCAGAGTTGAGTCCATACACACCAGCCATTTACAGTCTCCATGCACTCGCAATTCTAAAACGTTTGAAAGAGAGGAACTCCCAATGTTGTCAGTGCGTTTGTGAATAGAAAGAACCTTAGTACCGCTCCTATGCATTGCCATTCCCAAGACATGCTATTTTCCGTGTGATCAATGCATTTCGCATTTGCTTCGCACCAATTCCACAGGATAGTGCAAATGTTAGGCAGAAATGAGAAACATGTTATTTGAAATCATATTTCTCTGATTCAAAGTGTTGGATATTGCCTCTTGAATACGTCCGGTTCTAAAAATGTTATACCAACTCTCCTAGTCGGATGAACGAACGAGACTCAGATTTATTTTCTCGCACAGCACGGTAACTGTAAATCTCGAAGTCTGTAAGTTCTCGGAACTTAGCCGCGAAAGGTTAATTCACGCGAGACGAACGGGTTCCTAGACCGAATGCAAGGTTTCTACGCACGATTTTCCAACCCAAGACTGTATCAAGAACAAGACAGGCCTTTGCCACAGGCGCTTTTACTGGCCAAAGCTAAGGCGATTCTAGCGTTGTACAGCCTCATTTTTATATCACGAAACGGTGATGAACGGGGGTTTTCCCTTGGTAGGGTTTGCGTAAGCAAACCCTGGAAACGAGAACATGGTTTTATGTAAATATGCCAAAGTCCATAACTGAGCAGAAATGTTGGAAGTTTGGCGAGCGTTGTCCGGAAAATAAATGTTGCTTGGATACAACAATGAGTGTTTGGTTGGAAACGAGACTGTTTCTGGGTGCAAGGGATAAACGAATGTGAATGTTTCACAAGTTGGAAGGCTGATTGAACGTGTGCGTTTTGTCTGATCTGAGTACATGTACACTCGAGTGAATCGGGTTTTCAGCCTTCCGTAATTTAAGGCTGTAATAATTATGGGGAAGTTGGATACCCATAACATCCCCCCTTTATGTTTGAACATACCGTTTGAGTTTCGGGTCGATCTGTATTCTTTCGGTTGTTCGACGGATGCGTTGTGATCTGCGAGGGGGAATCGGCGGTGCGACTTCCACACTTTCCGTCTGTTGCCCTGGAATTCCGAAAGTATCAAATATTATGTGCAGGGGTATTTTTGCGGTTGACTGAGATGGTTTTTTGAGTGTTCCATGTCGCGGTCGAATTTGGTTTTGATGGCGAACCCAGGTGTCATCTCCTACAACGGTATCATATAGCATACTACCACCATGACCCGTTACTGTAGCTTCAATCCAGTGTGAGTGACCAGCCCGGTAGTCACGGGCAAAAACCGGAGCTCCAAAAGCGAATCCCTTGTACTTGGTTTTGATTTTGGATTTCACCGGTGGCACTTTTGTTGGGATTAGTACGTCATGTGTTGTGCGCAGTTTCCGACCCATCAATGTTGTGGCGGGTGATTTCCCTCCTGGAACTGCTGGATTAGGTGTGGTCCTGTAAACGAATAGGAAAGCCTGAATGATGCTTTCTGTAGTCCCCTTCCCTCGAGCCTTTAAGAGCGCTAGTTTGAAAGTGTCAGCAAAACGTTCCGCTTGACCGTTAGACTGTGGATGATATGGTGGTGATCGGAGGTGCTGCACGCAGTGAGAGCGACAAAAATCATCAAATTGGGATGATGTGAACTGCGTTCCGTTGTCGGACACTAAAACATCAGGGAATCCATGTTGACTGAACATGCGTTGGGGACAAGTTATTGTTGCGGTGGTAGTCGGAGAATTAATTGTTACGACTTCAGACCATTTAGAGCACGCATCAACCAGGACCAGATATGAGGTACCATCAATTGGACCAGCATAATCGATATGTATTTGAGACCACGGTTTCTCTGTTGGTTGCAAGGGGACTGGTGGTTGGTGCTGTGGCCTCTTCGCTGCTTGTTGACACCTGGAGCAACGGCGAACCAAATATGCAATGTCGCTGTCTATCCCAGGCCAATAGACGAAACTGCGAGCGATTTCCTTCATTCTGCTGATACCAGGGTGTGCAGAATGGAACTGACGGAGCACGGCTTGTCGAAGGTGGACAGGAACGATGACTTGATCAGCGGTCATAAGGCAGGAGTCAACGACAGAGAGGGAGTCCCGACGCTGGAATAAGTGCTTGAGTTCTCCTGAGAAGATATTGTTAGGCCAACGTGTCTGAACATAAGCGATAGCTTGGTGGAGGACAGGATCGTGTGTAGTTTCGCGACGTATGTCGGCGGCTGTATGAGGAAGGCTGCGGATAGTGTCTGAAAGCTGATGACGAACATCTTCTTCGACGGCGTCAGCGGCGATCACGAAATCTTCATTTACCGTATGTTTGGGGATAACGTGTGAGAGACCGTCAGCTTGACCAAAGTCATGAGTGCGACAAAAACGGATTTCGAAATCGTAACCGAGAAGGATGATGGCCTATCGTTGAAGTCGACTGTCTGAATACGTTGGAATACACTTCTTGGAGCCAAAGATGGACAACAATGGCTTGAGGTTGGTCAATAAGGTGAAATGTCGACCATACAGCATTTTGTAGAACATTTAACAGCAAAGACGATAGCCGAGGCTTCTTTCTCGATCTGACCGTAGTTCTTCTCTGCGGAAGTCAGCGTGCAGGAGGCACGCACGACCGCTTTCTCGGAACCATCGGGGAAGCGATGGGAGAGGACCGCTCCGATTCCGTAATTGGAGGCATCGGCGGCGACTAGAATGGGTAAGGATGGATCGTAATGTGTCAGCAGCAGGTCAGAACTGAGCATAGTTTTCAGGCGCGCGAAGGCCTTCTCGCATGCTGGGGACCGGTGCCAAGGAACATCCTATTGCAACAGTTGATTCAGAGAGGCTCGTAAATCGTGTAGTGATGGTAAGAAAGCACTGTAGTAAGTGATGAGACCAAGGAAGGACCGCAGTTGATGAATATCGTCTGGAGGTGGAATCTGGTGAATGGCTTCGACGTTTCCGCGGTCGGGGTGACGGCCATTAGCATCGAAGACAAAGCCGAGATACTTGATTGACCGTAGGAAGAATTGGCATTTATCAGCCCGCAGGCGGAAACCATACATAAATGTTTCGATATACTGGTAGCTCGGGCTGATGAATCACTTGTTCATATTTTTTCGAGCTTGGCGGTTTTCTCGCAAACCTTTCAACACCATGCGAGGTGTCATCCTCAGTGCAGGGATATGTAGTGCGCAATCTTACTAGTAAGCTTGGTTTAGCTGGTTTAGCGGTCACATCGGAAGCAGCTGCACCGGAACTCCATTCCCGTTACCAAAATATATGTCCAAACGTGAAACAGAATATCCAGAACCAGTGTATAGTAAACAAAGTTGAGTCAGCAACCCGAACACGAGAACTAGCAGTCAGGGTATGTCAAATTCGGCAATCACAATTTTGCAGAGGTGGTTTCTGCCTGGAATGTGTCTGTCTCCCATGACACTATTGCATTCGGGTTTACCTAAGACTGACAAAATTTTGAAAACTAACGCATCCAACGTCGCTGCATGTAAACTTGGGGCGAGGTTAGGGGGTATAG
Source organism: Dicrocoelium dendriticum (assembly GCA_944474145.2). Lineage (NCBI taxonomy): Eukaryota > Metazoa > Platyhelminthes > Trematoda > Plagiorchiida > Dicrocoeliidae > Dicrocoelium > Dicrocoelium dendriticum. The sequence continues at coordinate 82,505,137 of OX104070.1, forward strand.
CTGCAACTACTTCAATGAATGCAAGAGATGACACGAATACCAATGCGCCTTTGAGCAGACCGACCACAGCGCCGTCAGTAAAACGAAGCACTATTTTAGCTGAAATTACGAACTCTAAAAGGACGCAGCACTTGCTGAAGATAATAAGCTCGCACATGCCTTATTCATAGGCAAACGCTATTAGAGATAAAGGGCTGGGCGAGTTGAAGCAATGGGAAACCATGTGCCATCATTGGGAATCCAGACCAAGCAGGCTACCTTGTGCCGTGTCGTCCGGCCCCAAACTATCTTCACTATGGCGACCCAAGGCCACTTCATGTTACAACTCAGTAGGGTGACGAAGCGAAGAATGCCCACTTGTCAGTGCATAGTATTCGTTATTCGGCATATTTCCTGACATCCATTGGAGTCAACGTCTGCAAGCGAAGCAAAACCCAGGAGAATATCGCAAGCGAACCGACGAAACATCGATATTTTTCAATGGTGTCCCCCAAATCCAGTCAGGAGACGAGCCATAGGCACAAGCTCATAACTTGCAAGAGTGGTGATGCATCCGCGAAGCCTCCTCCGTCCATGCCGTATTTGCCAGCTCAAAATTAACATTGTACCTATCACCCAATTAAAAAGGAAGTGGTTCAACTGTGTTGAAAATCCTACTGTACGCCAAATAAATGGCTGAAAGAGTGTTCGGAAATCAGCACAAGTTACTCACAAAGCTGCTATCATATATACGTCCGAAGGCGGTTGAAGCTAGCCAATTACTGAGAGAGGAAACACAATACCAGCGAGAAGTCGTCGCGATCCTCGTTGTCTGCATTTTCGAACAGAAACGCAGTAAAATTCCACAGCCTTCCGAAGGCGAAGGATTAGAAAATCCGTTGTAAATCGCTTCTACAGGACTAGTAGTGTGTGCTGTATGCAACAGACGAAAACTGCTCTGGGGTCTTGGCAAGAAATATATCCAAAAAACGATTGTCATCCAAGGGTCGGCGTAAATTCTCGGGAAGCTTATGTGGGTTTAATTACTCTTCTAGCATATATTGCTCACATTTTTTGTATACAAACTCTAAAGAGCTTCCCAGTAAATTAATAGAAGTTTGGTCCTGTCAAACATCAAGCTGTTGGAACCTCATAATGTTAACCGCCACATAGCTGAACGACTCGATTACAGACACCTCGATAGCATTACCTGGTATATCAGTCTTGCGCAACGACCGACCCACAAAGGAAGACGGTGTACTTCTCTACTACCGTTCTGACCTTCTTATCATTTTAGTAAACGACCCTAAGATTCAAATTGTGGGCGCCCTATTGTGCAGCTTACAATCAAGGCAGCTCGTTAGATGCTTAGTGGTCATTATATACTGTCCACCAATGTTCACTTTGGAAATGGACCAGGCTGGATCTACCGCTATGAATGATCTACTGGAACGATCTTACGGCAACGTTCTCTTGGTAAAGGACCTCAATCTGCAAGACCGAGAAACCCCGGCCACTCTGGGCGAACAAGTCAAGGCGGATCGACAAGATCCATTCGCTGGTTCACCGCTGTACAACCAGGTCACTACTTTAACGCCTGTCAATACAGCAAACAAACCGGCCATCTTGGACCTCGTTTCTGCCAACGAGGAACTGATAATCGATGTAGTAACCACGTGCACTCCATTTGACAACAGGGATCACGCGAGACTAATGTTCCAATACATGTGCTATGCAGAGTATCCTAAATAAAGTAATGTGTAAGCTTAGGTCATAACCAACTAGCATAACCTGTCTGTACTCATTTGTTCGACAAGTATGTCTTTCCTGACTGAATAATCCACTAAGTGGCCGGCGGGGAAGTTGTCAGTGGATTAAACAGACTCGTGGCAAGCACATCTGAAACTAAAATCAACCGACCCAAAAAGACTAATTCCTTCCTGAGTAGCAGAAACCGAAAATGCGTGGCATTGAGGGACTTAGCATGGCACGCCCACATGGCCACTCCGAGCAAGGATACTTGGGGCGTCAATCCAACAAAGGAGCCACTGTCCTAAACACTTCCGGGAGGATCAAGTAAAGAACCAACAAGACCTAGTGAAAAATGTTGCTTTATCTCATAGCTGCTATGGTTGGAGGCATCTGGTTTCGGATTTACCTGTCACTGTGGTCAGCCCCAGGAAACCTGTGCCAACAGAGGGACAATGTGTGGCTTGCACGTCACAACCCACACTCCAACCACGTGTCGTCAACGGAGCCGGCCCACACTCCTTCACAGGCAAACACAAGCACGCTGTATTTGGGAAGCAAGCGCACACAATGCGGTGGCTGGAACGTAGACCGCTCAACACTGGGTGCATGGAACCACTCGTTGATTCTAACACAGCCACAGGAACCGTGCACCCCATCTTCTCTAGCAAAGACCAACTATCTCCTAGAGCCATTATGGACCAGGTAGTGGTCTATATTTGCAAAGGTCTACGAATAGACATAATGCCATCAGAAACCATGGGATTCAAACGAAGGTACAGAAATAGTAAAGGAAAACACAACACATCAATATCCATGGTTTCGCCATAGGGCGATATACTACCCGGTAGCAAAAGCCGAAGTAGATTGTTGATTTAGGGGACACTATCACGAGACAGTGGGTAGAAGACAGGTAGGCACTTTGTCAATTTACACATCAAGCCCAGCCACACTGGGGATATCAAGCAACAGCTAATCACTTGAGGGAAAGATAACAAATGAAACAAATCGATTAATGCATAAGGAAACAGTGACATTTATCTTATGTTAATGAGCATATCAAATGAATTGCTTACAAACGAATCCGAGATAAGTTCACGAGGTCAGAATGTATATTTTAGGGAAATGCCACAAACACGAAAATGTTATCGAAAGTGACTACAATTCGCTTAAGCGAGGTGTGCAAGTTTACAGAAGAGAGTAAAGGTAGACATTTATATGAGAAAGAAACGCATTAGGATAAACTTGCAAACATAACACCTGAAATAGAATGACTTAACATGCAAGCACGCGGTTAGTAAATCAAATGCAGCATACCTACAAAAGCTGTGGCTGTCCTGCTAGGTTTCTACAGGGTCTGTCATCGCTTCGGTAGTGGTTCCGATTACACTCGCTCATGCCTCACTAGGCCTGCCTGACTCAGGCACTCGCGAATGCATGTGCTACGGCACCATGTACTCGATGTCGATGTAGTACAACCTATCGGTGCTTGCCGCTTCCGCACTTACCGTTTCTACTCTGCATGCATGAGGTCTTTCTCCTGCATTTCGGCTACCGCCTTCGTGATCAGATAGCGCCATGCACGCCGATCAACCGACATCGATTCCCATGACCTGCAGGTAATATTTAACGTCAGTGGCTCATTTTGATCATGCCCTGGAAACGTAACTTTTATTTCCCCACATGCCCCTTCCCAGTACTCAGCTGACCACATAAGAATTGTTTCGGCATCCGCGTTGAATCCATACGGCTCACATGACCTACCCACCTTAGGTGTCTCAGTAAAACTTTACAGTCCACTGCATACATCCCTCCTTTTCACTACAATTCATTTTCAGCAACTCTGTCGCCCCAAATGATGCGCAAATTCGTCGCAAACACTGCCGATGGAACCGCTCGAGATATCGCACATCCAGCCGGTACGTGGTACACGTTTCACTACCGAATAGAAGAACGGACAACACCATATATTTGTACACCATCAACATTATCTTGCCTTTGGTAAGCTGATGGTTGTTCCACACTCGATACTCTAGCTTTCCGAATGCCGCCGCTGACTTCGACACGCGGATACGCAGCTCAATATGTAGCTTCTGGTCAGTCGACATCACATTTGCAACGTAGCAGATGCGGGTGGTGGTTTCCAATACTTAAGCACCAAAGCTGATTCACGGCACTATTGCAGATTGTGCCTCCGGTGAAGGCTGAAAGAGACAGACAGTTTCGTTTGCGTAAATAGTGAGCCCGAATTTCGTCGCTGTCGAATCCAAAGCACTAGTCATGTGCTGCAACTCATCCGCGCGGTGCGAAAACAACGCGCATTTGTGAACAAACAGCAACATGCGGATAGTTGTCTCACAGACTTGAGTTCTCGCACCGGAGCGACGGATGTTCAGCAACCCACCATCAATACGGTGCTCCACACGAACAACTTCAGCGCAAGACATCATTGCATGAAGATATATAATAATCATGGCAGGATCTAAGACACCGCCATGCTTTATACCAGAGGCAAATGCAAATTCATCCGAGGTCTCTCCACTCAGCTGCACCCTCGCTCGCATACCACTGTGCAGACATTCAATTAAAGTTACAAACTTACGCGGGCAACCAAACTTACCCAACACCAGCCAAAATGCCTCTTGGTTCACCGTATCAAATGGCTTGGAGAAATTAAGGAAAAGCGAGTACAACGGCTGTTGTCGTTCCGTGCACTTCTCCTGCAACTGGCGAACCGCAAACACCATATCTATATTGCTGCGACCCGAGCGGAATCTACACTGCTCTTCCGCCAAGTTAGGTTCCACAACCTGACTGACTAGGCGGTTGAGCAGGATTCGGGCAATCACCTTGCACACACAACTCAGCAAGTTGATGCCACGATAATTCGTGCAACCTTGCTTGCTACTTTTGGCCTTGTACAGTGGTAGCACAAGGACATCCTTCAGCTCGGAAGGCACCTCATCCCCAATCCATACCCCTTGCACAAGTGGTGAAGTGCTGTCACCAAGAAGGGGCCCGCCGTGTTTCAATACTTCAGGTGGGATCCCGTCAGCCCCGGCACACTTGCCGTTGCGCAGTTGAGCAAGTGCGCTCTGAGTCCCATCCAGTGTCGGTGTGTCCGCCAGGCTCGTCTGCACATCGCGTTGCTTGAGACCGTTCAGTGTAGGTCAGTCGATCTATGAACGGTTGTACAAAAGACAGTCAAAGTGTATCCGCAGGTCTGCATTATATCTGCTTTCTGTGTGCAGGTAGCGCCTGAGTTACACCGCCCTCACAGAGTCAAAGAATTCCTTGTGTTGGCGGAGTTCGCTGTAGCATTCCATCTGCTTCGCCTTCTCCGTCCACCATGCATTTTTAATGCGACGGAGCTCTCGGGTCAGTCGACGTCGAAGTTTGCAAAACTGACTATTCTTTCCCAAGTCACTAGGGTCCGCAACATGTGCAGCAAATGCTGCTTTCTTTCGCGACATTGATGCGCTAATCGTCGCATTGTTGTCATCAAACCAATCAGGCCGCTTACGGTTCGCGCGCACAATGGTCTCCTCGGCAGCAGCTGTCACTAGGTCGCAAATGTGATGCCACAGGTCGCCCACTGTGGCTATGCAGTTCACATTACAGGCGTGAAGCCATCGTCTTCTCCAGCTCAATACGCTTCTTCACAGCACCGTGAGAGAGAGTGTTAAATTTACGCTAATTCACTGCGGGAGTGAAATATATAGATTTACGAAAATATATGTACAGTTTGGTTAGCACCAAATGGTGATGAGTTTCACAATCAGCTCCACGCAGTACACGAGTCACACGCACTGCACACATATCACACTGACGTACGATGACATAGTCGAGCAGGTGAACCTGACCACTCCGTGGGTGGGTCCAAGTCGTAGTCAGTGCAAACCGAGTGTTCATGATCGTCAGGCCGTGAGTGGCACACAGTGAGAGCAACCTGTCATCGTTCGCATTCGCTGAACCAATGCCATGCAAACGGATAACATCTGTCCACACCGAATCATCAGGCCCAACGCGCGCGTTGAAATCACCAAGAAAAATAGATGGTCTCTCCTCGGCACAGACCGGAGCACGGAGGATGGCTGAGTGTAGAATTGAGCCTGTGTGTCATCAGAATAACAAATGGTCGGACCGCACGTGCTTATAACTGCGGCAAACTTGCCACTTCCGAGCCGTCATCAGTCGCGTGCTGTTGCCATTTGGTTCACACACGAGCTGGCTATGTAGACGATCGGATATTGCAAATCCGACCCCATGACTAAGTGTTGCTGAGGCGGCGCTGCCCACCCAGTTGGATGTGCAGCCCCCACCTGCTTCATGCAACTTACCTTGCTCAGCGAGCCGAGTTTCACTGATCGCCGCAATATCGATGTGGTAGCGCGCCAATTCCATCGCGACGAGTTAGGTGTGTCGCTCGGGGCGCTCGCTGGAGTTCCGGTCCAGTAGTGTGCGCACGTTCCAGCACCCTGTGCTGAGTGCTTTGCGCGCAGGCATACGATTGCATCAGTTGGCAGTCGCACGTGACGTGGTCGTTGTGCATTGGAGGTTTGCTTGAGGGGCTCCGCCCGGAGCCTTTAGCTCAATAGCCTGACCCACAAGGCAGTGGGTGATTTGGTGGTTTGCTTGAGGTTCTCAGCCCAGAGCATTTAGCTCAATAACCTGGCGCACAAGGCAGTAGGGAGCAGATCCAACTCTGTGCTGTGATTGCAGAGTCAGATTGGGATCTGTTTAACGGCTGTCACACGCAGCCTTTGAATTACTGGAACGATGTATATTTGTTTTGCGACAGTATTGGGATACACCTGCGACCACGATAAGACGCAGGTAAGTTTTCGCCGATTTGCACCAATTTGACCAGGGGCTGCCTGTCTGAGGCAGGCAGTAGTAAACCATTGAACACCCGGAGATTCCTTCCGACCGTCAAAGAAAATGCTTGGCGCTCGTGCCTTATGCCTATCGAGCTGTGAGCTTATAAGCCGTAGACCTGTTGTCTTTCATGGTGAGGTTTTACGGGAAGAGGGCCATCGACCATTTCCTAACTTCGAAGGGGATGGATTGGATAGTGGCAGGGCGCCCACACCTGACAGGAGAACGACTCGGGTCCGCAGCAAAAGCCTTCGATTAAATGAGCACCCGAAAGACAGCGAACCTAGCACATGGTCAGTTCACTGACTCATGCGGATTGGTGTCCTGGATCATATCAGAGAGAAGGGGGTGTAACGCGCTTATCTACCCATGAAATTCTTCTACTCTTCTCTTCGTGGTCTAGTCTACAGACCTAGGCCGATCGTTGATGGATATCGACCAGCTTTCACGTGCGTCTCTTTACATTCCCCTTGTTATCGTTGTAGGTGTGTCTGTGTGTGCATGCTAACCCCCTCACTGGTTCCGTGCGTGTACGGCTACCGAAGACCTTGGATCTACAACCATACTCTTCGCCGAACATGACAAGTTCAGCCCGGAGCATGTGTCGCACCCTCTCCCCCGTTCACTGGTCGCTCGTCCAAACACCATGTTTATGCGTGTCATTAAACTATCACCCTGTGATTGGACCATCCATTGATTGGTCAACGCCATTACTCTTAATAATCGTAGCACTCAGGTGTGGTGACTTGTTCCTTCGATTGTCCGGCGTAGACAACGCGTTCCCTCCTAATGTTTGCTGACACCTTGTTGTCAACTTGCATACACCGGGATACTGAACAATTGAAGTATGTCCCAATTATCAACTGTATATATTTTAATAATACCGTAGTATTTGTGATCCTACTTGTTTTGATTTCGGGATCTTTGGCTACGCGTTATTTAACGTTCACGGTGAACGTTACAGGGGGTAACCCAGCTCCCACCCAGCGGTCGCCATGAGAAGGAGCCCAGGACATGAGACAATGGTACAACCGTAGCAGCAGTAGGGTAGACCATCTGTCAGGATCTAGCCACCACCAGCCTCAGCGAACCATAGGATCTCCGACCCCCCAGCTGCTATACAGACACCGAAAATGATCGCCGCATTAGGCGCGGTTTTCCGGCTCTGCACACGGTATGCGTGTTAGCACGGAGGGCTCAAGAAGCGACCAAGTTATTTGGACAAACATTTGGCCATACCATCCAGTGTGCAAGTCAGCTCACACAATCGCTACGCAGATAATGCCACTATCAGGTCTTAACCATTTACCTTCCACAACCGCAGCTGTATTCAATCGGCTGATGTACTGGAGCAAATACAGCTCCTGGAGTGCGGACGGCATTCACCCGAAGGTATTAGAGTTTGCCGCCACGAGCCTAGCTTAACCCCGTAGCAACACGCTTTTAGCGAGCTCCTAATGAGATGCACGTCCGTATGATGTGGAAGCACAGGATCATCACACCAACCTACATAATTTGTAGCCGTGCAGAATCAGGGAATCGTCGTCCGATTACAACTATTCCGGTTAGCTCCAAGTTCACGAAGTCTGATGTTGTTGAGTCGCACATGGAATAACCGAAAAATAACAATCTGCTCTTTCCAGTGAACAATGAACAATGATTTATAACGGGTAAAAAAGCATATGCTTGACAGGTCCCGTAGGGTGGTTGGAGCATTAGATAAAATGGAAGGATAATCGAACAAGTAAATCGTTTTTTAAGCCTCTGCAGATTTCAACGCACCACTTCATAATGATAGTTTGAAGTATGGACTGGATGTCTGCACCCAAAGTAGAGCTGTTATATTACAGCAAATGTGGGAAAAAGAAATCAAAGGAACGGATAACGCTCACTCGTGTGTTGCTTCCGTTGAGAGATGTGGTACGTTACTCCAGTTTGTATACATCCATGTCGCTCCTTGGGAAACTTCTGTATGTAACATCACCGCCACTTTGCGGTGAGGGTCAGTAAACTCATGGTTTGGGTCTCGTTATTTCGTCCTCCGAATAGGACGTGCTATGCCAAATAATGCAAGTTGGAAAGTGTGTCACCTAGGCGTTTTTTAAATAGTGCCAATGTGGGGGCAAGGACGACGTGAGTGGCGAGCGCATTCCAAGCACGGGACACACGGAGTGAGAAAGAGTTTCGTCGACAATCAAGTCGGCTGTAGTGTGTAGCCAGTTTGAGCTGATGACCTCTCAGGTTGGTTTTTGGCTCAGCCGCAAGAGACTGCGACATGGGTGATTTGGATTCATCAGTATTAAGTATACCATGATGCGGTCTCCTCGGTGACGACGATATTCACCACTGTACAATCCCAGAGACTGCAGTCTGCGTTGGTAGGTGATGTGAAACAGGCCTCTGACGAGCTTCGTTGCTCTACGCTGTGGAGCTTCAAGTGCACTGATGTCGCGCTTGCGCCAGGGACGCCAGGCCTGGATCGTGTACTCCACGTGGGATCTCACGTAAGCGCTCAGCATTTGCGGAAATACAGATGGCTCGAAATTTCCGAAAGCCCTCCGTAAGAGTCCGAGATGTTGACTGGCCCTTTTCGATGCCTTTTCAGCTTGTCTGGAGCAGCCAAGGTCGTCCTGCACGATCACTCCGAGGTCGCATTCCTGGGAAGCATGTTGCAACGGATGGTCCCAGAGTAAGTATTCATGGATGAGCTGGTGGCGCAGGCTAAAGACTTTGCACCTGGCGACATTGAAGTGGAGCATGTTTTCGGATGACTAAGTGTACGCCCTGTCCAGATCGCTCTGCAGTGTTGTGTGATCGTCCTCTGTCCGGGTGTCATGCCAAATTTTGACATCATCTGCAAACAGCAAGAAGTTCGACTGTAGTACACTGGCAAGGTCGTTAATGCATGTTAAAAATAAAACGTGGCCCCAGTACTGACCCTTGTGGCAAACCGCACTGGACATCAATTGGGTCTGACATGGAGCTGCGGACTTTCACATTCAGCTGACGTTCAGCGAGAAAGTTGGCGATCCAACCAAGCACAGGGTCGCCGATTCCGTAGCCTCGAAGCTTGTGTAGGAAGATGCGGTGGTCCAAACGATCGAACGCTTTCGAGAAGTCCAGGTAGACAACGTCGACTCAAAATCTAGCATCAGCTGACTCCGTCCAGCTTGCTCGGGCCAGCAGCAAGTTTGTAGTGCAGGATCAATTTCGGCGGAATCCGTGTTGCTGTGGCACTATGATGGTGTTGTTCTCCAGATATCCCATCAGCGCCTCCGCAATTGTACGTTCCATTAGTTTGGGTAAAACTGGGCGGAGAGTGATTGGACGGTAATTCAACGGGTCCGCACGATTACCGCTTTTGTAAATGGGAGTGACTAACCCATGTTTCCACATTGTGGAAACAGCATTTCTTCAAGACAACTTTGAAAGCACCGAGCTAATGGTTCGGCAATGTTTAGGGCCGCTGCCTTCAACGCCTTCCGTTTAATATCGTCTACGCCTGGCGAGCTGTGGACACTCAACGACATTAGCGTTTTCAACACATTGGTTGCCGTGAACGATACGTTGTGTAAACTTGGGAACGGTGAGAGCTCTGTCATAATCGGGTGATCGTTCACTCCGGAAAGTATGGAGGAAGTGTTGACGAAACACGTTGGCAGCGTCCTGTGTAGTTTGCGCATGACCATCAGTTGCACGCAAGAACGCGATCCCGCGCTGCACTCTGCGGAGTTTGTTGATATGTCTATACAGCAGCTTTGGATTTTTGCTGAATTTCGCCGCTAAGTTCTGTTGGTGCTGGAGTTTGTCTTCGCGAATCAACTTGATGCAGTGGTTTCGTTGAGTTGTGTAGACTCCCCAGGTCAGATTACTTGGGCAAACTTTGTAAGCGTGCCAGGCCGAATCCCTTAAGGCCATCGATTTTCTCGTACGGCTTCTTAGGAACCAATCCACTTGCTTCGGGCGAAAGGCCTTGCGTTCTGATGCATTTGCCACTAGCTCAGTGAATTTGGTGACAAACACCATCCAAGCCTCATCGGGCGGATTCTCGGTCAGGAAGGACCAGTTGGTTTCTTGAACAACGTAAGACAAGATGTCGTAATGTGTAACCATATAAGTTTCCTCGTCGTTCTTTCTAACGTACTCCGAATAACAGATGTAACGAAAGTGCAACGTCGCGTAATCACTACGACCTAGTGGTGTAGCTATGGTAACGGTGTCAATCATTAGTTCCTCGTTGGTGAGCACAAGGTCCAAGACAGAGGGGGTGTTACCCGTTCTGAAACGAGTGGGGGAGGTGACATTGTTATACAGTGGTACATCGGTAATCAGTTCTTGCAAATCAGCCTTGAACTGTTCGCTGGGCGATGCTGGAACTTCGAGTGCGTGCAGATTGAAGTCCCCACAAGATGAACGTGACTGTGTGGACGTGTCAATACTCGTTTCATCGCAGCAACAAGGCCTTGATCCATTTCCAAGGTAGACATTGGAGGACGGTAAACTATTGCTAGCAAACACACACCGCCACGTCTCAGAGAATCGTTGATGTTTGCTTCTGAGTCATCAATGATCTCAACATGTAGGTCGGATCGATAATACAAAAGCACTCCGCCTCCTCTGTTAGGCCGATCTTTTCGTAAGGAACTCAAGCCAGGTTGCGCAATCTCGGCATCCGCGATTTCCGTGCTCAGCCAGGTTTCGGTGAACATAACTAGGTCCCAGGCCGTGGAGACCTGGCTAAATCGAAGTTCGGTTAGCTTGCTGAGAAGACCTTGTGCATTAGTATAGAAGCAGGTGCGGGCATCGGTGGTTAGAAGAGTGTTTGTAGATTCTGGTTTTCGGTTGGAGTTTACGCCGACCCTTGTGGGGTCTGCTGCCGGTAGTGTTTTTGTAGGACCGATGCTGCAGACTCTAGGGCCAGTTCAAGTCGTTGTATTGAGCTCTCAGCGCCAACAACTGGGTGACCAAATTGTCCCCCTTCAGCCGGCAGCGTGTTTTGGCATTGTCTCTGGTCTGAGCTACATGGCGGCAGAATTGTATTAGTACGTTGCTTGCTCAGTGTGACATGGTGTGTTTGTGGTTCAGTGCCCATCGTCTTTAGACGTATTTCGGATGGTAGCATTTGACGCATTTTGCGCCACGTATTGATCACATATTCTACCATCATTTCGGAATGCAACGAGATTTTCATCACTCGGGGACCACATCCTTTGTAGTTAGGTGAGAGTGGTAACCTTGATGTCCAAGTAGCAATAACGTTTTCGAGTGACAGCAGTTCGCGAATAAAACGCCATTCATCCCACTCATGCGCTTTGGCCTCTAGATCGCTACACGTCTTGAGCTCGGGGACACCGTGAACAAGAACAGATTTGGCGTCTTGTCGTTTACGGAAGTCGTCCGGATTTTGTTTGCGTTTTTGACGTTCGCTCCAAGGAACATATGGAAAGATTCGAACTGTGCATGACGTGGTACGGAGGCAAGTAGCTGACAAGAGAACTTCCTCTGCATCATTAGCTGATTGTGGTGTTACCTGGAGTAAACGTGGATCACCATGGTGTATGGAGTTTGGGTGACGGATGAGACGCATCATACTGACTGGTTTAACTTGAACCTCGATCAGTTGACACAGAGAGTCCCACTGTTTTTGTCGTCCAATATCTTATCTTTTATAGAGTTTGCCCCGGATTCAGTCACACTGGAGCATATAACTGTCAAGGGATTATGGTGCTTTTTAATGTCCACCTGCTTGTGAGGACCAGTAACTGGTTTCTTCGCTTGGGTAGATGATGAGGTCTTGAGTCCCGTGGTGGTAACGGTAGTATTAACTTGTTTGGCAGCGGCTTGCGTAACGATGAAAGGGGCCTCAGCCGTAAGAGTAGTGACAACGGACGCGTATGTTATCGTCCCTTTAACAGCGTTTAGCGTGGAGGGTGGTTCTGGTGGTGAGTGTGCGATGAACGCGTCTTTATGAGCAGCCGGTACTGTCGCGTTGACTAACACTGGAACATTGTTCTTACACCGTTCTAGATTGGAGCATGATGCTGAGCATGGATCTTTATGTACAGTGTTATCTGGCTCACATGGGACAGCTTTCATTGCTGTTGCTTCCTCTACAATCTTTGACAACCTATCGCACTTCTGTGCCAGCACAGTTATACATCTGACGAGTGGAAGAGATGAACACTCAATGCAGAACCAAAGAGAATCGGTCGTATCATGGAGCTTTTTAATCTGGCTGATACTAAGGCGAGCACACCGAGGATGAAAGTATTTTCGACAGCTACTGCATTCAATACCAAACCGCACAAGTTTTACACAGTTGCCAACGCCGCAACTAACGTTCATCTCGATAGCTTTAGGCTTCGCTTTCCGCGAGTAAGAGGTACGTGCCATTGTAGAACCAATCTAAGATGGCGGACACCGCCTGTAGTTGGGTGATCAGTGCGATCTCCGAAAGTAGTAAGGGGATATTCACCAAATTCGCACAGATAAAACAATACACCAAACGAACTGTATTGGTGTAAAATTCACACACAGAAAACACGTATAACACAGTATTCCAAATGAAAATTGCACATCCAGCACGGCTTAGCAAAATTCCGCGGCGTCCGTGGGTACAGCAAGGATCTCGACAAAAGCGGTTCTTTATAACTAATCTGCTGATATCTTGTGCAAACTGGACGGAATCCGTGGACGTTAATGCAGGAGTGAATACAGCCTACTTGGATTTCTCAAAGGCATTCGACCGATGGAATAACGCATTCTACTTCACAAACTCCGGAATTACGATGTCAACGATCCCGTTCTAGGATGGTTAGTTGGCATTATCGTTCAAAGTCAGCTGAGCGTGGGGGTTAGCAGCACATTGCCGAAACAAAAAGAAATTCAGTGCTGCGTACCAGAGCGCTCGGTATTCGGGCCACAACTGTTCCTAGTTTGCATATATGCTCCTAAATCTGTGCTGCCTTCAAACTGTCTGAGATTTGCAGGTGATTCAAAGATATGTATTGCTTTGGCCTTAGTGTATGATTACACAACCCTACCGGGTGACATGCACAAAGCTTACACATGTTTCATGGAGAACATGCTGAATTTCAACACAACAAATTGCAAAATGCTGAGCATACGACATCAGAATACACACAAATACCATTTAAGACTAGAAATTCCAAAGCGGACTTCCCATGAGTGTGATCTTGGCGTGTTTGTGCAAGAGAACGTTGGGTGTTTAAGTCAGACTGAGATGTACACAAATATAGCTAGTCAACAATTCGGCCTTATTTGTAGAACATTCGGGAAGTTTGACGCCTTAGCCTTTCTAAAAGTGCTTGGCACGGAATATGCTAATCACGCTTGGCAACCCTGGCAGAAGCGCCATCACACTGCGTTAGATACTGCACAACGCAGGGCGACAAAGTAGGTCAGATGTTTAGCCCATCTTCCCTATCTACTCTGACTGCAAACCCTACACATTACCTCCGTCTAAGGGGCGATCTCATCCTGGTGTATCAGATTCTGAGTACCCAATCCACATTTGCCATGTTCTTTTGAACATCAGTCAAAACACATCTCAAAGGGACCATCAGATTAAGCTAGTCACGCAGTACAGCGGACTGGAATATTGACGAAACGTTTTCTCCCTACGAGTGTCACAGCCTTGGAACGCACTTCCGGAAAAAGTAATTCATGCTACTACTTTATCCCTTTTTCCAAAAGCGCCTTGACCGAACCTACACATTTATACCACTTGATATAGCCCGTGACCATCAGGTGATGGCTTTCGTGCACAACAAATAGTGGAGGCCATTATAATCCTTCGATAATCCAGGAAGAAAAATCGCTTATGTGCTACTCCCAATCCCTTTTTGAGTCAAGTAGTTCACACATTATTTTACTGACACGATATGTTATCTTTACTAGTTTGATCATTATCACCCTACAGAACATGTCAAGTATTCGATTCCATACCCATCATAAACCCTTGCTCCATGGTTATCCACTACCGAATGTTACAGATGCACTTTTGGGATACTTCAACCAAAACATCGCCATCCATGAATGCAAAGCACAAAAAAGTAAAATTTTCAATAAACGCTTCACCTGTCTGATCATCGAATTATTACTATCGTCACACATACTAATGCGTTTCGAGCAGATTCAGGTTAATTATAGACTCAAAATATGTCTGACACATGAGCAAATATAATGCAACTGTGGCTTGCAAAACTGTAGTAAGTTACACAGTTTGTTATGCGTTCTACGAACAAGAAGCAATTCCGTCGTAGACTCAGTGCATGCTCTCATACTGTGCCTTACCGATCAGAATACCGGCTGCACTGGTTGCATCTTCTTGTCAAATGGATGTATCTCCGTTAGAAAGCAGCAATTCTTTCAAGGATAACCTATGAATGCCCAATTCTTTAGAATGCATATGGTGTCTGATTCTTCTCATTAGGCACGCAAATTAATATTGGTGAAGAGAAGTTCTTTGGTTTATTAACGTGGTCATGATCGTCTGGATTGTTAACATCTGGATTTGTTCGAAATTGTCACGATAACCGTGATAAAAAGAGTAGGTTGACTGGATGTAAACTTAAGTTAAGGAACTGAAATGAAGTGGTAAATGCAATTATGAAATCGTGTACATCATGTGAATATATGTAAACCGGGGACCAGCGTTACTCGCTCACTGAGGTTCAGCGTATGTTCTGTGAAAATGTAAGTGACATTTCGAACCACTTGTTTTAAACGATGATGTACCGATTGGATCAATACACAGGTCGTCTGATCGAGGGACACTTAACACCTTGCGGTATGAAATCCATCTTTGGAGTATACTTCTAAGGATGTTAAGGTTATGTTCATGTCGGACATCTGAATATTTTCCGGTGTATATGTACAAGCAGCTTTCAGACAATCACTGCTAGCTGCGTCTGTTTGGCGTTTAACCATGCAGGACCCTCTTGCTCACCGATGGTCGCGTTAGAATGTTCTCTATATGTGTTCGCATTTTCTCAGCAAAGTTTATTCGCCTTTGCTAAATATACGCTTTTTCCTCTGTCGTGTAGGTCTACAAGAATCAAGAAGCCAATCTGCGAGACGACCACAAATCTGTAAGTAAACAACACAGACATATTTATTTTACATTACTATACACTATGACTTATTTTGTAAGGCCCATTGCCTGCGTTCATTGGCTGGCTTATATCAGTCGTTCGCAGAAGTTTAGACCAGGCATCGATTAGCCGGAATAAAGACGCAATGTGTTCACAACCTAAACGCACCTCCATCGGTCCATTCGGGGTTTGCGCTAATTGGTTATTCATCCCCCCATTGTCTCTCTTGCCCGCTGGGCCTATTTGTTGCCATCATGCGATGGGCACTGAGCTTCAAGCCTATGTCACCTTTGCTCAATCTGTCTGACTTTGACCAGGATATAGACCGTGTCTGACTCACCAATTTCAGCCCAACTCCGCTTTGTTCTCTCGAGAGGGTAAACGTTGTCGCTTTGACGTCGCAGTGCTAATCGCCTTTCCCGACCAGTGGCCAGTTACCGTCACAATCTCGGTTTGTCAAACTCCAACTACATTAAGTTATATTAATCTGGTCCGGAGCTAGGATAGGCTGCACTCATGTGCTGATGATCACCAGTACGCTGAATTGTTAACTGTCCAGTAGGGCATATTGGTTTGCCGGCAGAGGTGAGATGGGACACAGGGGAGTACGATCGTGCGTACGATCGCAAAGCACACCAAGCCGTTCAGCTATGAGGAGTGAATGATGGCAGACACCACAGCCGCAACGAATGTGTCACGCCTCGACTGCAGGGCAAGCCCAACGCACCGCAAGCCGTTCGGCTGTGGGAACTGGACGTTAGCAGACACCACAGTTGCACTGAACGTGTCATGCTTCGATTTACATGGATTATGTGACGGTGCGAGGTCATGCGTTTTGTTTGATGTTGCAAACGCTGCCAGTTTCTGCAAATCTCTACCACTCGACGTAAGGCACTTCGAACATCTAATTTCACATAATCCATGTGAAAATAACTTACGAACTGAATAAAGGTATATTCGCGATCGTGCACAGGAAACACAATAGAAGGTCTGATCAATTTGTAACACTATCAGTTGTATGACTGTGATGATTATAGTTGTGTTCATGACAAAATTGGTACGCTGTCTAATGGTGCCACCATTGCGTCGGAGCAGACTGAAATCTAAGAGCATTATCACGTCAAGTGCAATCAAGTATTCGTTTTTAGGCACAAATGAAGGGTTCATTTTTAGCTCTAACACACACGCGATCGAAAATCTAAAGCGAGCAAAATTGTAACCTGACAATGTTCTCCTATTGGTATGATTCCCTTTAGCAGCGTAAGCAGCCGGATAAAAGCTAACGGGTTTGTTGGAAGTCAGTCATGAGATGATAAGAGTTTTGTGACGATAGCGATACGGTGTTCATCAACCATTCATCACACACGGCCAGGCTGTTTTTCTCAGTTGTTATCCCAGCGACCCACGGATTAATTCGCAGGAAACCCTTTTGCTGGCCGTTCAACTGCGTGAAAGTCGCCTACCGATCGATCGAAGCATGACAATTTCAGTGCGGCTGTGGAGTCTGCTAACCTCGGGTTCTCACAGCCGAACGGCTTGCGGTGCGTTGGTCTTGCCCTGCAGAGTAGACATGAGGAATTCATTGCGGCTGTGGTGTCTGCTATCATTCACTTATCATACCTGAGCAGCTCGGTGTGTTTTGCGATCCTACGTACACATGTGCCGTATGTGTACCACCTCACCCTCTCAGCAAACCAATTGGCGCCATTGCACAGTTAGTAATTCAGCGTACCGGTGATTGTCAGCAAATGAATGTAGCAGATCCTAGCCCCGGACGGGCATAATAAAACATCCTTTACATAAATTTTTTTCGACTAGGCGAGACACGCGCATCGATGCAAGATGAAAAAGGTATGATTGTACAGAAGTTTCTTGACAACTGTATAGATGACAGTTAAAAGTTGGCAAGAGCTTCATGGCTGAAACTGTACAAGCAGTACAAATTCACAAAGAGTACATGTGCTCGTCGTGTGTTCGGGAAAATGTTGGATGGACATATTCGATTTTCCATGCGTTGCAGTAATAAAGCAGTCACGAATAAATTAGGAATAATTGATGATTAATTAACAAAATCGAATGAAGAACAGATCAACAGTAGAGTGAACGATATGTAGTCAAACAACACCTTAATGTCAGACTGAATCTTTGAAATCATCACTGACAAGTTTTCAAAAATCTGGCTCACCCGTATACTTTTGGTATATTTTCCTAATTTTCCTGGTACCCTTAGCGTTTATTGTAGATAAAAGATCATTTTTCATGGTTGCCTTAAGCGCATTTTTGACTTAATTTGACAAACCCTGGGTTCGTGTGAGCGTAACGCAATGAACCATGGAAATTCGCAGAAAGAGAATTGGTGACGGGAAAAGCAGATTTGGAAGTGCCAGTGTATCGTACGCTTCAAAATAGCGAAAGGTGGCATTTGTCGAGTTGCCAGTTTGATGCCATGGTCTGTGAATTTATTAGATGTCGTGTGACATTTGTCACGTTATAGTGTTGTAAAACAGTAATTATTTATATTAATTGGAAGAACGCTTGCAAGTGGAAAAACCACCCCGGCCTACTGGAAGCAAATTCTCGTTGGTATAATTACACCTAAGGTTGTTTCTACCGAATTTCTAAACCAGAGCAATCTTCGCCGCTATTCACCTGGACGATTTCTCTCAGTTCAGTCACTCACCTATAATTTTCGCCTTTTTCTATAGAGAGGTTTTCCAACATTCCATCAAGAGTTAGATAGTCTTATTGCATCTCAGTATGTGACAGCCACACAGAAAACTGCATTTCTATTGTGAAACCTTATCAGAGAAAATGCTGTCAACAGTCGGCCTTCCTCGTTGCAGTCGACGCGATCCAGTAACCTTCTCAGCACGATAATGGGCAACACTATCCACCTTACCCGCGATCGTGACGCAAGGAGGCAAAACACGAAGCTCGATAAACCAGTCGTATTACCTTGAGTTGACGATCGGCGACCAAAAGTTGACTGACGGCAATTTGCTTATAACCTACAAAGTATGCAATGGCCATCCGGCCACCATGTCTACAACAGCTGTAACTCGTGACAATATATTTGTAATAACAAACCGGTACTAGGGCAGTAAAAGTACGACTGGCAAGTTCCCACTACACTAGCCGCTATCAGTCGAAGTGCTGTGGAGACAGCCTAACCGAAACTAATAAATAGAACAATACGCCGGTCATATTTTTGTGCTGCTCTGTGTGACTGACAATTCCAGTTGTAAAATGTGTACCGGTATTAGCACAGGCTTAGAACAGCGTAGTCGCCAAAACTACACACGGTTTGGATACGAAAATTACTTAACTCGAGGCGAAATTTACACTATATTTAGCTCATCCGTCTTCACAATTGCAATCTCGAAGTGAAGGAAAGTTGGCAGGCGTTTTTAAGGTCCCGCAATACCAGAAACCTTGGGAGCCACCAACCAATTCGTCGTTGCGCAAGATCGAAGCGTGTCTGACACTCAATGTATTGACTGCTGCAACGACCGTAACATCTACTCTTCCGACTGACGAAAAAAGTCCAAACGTGTTTTCGAAGTCCTCCCCTTACACAAGCTTTCCTGTTCGATAAAATGAAAGTGTGACTTCAGTAGCTTCACCTTCTTCAACCACAATACGGGGAAAGCACCATACGCAACAAGAAAAGCAGCCACCAAAATCCTTAATATCAGTGACTTCCACATCACCAAAGAACTGGCAGAACTACGGCATACTAGCACTTCTATACACCGATATTGATGAGTCAGGGACAAATTTCTCAAGATATAAACAGCAGAGGATTTGAAAAGGTAGAATCTCTTTGGTGTTTTAACTGGTGTTCGGTGCAGGTCGACTAATTTAATACGCACCACTAGACATTCTAGCTCCGTGCACTACGGCAGTCCCGGCTAGTGCGAGTAACATTCGGATCCACAGTTAATATCGAGATGGTGCTTTTATCAACGTATCACCTGCTGACTGTAGACAGTGGCATATGTACATTTCCGAATGTTCCACAGGGCGAATGCGAGCGGTACAAAAGAATCGAAAGACCTCCACACAGACAATGGGAGCAGAGCCATTTGCGTCCATGGCGTGTCCGAGCTATTAGCATCTTGAGAGGAAGTTGCCCACGCTCATTTCCTACAGCAATGTTCGTACATCCTAGAACTTCTCTGTGCTAGTCTAGCGACGCGGTGCTTCAGTCGTGTTCACGGTTACCTGTCTCGCCTCTCCAAAAAAACAGGTGACAGTAAACTTAATTCGCAGATGACAGATTCCACACAAAGCAATTTCATCCGAATTACGCTTGACAATAGAAGTTAGAGAATTGCAGCCAATTGCTCTCCTTACAGAAACTACACTAACCGCAAATCTATATAACCACAACAGCGCTTAAGCAAACTGTGCGCTGAGAGTAGTAGTTACCGAGAAATCTCAAGGTGGACTATATATCACAGGTGCGTGAACAAAAACAGCTTGCAATTATAGCAAGAATTAGCAAGTCACTAAACAAATGACCAGGTGCCGGCCTCTCATCCGTGGGCTCGAATCCATATTATTCGAATACTCTTATTTAGTTTTTGACATGCAAGCAGATTTTCGCATGTACACTAATGCTCAAGGCTTACTCAGATAATTTTCCCAATTGCGGCGGCGTAAAATATCAAAGACCTGTGACTTCAACGCAATTACGGATACATTGTTACACTTTGGCATAAGTAACATTGAGATCGCAGTGTCAGGCTATCCGTTGTTCGGCAAGACGGACACAACAAAGTTGGAAAGTTATATGTCTTTACTTCGCACTTATCTCCAATGTGAGCCCATAGGCGACCCCGTCAGCACGGTACAGGATTCCCTTTGTGCCGTCTACGTTTGAAAGGCTACGGCGCCTGCTTAGTGGCGGTCTTTGACTGCCCTCCCTCCACTACGCCCGAGATGGACTCTATCCGGCGTGCGCACTAAGGCGGGTGAGAAACAAGAAATATAGTTACATTTTTATTACTGGTGAGTTTAAGTTATACGCATTGGAATCCTAAGCCGCTCCTGGAGAACGGTTTAAGACGGATCTGCAAGAGATTCTCTGCAGTTTCTCGTTTTATAGCCACATCAGCACTTCCAGATTCAAAGAAACTGATAAGCTGACTTTAATGGATCGGATATCCACAAAAGACTGATGATCGAGAAGGTAATCATCTGCGTCCTCTTGGGACGTATCGATCACACCGTCATACTCCCGGGGTACTTATGTCGTGCATAAAAGTAACTGGAAACTGCCGAGAAGTTTCTGTTTGGTGAACGCAATGTTACGTTAGCTCGAGTAAGTGGGACAACCAATCAGACAATTCTGGTAAACCAGGAACCCGTTAGTAATTGGAACTAGTTCTTCGGCTAGTTCAACTAGCTATTTGCGGAAGATATATATATATATATATATATAAGCTCTCTCCCAGCATCGAGACCTGGATGGCATATGTGACCCAAGATTCCTATTATATTAAAATTTTTCTGGGATAATATGTCAAAACAACAGAAGTTTGCAATGTACGTTTGTTGGCAGTGCACGCCAGTGTGAACATATTGTAAGGGAGTACAGATACTACATACAACCTACACCGAAGTGTTGCGTTACTAGCTTCAGTTGATGGCCTCAACATTGTTCGTAAGGTGCTAGGGTCAACAGCGATGTACATGGGCGCTCGCTTTCCGTCAGTATCCGGTATGTGAGGACGAGATGTCAGCGAAGCCGTCGGTATTCTGAGGAGAAGACACCAAGCAAACGAAGACTCAGTTAGCAAATGAGACCGCTAGTCCAAGTCGTTACTTGGTAGACCTTCGTTGGGTTTGCACTAGTAGAGGAATATCTCGTTTTAACTATGGTCACCATGCCCGAAACGCATATCCAACATGGGGCAAAAATAGGTGTTGAACAACACTGGTACTAGCCGTCGATCAAAGATGCCGAGAGTTCACCACAACAACCTCAACATCAAGTTCGCCACACTCGCCGGTTTCGAGTATTGGAATGAATTTCCAAGACTTTCTTAGACTTCTTAAGAAATGGCCTGTATCTGCACTACCAAACTTTTGAGATTCTACCATCTGTATGGTCACTTGAACATGGTGTACGGTAGTACACCAGGTTGTGAAGCTGTTTTGAGTTCGTCTAGTCAGCAGCAAAAATACATGGGTTATTGCAGTAGCTATAGTCAAAAAGGTCATGATTCCCGCACATCGCGGTTTAATGCAAGGCCGCTCATGCATTACAAACTTACTTGAGTTTTTAAAGGCAATAAAAAAGAAGAAGTCTGTCAAGTGATATTTATCGATTTCAGTGAAGCGTTCGACAAGGTCAGCGATAAGATCCTCCTTTACAAACTAAGGATGTGTGATATTGGTGGTTCACTGCACCGTTGGATCCGCGACTTTCTTGTTGGACGATAGTGGAGGGTGCAGGTTGAGGACCATCTAACTGACTGGTATCCCTTTAGAACTGGTGTGCCTCAAGGCACTCTGTTGTTGTCCACTTTCTTCCTGATCTACATCAACGATGCACCTCAGCTTCTCCGGTCAGCGTGTGCCTTGTTTGCGGATGGCATGAAGATTTGCAGAGAAATTGACGCTTCCGACGATTGTGGCGTACTTCAGCAAGACCTCAACCGCCTTTCCACATGGTATGCAGAAGTTCATCTCCCAGTCAACCCAGCCGAATCTGTATTTATGAGCCTGAGAAATGGTGTTGACGGCCAAACAGATACCCTTGACGGACAACAGCTATATTCTACACCCTCCGTTAAAGACCTAGGTGTACTCTCGCGTTACGATTTGAAGTCCGTGGACAACACAAACAGGCTATATCATAACGAACTGCGCATGCTTTGGGGTCTCAAACGTAGCTTCGGCACATGGTCTGAAGAGGTTGCCACTCGCTTCTTCTCTTCCATCATTAGACCAATGCTTGAGCACTGTCCGCCCGCTTAATTTCCGATTACCGAGGCGAGGCGCAAAAGATTGAACCGGGCGAACACGTAGTTACGAGTTTCATCCCGAGTTTATGTGGTTTGGGGTATGAAGACCGGTGTGAGAAAGTTGGGCACTACACTTGTCTTACTGTCGGGTACGAGTCAACCTCATTATGACCTACAGTAAATTACATCTCGGTGGCTTTCCCACGCTGAGGCCAATGCTGCAGCTAGGAGGGCCATGCAGCACATGCGGACACGAATACAAACTTGTCGTGCGGGAAGTGAATCGAGTTCCCTACTAACTCTGCTTCGAACGGAGAGTGGTAAATATTTGGAATTGTTTTTGCACTTGTGATAGAGGCAACATGTGTGCAGCAGTTCAAAACATTGGTAGATTTAGAGTTTACTATTATTTGATTCGGATAACCATTGCACGCCTGGGTGACACCATAGAGTTTTGAGTCCTGCGATGCCGTGTGTCAGATATTTTTAAGGTTACATATGAATGATAGTGATATTCACGGCGGAAAACTTTTCTAACATTTCTCAGTATATTTTGAATGAGTTGCACAGAATTCATTTCTAATTGCTCTATACTAAAGTATTCAGTATTCGTCTCCAAAACAAGGTCGTAAACACTTTGCTTTCATATGTTATCCCAATGAAATACTGTCTCCCGCGATTTCTTAAATCCCCAGCAACGAGTATTTTGCCTGGGTTTGTTTCAATGTTACTTCCAACTCACCACGACTGAGTTCTATGAAATACCTGTGCATTAGACGTCAGAGAAAACAATTGATTACCAGTGAATATCTCAAAGTATACACCCATATGCTGCCTATGCCTGGTCGCGAATGGAGGTCAAGTGGTGGAATGTAATTTCCATGTATATTGGCAATCGTACACTAGACATTATTTACGGTTTTGCTCCCGTGTGTTTAAATAATTTGATTCTTTAGCATCTAAACAATTTCACCAGGGTTAAAATACCTTAATGCAACAAGGATAAGGATTGTCAGTCCTCATAATTCAGGGATGTACACCTGCTAATATGTTCTAGGTCACCGTTTAAGTTGCCACTAATTCAAAACTTATGCCAGACACAATGCTAAGTTGGATACACCCAACAAATTACACAGCTGTGAGCATGGAAGCCCAGTAACCGGGTTCGCTCGGTTAGCATAATGCTCCCAAACCGGATTTACTAGCAGACGTCAGTTGTGCGACGAGGCTTGAAGCCATCGTCCTAGAAAAAGGAAACCTGCACCCTGTCAACCTGTTAGCTGATCCACTTATGGGACCAGTGGGAGACCGAATTGGGAATAGAGAGCGTAGGAATAAGGATGCATTGGCGAAGAATAACAGGCTGACAAGCTAACAAATCTCCATAATGCGAACAAATATTAGGCACCAGCTGAGCAAGCAATCCACTTGAAAAGCCGGGAATTCGCAAATTCATCAGGCTAATTCAATGAGTTCAAGTATCAAAGGGATGTGGAAGAGTCCCGGTGCTTCCCTGTCCAACTTTATCAACGCAATTATCTTTGCTAAACAAAAGTCCCCGGATATGGCATTGGGTTACTAAAGTGGTAGCCGTAAGAGTCATATTGCTGAATTCCACAAGTAGTTTGTTAAATAGTTTGAATGAATTTTCGTTTACACTTTGAGTGAGATCATAGTGACGAGCCAGTCAAACAAAGAACCAAAAGCCACAGTAACTTCCCATTGTTATACTAGGTATGTGAAGCATCCGTTATTAGGTTTTTCATTTGCACATACACAATATTTCACATACCGCTGGCTCTTAAATTTGGTTCAAAATTCATCCGTCGTTAAAGTATCTGAATGGATAATAAGTTAGTAGGCGGTTTTTTAAAAGTAAAATTACAATGTTTTATTTTACTCTTTTCGAAACCACCATACCAAGTATACTTACCAGTGATGATGTAATGAGAGCGAAGAGGCATGTTAGTGTGACAGTTTTGTGATACACCGCACCGGTTCAATCAGATTCACTGGTCAGAATTTTGGCGAAGCCATCTGATTCGGTCATGCATATTAGTACTTAATGATAGACAAACGCAATGTTGGCCTTTCCCATTAGGTCTGAAGCGTCTCACTTTCTCTTGTGACCTATTCTCCGTTAAGATGACAGCTGTGGTACTCATATATGTTAAGTGCCTCGAACGCAAGACGAAAGGGATATATTATATGCAACGCTCTGGTTGCTGCTTTAGCAGAACACCCTATCGATATGCTAAAAACGAATGTTGACAAGTTGTCGCAACAATGCAATGGGTTATCCGCGCGCTCTGAGTAGTCTGACAAGCGTATTCGCGCAAATTTCCACTGCTTAGTCAAAAAGATCTCAATTACCTGTTTCAGTCATTTGTTATAATATTCCGGTTGCTGATACACCGTGGGGCTTGTTCCCATGTCGAAAACCGTTTTACAAGTGATCTTAATCAATTTTCCGGATAACCAATTTTAAGACCGTTCCAAGATAGAAGGATTGTTAACCCCTATCCCCCAGTATAACATTAGAATCAGTACTAAACTGTAGTTGTGCTGTTGGTTTCTTTCCTTCATTCGTTTAACCATCCATCGCTGTTTGTCAAGGCAAGATAAGTGTCGTTCTACCGTTTTGCAACGTTTTCAGCAGTTAGGCACTAAAATATTTTTAATTAAGGTGAATTTTCTGCCTCTCTGGCCTAGCACTTGCGACGCACTGTCACCATACGCCCATATGCCCTGCACTGTGGCACAAAATTGTTCATCATCACTAAGCTGTCAGATACTTTTCCGCAACTTTTCAAATCGTGTCAAATGCCAAATAGTGCGCTAGCACGATGCTTAATGCCAAGACGCACTAACAGCCATATGTCCACAATTACTATGCGCCGTTGCAGCTGCAAATCATTCAGCATTTCTGCATACTTTGTATATCATCATGCAATGTAATGGCTCTCCGTAGTACTACATTTGATCCAAGACAAGATGCTTTCCGGATGATATCGGCAATTAATCATTTCAGAAACGTGATATGTGTCATATCCTACAGACTGGGAATGAGTGAGGCTCACTGCGTACAAACTGGCACATATTTTACTCCGCCCCTCTTCGCCTGAATTAGGTAAATCCAATCGACACGGTATTCGCTCTAATTTAACGGTCCAATTCGAACGCTAATGCAGTTTAATTACCGAGTTTCACTACCCAGTCTTCGATATTCGGATGAAACCAAAATTATCTCACATCAGCATGCCTGTATTTATAATTTTTTGAGCCTGATCGTTTTCCCTGTGGCGATAGTAAATTGTTGCACAGTATCAATGGATTCTGCATCTCGTTATAACTACGCTTCCTACGACGAACTCATCAGTTAAAACAGTGCATTTTCTCCATCATGAATGTTTTCTCTGAAGTTTTAATGGTATTTCTGTTTGGCGGTGGTATAATGCACACACATCACCTGGCATCGAAATCAAACGCTTAGATTAATATGGCAAGTTGCTTCGTATCGGTTGATACAAATTAATGACGTAATAATCTGTGAAGACGCTGAAACTCAGCGCTGGGTATTATAGAACGGCACTTCACTGACGACAGCAAATTATGTATTCAATGTTAGAATGTTATATATTCGATTATTTATATCTAGCTAGAAAATGGGCACGGCTGGGTTTGCGACTATCAACACGCACTTTGCAAAGCTGCTTGTTCTTAATATGCAGTAAATAATATAGCGGTAAATCAGCTTAACTGACAGGTGATTAAATCAATCCCTATTAATCAAAAGCTAAAAACTGTCAAATTATTACTTCTGAATGACCTAACTCACCACGCAATAGAAAAATAATTCCATTGCTGTTCCGATGTAAGTTCAATGAAGCCTGCATGTCCGATAAAATCTGCACCGCGACGGCTTGCTTGTTCGTTACAACTTGATAGCTGTAGAAATCCATAATTTAAAGTCGTTCGTGCAGGTATATCCTTCGGTAGGCATAATGTAATAACAGGTCCGACTAACTCATAACGATAACCCTGTCGCCTGGCTGAATTCAACACGTGTTGCGTATAAATCGAACTTCGCACTACTCAGAATATTTTGTTTCTTCTACGGATAGCAATTCCGTTTTAGACTGGTAAGAAGGGATGCTGTAATTACTGGGTCTGATAGGAATAGATTGCATAAATTTAACTTTTTGAGCTGAAAAGATACTGTCAGTATGTTTCATCCCTAATAGGTGTCATCTAAATTTCTCTACCTTGATCCAAAAAATTGTCAGTTGTCCGAGAATCATATGGACAACAACCCTGCCTCAAAACAAGGTGACCCGTCACCTACGATGTGAAACAGCAAAGCAATCAAAATCTAATCGTTTCTAAGAAGTGCCAATGGAGAAAAGGTGCTTGGTGTTGGATTCCGATTCGGATATCATTGCAACTTAAATGTGAAGGGATAAGTATTCATTGAAATGCTGCGTTGCTTGAAGTAGCATTGCGTATGCTGAGTGCTATCAATAGGCTGATAGTAGTTATGAATGGAGCGAAGGAGATGGAGTGGTTTCGAAGTATGGCGTGAAGCAAAGGAAAGAAAAGTCAGTGTTTTAAAGAATTGTTTCCTTTCAGTAACTTGAACATCACATCAAAATCAAATTATGTGAATGCACGCATTTCCCTTTGTTTCTCAGTGACAATTACCCTAAAAAGATGCATGATTTGCGAGGGACATAGACAAATAGATTGAGAATAAAAACATCTAGAGTATTGGTGGTTTTGTGAGCCTCTACTTTTTGCAGAAAGCAGAAGCCATGAGTAAACTGTGCACCATAATCTACATCGACGGATAATCAAACCCGGTCATACGGGTTACCAGTCCGCTGCTCTACCAACTGTCCTCGGTAGCCCAGTTGGTAGAGCAGAAGACCGATAATCTGTATATCGGGGGGTTTAATTCTCCGTCGAGGCAGATTATTGTGCAAAGTTTAATCGTGGTTTCTACTTTCTACAATAAAAACATCCGTGACATCAGTATGGTTCTTAGGCCCACGTCATCCCGATGACAAATAACTACTTAGTGACACGTTACAGCGACTGCATCCAACCTACCGCGAAAACGTCGGTGAAGCAAGAGAAGCACGCCTTGGAATGACGCGGCGTTCGAGTGCGGCGGCTTGCTAAATCCGGTGATTTGTATTCATTAGGTGCTGACCTGTCGGGACGGCCATCATGTTGCTCAGGAACAGAGGTTTTGGTGATGTCGTTTTCGACTTGGGGCTACACTGCGTCACGCCAGTCATGCGACAGTTATCGAAGCAATGGTTTTCCTATCATTATGGCGTCCGCGGTTGTACGGGTCAGCTGACATCTAGCTGTTTACAAGCACCGCGGATTTAACATTATGACTCTTTGTTTTACCACCGTAGCATGTGTGGTAAACGTATCATAGGCTAATAGTGTCTTCCCGGAACACAAATTCAATTCATCACTTGATTTGCTTGGGGAGGTTGGTATATTACTTCAAGCGGCACTGCTGCACAAAACTGTATTATGTGGTCCATCTCACGGATATGTAAAGTGCACGGCCCTACTTTCCATGAATGACCAAGTCGTAGTCCCGTTCGCTTCGACCACTTTTATTCATGAAAGAGTCACCTGTATCGCCCGGTAGGAAGAGATTCGTAAGTATCAGTCAGAGCACCGATGAAACATCGTGATATTAACCACTTTCATTTCCCGTATAGGCTATCTGCACGAATTAAACTAGTAAAGTAATGATATATTTAAAAATTGCGTACAGTAGAATGTACTTTAGCCACACAGCGAACTGGACCAAAGTTGTTAACAGAGCGGAGGTCAACATACTATGTTAAATGCCAAACTTTAGCGTAACATACTTCCATTTGTGCGTAGGATAGCATGGAAGTTGTTTTCACATGGACCCATTTCGATCATATTAGACGTCTCACGTAGTGACAAACGCAGCTCAACCGTAGAGCGTTATAATAAACATACACACAGTGTGCATTTCGAGCTAGATCAATTTATTGAAGAAAAGTTCAACCTTTGTCTTTTTGTTTACCTGATCACAGAGGTAGGTTAAAAAAACGTACCCAGCAGAAGCTACATTACTTAGCGTGCTTGGACATTATTCCACAGCAAATGGTTTCAGTTACATTATAAGATGCCCGATATTAGTCACACGTGAAGTTCCTTTGCTATGTCATCTTCACTTAGTTCTTCCTCGTAATCTGAAGCTTCTTGTTTGTCTCCCTAGGAGTTTAGAGCAGTTAACATCTCTTTGAAAGTTGTGTCCGTGTCTTGTTCTATGTAGATTGCCAAGTCAGCATTTACTTCCTCAAACGGTGGAAAATATAATCGCTCAAATTCTGTATCGGAAGATGAAATATCTTTTAAAACGACTGCGTCCTGTTTGAGATTTTGCAAGAATCCAATTTTATGAAGCACTTGGGTATTTCTTCTGGCTGAACTTTGTGCCTATCGGAGCTTATCCAAAACACAGGATTCAGTGCATTGACGGAAGCGGTAGATGGAGTTGTTGCTTTGCGCAGACCATTGTGATTCCTTTATGCTATGAATTATTTCATGTGCATGGCTTGGTAACGCGTTTTGAATATTTTGATGATTCTTTAGTCCAGAGGTTAAATTTTTGAGGTTACATTTGGAGGCAAAAATCTTAGAATAATGGTCGTCAGATTATCAACATGCATAATACTGAGATAATTCTCCACTGTCAGTCGTCGTTTCTGGGTAGATTTTGCTCTTATCCGCTAGACAAATATGGCGGCGGTCATTCATGCAGATTTGCTTGGTCTTCCAATTACTGGAAGGTTTTCCGGGCTGAGATTTTGAACACTTGTTGTCTAGCTGACTTACCAAGAACCAAAGGAATTAGCTTCGCTCCACTTGAGTAATTGCATAACGTACTTGCAAAACCTACTTTGGAAAGCTTTCCGTTCTTATAATTGGTACCTTTTATAACAAGGCTCCCGCCGGGCAACACTCGGTACAGGTGACCTCACTCGTTAGCCTTAACAATATCATCATTACTGAAACCTTGCTGAAGTCGGGAATATTTTCAGTGAATTGTTGAACAAACTCGGTGAACTTCATTGAATTCAAGCTACAAGGCTCTTTTGTAAATGTTATATCGCGGTTTAAATTTATTTAGCCAACCGCTGGAGTCTTAAAAATCACAGCCCAAAATTCATGTGCAATATACATAATAAATCCTTGTATCATCGGCGCGCAATTTCGAGCATCAACTGTTCTCATTATTTGAACCAGCGCAGCGTAGCTTCAATTAAATTATCGTGTGATTTTCCGCCTCTCGCTCTTGATCGCCTCTTTCAATATTCTATCATTTATATTGTCGGATGTTCTTAACCGTTGTTTTGTTAACACTAAGCTCTTCTGCCCTCTTTTGGCTGCTGCTTTCCAGAAAATGAAGCAGACTAATCTCCACCTTTAGCGTTAACTCCTTGAGGTATTTCATATTGACAATAATGCTTTTATTGGCGTGATAGCCGATCCCGAATAATTCAAAGCACGGGGTGAATTCAATATCTAGTAAACGAGTTAAGGAAAACCAAGCACAAAACTTAATTATTTGCGATCTCAGGCAGACAACAGATGGTGCGGAATAGCGTTTAAAGGTCAGTAGGTGTAAACGTCAATGTCACTGCGATTCAAGTGGCTAATGAATAGGTGTGGAACTTGTTAGCTTAGAACGGTTAATGGAGGAATTTTTATTTTCGGCAAAGGCATGTATGACTAGAGAAATGAGCAGTACAGCAATTTGCCAGTGTGGGACGAATACCCCGACATAAGATTAAGCAAATGGCTCAATAAAAGCTTGGGGAACACGGTCATGGACCATACGCCCTGTACACGTCGGTGGTTGTGTTGTTTCAAAAATTGTATTTGGTTGGCTGCACCTCTCACAAAAACCTCATACACATTTATGGTTCCTCTGATGGTGGAGAAGCACAGAGAGGAAGTATCCAATGTCGAGAAGCGCAAGGACCACAGATGTTTTGGTTGACTCGGTATCTTTATATCCCCCATTGTCTTGAATGAACGGATAATACAAAGTACAGGAGGTTGCAGAGAGTACAGTTTGTGCCTAGATTCTGACGGCCGTTGTATGATCACCACCCCGTATTTATTAAGTATTTTCCTATAAGATTGAGCCATCCGGTTTGCGTCGCGGACGGCAATATGCATCAGGCACATGCTGGCGTCCCTGTTGATTAGCAGATCTAGCTTGATGAACAACGAAACATGATTTATCACGGGTAAAATATAGCATTTATTTGACAAGTTGCTTATCGCGGTTGGAGTAACATTTAAAATTGAAAGTACCATTGAATAGGTAAACGGTTATTTTAAGGGTCTGCTGATTGAAATGCATTACTACATAGTTTGCAGTGAGATAGGATGTGCATGCACAAAATAGTGTAGAGCGCTGTTATAGTTCAGTAAATGAGTCAGAAAGTAAAAGGGAAGTGACAACGCTTACTCGTGTGTTGCTTAAGTTGACAGATATGGTATGTTAATCCAGTTTAGATTCATCCAGGTTACTCACATGGACTCTCCTGCATGTGCCATCAACGCCACGTTGCGGAGTGGGCCGTTAAGCACATGGTTAGTTTTGCGTTATTTCGTCCTCCAAGTGGAACAGCCTATATCAAGTAATGTGAGTTTGAAAACGTTTCATCAAGGCGTTTTTGAAAAGCGTTGATGTAGATGCAAGGATAACGTGATTCGGAAGGGCATTTCAGGCACGGGACACACGGAGGAAGAAAATGTTTCGTCGACAATCAAGTGGACTGTAGTGCGTCGTCAGTTTGAGCTGTTGGCCTCTCAGGTTGGTATTTTGGCTCAGGTGCAACATATTGCAACATGGGTGAATTGGGTTTGTCAATATTAAGTTAACCATGATTTTGGTCATTGCCTTGGCGGTGCATGGTACTGCAAAGACCGTAATTATCCGACGGCATAGGATCGTGGCAAACTGGTTGGTAATGTAATTGTGCCATTTAGAGCGTTCGTCATGGGTTACGCTGTAGGATGGTAGTATATGAGAGATTGATTCGTCTAGGCCACATGAATTGAGATCGGATGGAAAAGGCGGTGGTCTCCCTCTGGCGCGTCTGCCCTTTGTAGGAAAACGCCCGTACGTATTTGATTTGGCCTGATAATTATGCGCGGAAAAACGCGTGCAAGTTTCCGGAGACACAGATGAGCAATTAGTTGCATTGAAGTTTGACGCAGAGGAGGGTACGTCAATAGTGGGTAGTCGAATCATCCATGCTAAATTTGCCGAGGATTTGTACTTCTCAGTTTGGCCACCTTTAATGAGCAGCGAATTGTCTAGCACATGTATCACCGAAGCGGACGCATTAGGAATCGCACAGCTCAGGATGGTATTCAGATTAGCAAGAGGTCGCTCCGATCTATCTTTCTGAATTATTGACAACATGATTGATGGAATAGGAATGCGTAAGCGGTAGTCGTTTATTCATGCACGGAAAATGCGACGGCTGCATCCGTGGATACTCAACCATTTGAGAACGTTAACCCTGATTAATTGGTCCATCAATTTGTGGGTGACTAGATGTATCACTGCCAGCGAGGGATTGTGGATGTGTCACGCATTGAGGAATGGCCTGAATGATTCAGCCCGTTGGTGTGATTTTAATGATGCTTGCGAAATTCCTTGCAGTTGCTGGCGCAGCTTATTGATCGAGTGAGGCGTTAGCTTGCAGTACCAACCAAAAGGTAAAGCCAAGAACTTTAACGAAACCATCAGTTTTGCTGAGGTTGGTTTCGTCGATCCTGTTTGAACGTTAAACTTTTCCAGTAAATCTTCATTCGTGGATCTATCGAGGACGATGTTTATGGTCACAGTTGTTGGTTGGTCTATGGCAAGGCCAGTAAGCTAGTTGTCGTTATGAAAAAAGGAGATTAAAGTTAGTACATCGTTGTTTTCCGCCATAATAATCACGTCGTCCAAGCATGAAATATCATAGACCGGGCTTGCATGACACATCTAACGATTCGAGGCAGGTTTTGGAATGGCTTCGTCGAGTGTCATGAATGCGGGTACCCTTGTCTAACGCCTCGCTCTGAGTGAATTCGCACCACCCGAAACGTTGAGGTCGCTGAGGAATACTAGGAAGACGGGTAACCAATAAAAAGTTAGGCTCTCCAAAACTAGATGCAGTTCTAATTAGTGGTCTTCAGAGGGGCAAATGATGGAATAGCGGATGAATGGGTCTCGAAGCACTAGACTTTCTGGAGAAAAACGGAATGTAGGCGGTCGGATGGAGAGAAAGAGATCCAGCAACTAGAGTGAGTACAGTGCAAAAGGCGATGGAAAAGCACCTCACAGATGTTGGACGGAAATCTTTGGAAAGCTTTTCCTTCAAACAATTTCTTGATGCTCTGGCCACCGCAGAGGATAATAAACGGTGCCCTATCTGCTGCATCGAGCAGGGTGGATAGGGGTTTGGATGCCACTGCTCAAGCCTTCCCGTCTTCTTATTCCCCCTCTTACGTTTTTTCAATCTTACCGTCCCCTTCCAACTTCACTTATATCCCCCCAGTTTTCAACCCCCGATTCTTGGCCCTCCCCCAACATGCTTTGCTAGGCATTTACCTTCTAATTTCAACTCACACGTGAACGCGGAGCGGCACTCCTCTCCTGTCGACAAGCCCATGTCCAACCAAGCGGTCCAATCCAGTTCATCGGCTTCCATTTGGAGCCATTGATCCGCCTGCAGACTGGCATGCCTCAATGTTCGCACATTGCTTCAGATCGATCAACAGGCAGCACTTGCCCGAAAATTATAGACTCTCTCGATCGATATATGCTGCTTATCGGAGACCCGCCTGCAAGGCTCAAGCTCTTTACTCAATCTGCAATTCCCTTCAGGTGACACTAGCAGCACTTTCTCGTTGCGCCTATCCGGTGACGATGCAGTTTCCAGCACCGGCCAAGCCGGGGTTGGTATTGCCCTGAGTCCTCGGGCTGAAGCTGCTCTGGTTGATTGGATTCCAATCAGTGGCCGGATATGTGCGGTCCGATTGGCTGGCTCGTTTAAAGCTTCGAAGTCGCGCGGGACTAATAGATGTCTATTCATCATCGCTGCCTATGCGCCCACAAACTGTAGCGATGATTCGGTAAAGAACGACTTCTACCGCCAACTGACCCAGCTCCTTCGCCACAGAAGAAGCACGGACACTGTTGTGCTGGCGGGGGATATGAACGCACAAGTTGGAAAGTTGTCCACTGATGAACTGCATCTGGGGGGTCAACACGGTGTAGGCTCCCGTAATGATAACGGTGAGCGGTTACTTCATTTGTGTGAAGATGCTCGCTTATTTCTTGCGAGCACTAATTTCCGACACAGCACCCGCCGAAGGCTGACTTGGCGCCCACCAACCTTGAACCAGCCTTGCACGCAGATCGATCACATTGCGATAAGTTGCCGCTGGAGAGGCTGCATCCAGAATTGTCGCTCGATTTGGAGCACATGTGTGGACACCGATCATGCACTTGTATGTGCTGACATGCGGATGCGTTTTGGCGGACGCCCACGACGACGCTGTGAGCGTATTGACACCAGCCAACTGACAAAACCAGCTGTTCTGAATGCGTATCGAAGTACGCTAACATGCGAGTTGAGCAAGCGCTCACAGGAGACAATTGATGGTCACTGGTCACATGGTCGCCAGACCTTACTAGCAGCAGGCAAATCCTCATGTGGTATGTCTAATAGACAACATGGACATTGGGTCTCTTCGCAGTCTTTGGAACTTATAGATGCTCGCCGGCAAATCCCGGCTGGAAGCGAGCATAATGAAACTCGCAAAGAGCTCCGGGCAAAACTCCGTGCTAGCCTGAAGAGAGACCGCGAATCTTGGTAGTCTCATCGTGCGTCAGAGATAGAAGGTGGCCGCTGCCCTTGGCAACCATCGTAAGTTATTCCGTCTGATACGGGAAACGGGCAGCAGGAGACCTGGTGTTAGTGAAACTATACGTGACGAGAGTGGACAGCCAATCCACAATTTGTCAAAACGTCTGGAGCGTTGAGCTGAGCATTTTGAAAAGCAATTTAATCGGCAAGAATTGTTCGATTCGCCGGTCACTGATCGCCCTGCTCCGTGGGCTGTCCCTTTGGATCCACCCTCTCTCTCAGAAGTCGAACGTGAGATCGGACTGTTGAAGTTGAACAAAGCCGCGGGACCAGATGATCTTCCTCCAGCCCTCTTCAAATATGGAGGCTCTGCTCTTGTTGATGCTTTGCATGAATTACTAGTGAAACTGTGGGAGCAGGAAACTGTCCCAACCGACTGGAGCCGCTCCGTTATTGTACCCATCTTCAAAGGCGGCTCGCGCTCGGAATGCGGCAACCATAGAGGAATCAGTCTGATCTCCATCGCCTCCAAATTACTCGCGTCCATAATTCTCCACAGACTGACTGGCGCTCGTGAAAGCCAGTTCGTGAGGAGCAAGCCGGGTTTCGTCGGGGTCGTGGCTGCATCGACCACATCTTCACCTTGCGTCAGTTGTTGGAGCACCGTCACACATATTGGCGGCCCACCGTAGTCGTGTTCCTCGACATCAAAGGTGCCTTCGATTCGGTTGATCGATGTGCCCTTTGGAATTGTCTACTCAGGAAAGGTGTGCCCGAGAAATATGTAAATATTATCCAAGCATTATATGCGCGTAGCACGGGCAGAGTAAGGGCTTACAGCAGGCTGTCGCCACCCTTCAATATCTCCAGCGGTGTGAGACAAGGATGCCCGCTGTCACCTTTCCTATTCAACTTCGCTATTGACGAAGTCATGGAGATTGCATTTACAGGACATGACTTGGAAGGTGTGGAGCTACTCCCAGGAGAACGACTTCTTGACTTAGAGTATGCAGACGACATTGCCCTCATCTGTGACAGCTCCCAGACGTGTCAAGCCGCGCTGGACAGATTAGCACTGGCTGTCAGTCGCTTCGGGCTTTGCTTTGCACCACCGAAGTGCAAAGCGTTCCTCCAGGATTGGCAGGGTTCGCCCCCTGTGCTGACCCTTGGTGGGGATCAGCTAGAAGTCGTTCAGAAATTCAATTACCTGGGAAGTTGTATCAGCGCCCTTGGGATCGAAGACGAGATCACGAACCGCATAGCGAAAGCTCGAAGTGCTTTTGCTAACCTTCGCCACCTATGGCGACGGCGCGACATTACTCTCGCCCTGAAGGGTAGAGTGTACAATGCAGCGGTACGTTCGACCTTACTGTACGGTTGCGAAACCTGGCCCCTAAGATCGGCGGACATGAAGAGGCTACTTACGTTCGACCATCGGTGCCTTCGCAGTTTGGCTCACATCTGGTGGGAACACCGCGTGAGTAACGAGCGTGTTCGACGCCTTGTTTACGGCCTAGGAAAAGGGAATGAACCGCTCAGCACCGTCATTTCACTCACCAGGCTCCGATGGCTGGGCCACGTGTTACGCATGCCAGCCCACCGACTCCCTCGACGTGCGTTGTTTGCTCACCGGGGATGTGGGTGGAAGAAGAGGAGAGGTGGCCAAGCGATGACTTGGTCGAGAGGAATGAAGACCCTCACTTCGGAGCTGGCCTCAGTTGGAGCTTCACGGCTCCCTGGTTGGGGTCCAAAAGACGGTGAACACGTTTGGCTGGATACACTTGCTGATATGGCAAGGAGCCGACCTCAGTGGCGTTCCTGCCGTGAGTTTCTTTGTCCCTTCCCACCACTTTTAGCCTCCCCCTCCATCTACGATCTTATTTCGTAGGGTAAAACGCAATTAAACTTTTGTTTTTGCCTAGTAGCCGGCTAGTAGCTTACCGGAACGATGCGCATCCGTTGCTGGTAGCTCAGCTGGCATTCAACTGTCGTATTTATTTTTCCTTTATGTATTGTATGTATGTATGTATTTCCTTTATGTATTGCGGTACAATAGCGGAGGTGTTTTACCATCTCTAGCTGACATGTATAATGATGATGATGATGAGTACTGCGATATAGGATTGGTGCGTCATGCTTAATGCAACAAATAACCTAATGTTTACCGGAATTACAAAGTCAGACACCATAAACATTTTAACAGCGACTACACTAGGTATCACAGTGTAATGACAATAAAACAAAGTTTATCATTATGTTTGGGTTATCATTCAATCAATTGTATGTCTTGCTTAAGCTATAGCCTGTTGTGTACCTAGCAACAAAGCAAGACTTTTGTCAGCCACATTAAGCGTACCAGGGAAATCTGTCTGCTGATATTTACTAGAAATATTGACTTATAGGTGCCGCATAACTGCCTCACATCTCCTGCTGTTTTTGCCGCTGACAAAATCCGCATTCCTAGATTAGCTAAAGGTAGTGTTGACGACTTGTCAGCCATAAACATATTTCAAGGCGCGATCTGACCGTATGATATTTGTTCGGTTCTGTCGCAGCTAGACTCGAGTGCACAGAAACCGCCTATCCTTGAAAGCGCTGGAAGGGTAGTTTTGCCCTACTAAGACTTGTCAGTAGCGCGCAAGAGTCCATTTATTCCGGATTCTATGTCGTGAAAATATTCCTGATAACAATAAGTGTTGCAAGATTGAAAATATTCGATGATGTCATTTGGTATATGTTAGATATAAGAAGCCAAGCATTTGCCGTCCTCAGTGCGTTTAAAAATGAGTTGGTGCAACCCGACTTGTAGATTATTTCGTTGGAAAGCAATACAAAAAATACTGTGCTGATAGTATATTTCTAAGAAAGGCAGCGGCGTGATAGTAATACAATATTTCCACTCTGGAAGTTTCTATGTACGAGCCTTCATCATACAAGTGGTTTCCAAGGGTAGTACTTAAAGCAAACGATTTGTGCACCTACATTTCCTATTGTATTAATCAACGCAAGATCCATAAATAACAGGCGTTTGCTGCATACTATTTAAACACGGGAGGCCGAGTGATTATAAAAATTTGGTATATGCACACTTTCAAATTTTACGTTTGAAACAGCCCAGTTTACTTTTATGACTGAACTGCTTATCCACTGGTGTTAATGTACGATCGATAAAAATATTTAGAAGGGCAACACGAGTTTACTAAATTGATCAACGTTGAGTCTTCAGAACATCAAAGTTTGGCTAGCAGAGACAGCCTGTATTGTTCCAATTTTCTAGCAGTGCATCCAAATTTCACGGTTAGCACGATATCAGGTAAACCCCAACCTTGTCTCGGGACATCAGTGTTTTCCGCACACCCGGTCTTACTAACGAGAACAATGCCCTATCACCTGAGCATTCCACTGATGAGTTTGTATACATCACTCCTTAGTTAAATAC